>CAJVRI010000385.1:360000-665000 GCA_911649635.1 Poeciliopsis gracilis | reverse complement strand
GAGGGCCCAGCGAGTCCGGTTCTGGTTCAGTACCGGGAAACAATCAGAGCTGTTTCCATGGAAACGAATCCTGATTCATTTACAACAACAAAAGCAACTCCAGGTTTCTCTGTTTTCCTACAGTCCCTGAAGTTCCTGCTGCATTCACTGAACCTCAGAAAATTAAACTCTTCACATTTCATCGATCAGCTCAGCAAGTTAACATGTAAATATTTGAATTATTTTGTTTTCATCTGCAGGTTAATGAAGAACTTAACAGATAAACTGGAGCAGCTGGAAACCAGAAACACGCACACACACACACACACACACACACACACACACACACACACACACACACACACACACACACCTGTCTGAGTGCCCAGATCTCAGGAAGTGGAGCAGAGAAAATGCAGGATTGTTTTTTCCACCACAGACTCTATTTGAATATTTTAGCTGAGGGTAAAAAAATAGATTTTTTTTTCAGGTTTTTTTTTATATTGAAGGTATATGGAAGTAAATATGTGCCATCGGAGTTGAATAAAAAATGCCTCTGAAATTTCAACGTAAAAAAATTCAGTGTCATTATTTGTAGGTGAAAAAAAATTCAGTCTAAAAAATACGCTGTAAAAAAATTCAACGTCTAAAAATTCGCTGTTAAAAATTCAACGTCTAAAAATACGCTGTAAAAAATTCAACGTCTAAAAATTCGCTGTAAAAAATTCAGCGTCTAAAAATTCGCTGTCTCAAATTCAACGTCTAAAAATTCGCTGTTAAAAAATGGCAAGGTTACTTCAGGTCACAGACATGCGCAATGGACGTCAGATTTCAACACCCAGCCAATCACAAGACGCCACGTCATGTAGAGGAAACACCAGCATCGCCGAGGCTGGCGACTATGGAGGCGAACGCTAACCCAACGGTGAGTTTATGCCTTCATATTTCTGTAGTATATTTCATTTTGCGCCTGAAGTTTGATACATTATCTTAAAGCTCGATTTAAAACACGGGTTTGGTTTGGTCCGTTGTTAATCTTACAGCATGTAGCGCTGGCATATAACTTCTCGCTACCTGCTAGCATCCAGCCCCTCTCCGCTGCCCCACACCCAGTTTCCCCCGTTTTATTTAAAAAAGAAATAAACTTGGATCTTTAAAGAGAACTGATGGGTGGCGACTTTCTGGGTTGTTTGTATGTTGTCTTGGGTGAGACTGAGACAGGTAGTCTTAGTAAAGTACAGATTTTTCAGGAAATGCTACCGCTCTCCACCATGTCCTAGCAAAGATACAGGCTTCAGACGGAAGACGCACATCCCAGGCTGAACCGTGTCAATGAGAATGAATGAAAGCAACATTAGTTGTTTCATATTAACTAATGTAATAAGTTAATATGGCTGCCTTGTGTGCTTCAAGGAGGGGCTGTGAACACTTCTGACATTAACTATAACCACAACCCCATTTTGTTCAGCTACTGTATTGTTAATGTGACTTCATTTATGAATGAATTAATAAATTTATTGTCTTTACGACATAATAAAAAAATACCAGCTACCTACCAAACTGTATTTACTTGTGTTTGATATAGTTTCTACAATTTTAATGGGAGAAGAGCACAGTAAGATTGTCATCCTTTTCGTAAAGTACAGAAGAATTCATTTATGAACGAAGTAATAAATTTATTGTCATTATAACATCATCCAAAATACTGTTTCAAAGAATGTTTGAGCTATGCTAAAATTTGTCATTAATATTGTAATAATAATCAAGTCTTTGTATTTTTCAGGATGTACAGATTCCAGAAATTGAATGGGAGGACAGCGGGTTTCCTGTTCACGAGTCAAACGTCACAGAACCAAACTCTAATTTGCAACTGACTGATGAACAAATGGCAGCCTTAAGAAATGCAGTAAACCCAAAAGCTACATCACTGTTTTCTGGATGGGACATTTATATTGCTGCAGTTCGGTTTTGCCAGCAGTTTTTTTACTATGTGAAAGTTTTCTTAAAAAATAAAAGACTTCCTCTCTTCAAAATGAATCATGCTTTGAATTTAATTATTTTTCACGTTACCTTTTTGTAATTATGTACAATCAAGTTAAATTCTGTGTATAATTGTGTAAATTGTGCTTAACATCTGACTGTATATAGGTAACTAATCATAATCATGATTTTGTCTGTAATTAAATTCAAAGCATGACTTATTTTGAAGAGCGGAAGTCTTCAGCATTTATGAAATGTAAAGCAAAATGCTGATTATGTTACCATAAATGTGAATTTTAGTGCTTTTATAGTAGTAAAAAGAACTAAAGTGTTTAAAATGTATAATTTGATTGTTTTTTCTTTACTCAAAATGAAGCTAATAGGTACATTTGTCCATTGTTGTAGGACTTTAAATTTCTGGCATCATAAGAATCAGAAAGTTAGTTTGTCTTAGGTCATTTATTTTGTAATAATTCAAGCATAGATGAACTCATGTAAGTGCATTCAATAAAATTTTGCATAAAAACAATTTCAGTTTCATATTTAAAACTGCCTCTACAAACAGTATGAACTCTGACAAATGAAGTATCTACTCTGAACATTGTTACTCTAATTCCTCCAGTTTTATCAAAATCAGATATATGATTTTGACAAAACTAGAGGACTTAGAGTACAAATAATATATATGATTATATGATTATATATATGATATGATTATATGTTGGCCAATTTACACTGGCTGCCTGTTATGTATAGAATAGATTTTAAGATTCTTTTATTAACTTATAAAGTTTTAAATGGATTAGCTCCCTCTTATCTTCAGGACCTTTTAAAATTTCAGTCTGTGTCCAGAACCCTCAGATCAAACAATCAGCTTTTACTTACAGTCCCTCGGACCCGATTAAGGAAAGGAGACCGGGCTTTTTCTGTTGTTGCTCCTAATTTATGGAACAATTTGCCTTTTCAGATTAGATCTGCTAGCAGCCTGGATCATTTTAAATCACTTCTCAAAACTCATTTTTATTCGTTGGCTTTTAATTGAAACAACCCTTTTTGATATTCTGTTTTATTTATTTGTGCAACTGTCGTTCCTGTGCAGCACTTTGGTGCAGTTTCATACCTGTTTTAAAGTGCTATATAAATAAATTTGACATTGACATTGATTATATGAGTATGCAGAGCCATGTCTTTTTCTGCAGGGCTGACTCAAGTCCATCTTCAACAGCAAAGGGTTCTCCGTTGCAGGTTTTTGGAGGAGATGGTCTGCACAGCGAGGAATGGCCTTTGAAGCATCGCATATGAATTCCAGTCTAAGAGAAAAAAAAAACAATAAGTTAATGTAGTTACAGGAAAAAGTTTAAATTTCATGTAGTAATTGAAGATTGAGTGCATCAAAAACAAATACCAAAGTAAGGTCAGGGTAAAAAATGTATATATAGTTAATTTTTTAAAAACGTATTTAATACAAAGTAAGCGTTAAAACATGCCAAATTCCTTTGGAAGACAATTTCTGTGTAGTCAATGCTTGTGACCATCATTGTGTCCTAAATGGACATACATAAGCCTGGGGTCAAAGTCCAGTCCTGGAAGGCCACGGCCCTGCAGCTTTTAGATGAGCCTCTGCTGCACCACATCTGAATAGAATAATTAGGTCATTAGCAGAGCTCTGGAGATCTGATCTACACAAGGAGGAGGTAATTAAACCATTTCATTCCAGCGTTTTGTAGTGTGACACATCTAAAAACTACATGACAGCGGCCCTCGAGGACTGGACTTTGACACCTGTGACATTAGCACCAGCTTTCAACCACACTCACCATCACAGCCTGAAGAATAGAATGTAAATGGCCCAGGTATTGTTTCAGTCACTTCTTAGTTTTCACCCAAGACAACATACAAACAACCCAGAAAGTCGCCACCCATCAGTTCTCTTTAAAGATCCAAGTTTATTTCTTTTTTAAATAAAACGGAGGAAACTGGGTGTGGGGCAGCGGAGAGGGGCTGGATGCTAGCAGGTAGCGAGAAGTTATATGCCAGCGCTACATGCTGTAAGATTAACAACGGACCAAACCAAACCCGTGCTTTAAATCGAGCTTTAAGATAATGTATCAAACTTCAGGCGCAAAATGAAATATACTACAGAAATATGAAAGCATTAAACTCACCGTTGGGTTAGCGTTCGCCTCCATAGTCGCCAGCCTCGGTTATGCTGGTGTTTCCTCTACATGACGTGGCGTCTTGTGATTGGCTGGGTGTTGAAATCTGACGTCCATTGCGCATGTCTGTGACCTGAAGTAACCTTGCCATTTTTTAACAGCGAATTTTTAGACGTTGAATTTGAGACAGCCCTGAAGTAACCTTGCCAATTTTTAACAGCGAATTTTTAGACGTTGAATTTTTTTAACAGCGAATTTTTTAGACGTTGAATTTTTTACAGCGAATTTTTTTATCACTGAATTTTTTTTCACCTACAAATAATGACACTGAATTTTTTTACGTTGAAATTTCAGAGGCATTTTTTATTCAACTCCGATGGCACATATTTACTTCCATAAAGGTAATTTAAAGTTAGTAAATATCGGTATATTTGTTGTTGTTAGTTTTTAGTAAAAAATAATTTTACTAATTACAAAATCTATTTTTTCTATTTTATTTAATCAGCATTGTAAACGTTTGCTGCAGTTCACAAAGACTGCAGCAAAAAATAAGGTAAAAGGAATATAAAATATTTAATTGTGTATTTTAAAAAATATTGACACTGTATGATTGTTCCTCTGATCCGGTTCCTAAGAATCCAGTTCTGCTGATTTGTGTTTTTCTCCTGCAAACTATTCATCTAAACATCGGCCCAATAAATCCTCACCGAGCCGCACAGAGAGAGAGAGAGAGAGAGAGCGAGAGAGAGGGAGCGAGAGAGAGAGAGAGAGAGAGAGAGAGGGAGAGAGAGCGAGAGAGGGAGCGAGAGAGAGAGAGAGGGAGCGAGAGAGAGAGAGAGAAGGAGAGAGAGAGAGAGCAAGAGAGAGAGATAGAGAAACCACCTTAGCCTGGGAGCCATAGGGAAGCCCAGCAGAGCGTTACGCAACTGAGCCAACACACACACACACACACACACACACACACACACACACACACACACACACACACACACACACAAGCTGTCTGTTTTCCTCTCCATCGGACCGGTCCCGTCCTTCTAGAACCGTTCCTGCCAGGTGTGTAAGTCAGTTTGGACCAGGAAACATGTTGACAGATTAGCAGCAGCTGATTGGTCGATTCCCCTCAGAATCCCAAAAGACAAAAGCCTTTGAAGTTCTCACAGAAAAGAACCAATCAATGCACAAACTAATGAATTTAATGAACTAAAGATTGTTAGAAACTTGGACATATTTAATCAACACATTAAAAAGCTCAAATGACGGTAAAGAAAAGCTTCAAGTTAGAAAACCTGAACATGTTCCTCATGTTGCGCTTTTCCAGAACAAAGTATCGTTCAGAGCAACTTTGGAAGAAGAATTACACAAAGTTCCTCCTCAGGTGAGAACCGGGTCAGAATGGGAACGAATAGGACCCGGTGGATCAAACAAACTCAAAATGAGGATCCATCCGTCCATTTTGTTTAGCATTCCTGCTAGCTTCCCCAAATTCATTTAGCTGGATAAAATGATCCAATATGATCATTTTATTGTTGTTGATTAAGAATTATTCATGTAAACACCATGTTGCTATAGCATTAGCTTCTGCTAATAGCATGTTGCTATAGCATTAGCTTCTGCTAAATAGGATGTTGCTATAGCATTAGCTTCTCCTAAATAGCATGTTGCTATAGTGTTTTAGCATTAGCAGAACTAATGTTTATGATTAGCATGTTAGGGTTAGCGCAGCTAACTGTCCAGTTAGCAGAGCTGAAAACTAGCTAGTTTAGCTTCTCAAGCTGCATTTTCTGTTTCTGTTCCAAGAGAAAAATGAATAAATTGGTGAATTTTCAGTGAGACTGAACTTTGAGGCGATGATGTGGATCATGTTGTTTCTGTTCAGCTTCTCGGCTAACAGATACATTAGCGGTGGAAGCCCATCCAGTTGGACCAGTTGAAGTTTCTGTTCTGTTTCGGTCCAGCTGTCATCCCCCCTCCCCCCGCGGGGTTTCATGTTGCCGGTGGCAACCGTTTCCCCGTCACGCGCACGCTGCGGAGGCTCGGCTTACACGGGCCACATTATTAGAAGTCCTGTGTTGTGTATCGGAGGCTTCCCAAGCATAACAAGGACACACACACACACACACACACACACACACCCAGCAGCGGGTGAGCGGGCCGAACCGAGCCGAGTCCAGGCCCTCATTAGAGCCTCGGCCTCCAGCGCAGCAGTGTCGCTGAGCCGGCGCGAGCAAACAGCGGATGACGTCAGCTTTGAAAGGTCAGAGTACACTTCCTGGAGTGCAGCGCGCGGCTGTTTGCCCCAAACTAATCCTTATTATCGCTAACGAGTCAAACACAGCCAGTTATTACACAACAGCAACATGAAACAACATGCTAACATCGCCAACGACAGAAACTAACAGACATCATTTTGGTCAACAGACATCTGTCATGAAACAGATGACGTTTGATGACAATAACAAAAACATTAGCTCTGCTATTAGCATAAATGCCTCAGCACTACATTTCCCTCAGTGAACTAAACGCCTGAACTTCCCCAGAAACAAAATATTTCTGTTCTAGTTTTATTCCACATCTTCTTGGTTTCTTCATTCGTTTCACAAAACTGCTGATTAAAAGGTGAAATGAACCTGCAGCTGGCATGTGATCAGATCAGATGTGTATCAATTTCAGCTTTTATTAATAAGATTGTTTCTATGTACATGCAGCAGATTTTTGCTTTACTGCTGCTGTTCAGTCAGAAACCGTATCTTCCCCATCTTCTGACTCCCTGGATCTAATTCTGTCTGCTAGCTCAGCGCTGCGGCGGTGCAGGACGGCGTCCAGCCCAGGCTTGCCCCACCGCCATGCGGGGGCTTCGGAGCAGAGGCCAGCTGGACCTCAACGTCTCCAGTGTAGAGTTACAGCAGCGCAGCGAGCCAGCAGGCATGCAGAGGCTCTGATGAAGAGTTGAGTGACGGCACAGCGCAGTCGGTTGGGCAGCTAACGTTTCTACTGTCCTTACTGGATCGCAGGCTGTTTTCACACCGGTCGACCCGCTTCTACTGGAACCAGAACTCCACCAGCTGCTGTGGTTCTGACCCAAACCAGCCTGTTCCCCTCCTGGCCTGTGGGGGCGCTGCACCAACAACCACTGCAGGAAACGACACTAAAACCTCTGAAGACGCTGAGAGCAACTTCCTGTTTCACCAGATGAAACAAGATGGAGGCGTCAGAGTTTAGAGCTGGAGGATTTCTCTTTAGTCTTTGGCTGAAGACCAGGAGCCATTTCTGCTGCTAGCGCTAGGCTAGCATGTTAGTGCTAGGCTAGCATGTTAGCGCTAGGCTAGCATGTTAGCTTTGGTTGTGTTAAAGTTAGCAAAACTGCTAAAGTGCTAAATGAACAATTAGCCACACATTATATTTCAACAGTTCAAACACCAAATATACATTAATGCACACAGTGGAAAATGTCAGAATTACCTCAGAAACAAATACTACAACGCTTCTTTACATCAGCCAATCAGAATTGAGGAACATAAACGGAACTCCTGGATTGGCTGCTTTGCAAACACCGCCCAATAGCGCGTCAAGCTGCATCACTTCAGCTTCTACCTCATAACAAAACACACAAACCAACAGTGAGTTTAAAACTATTATGGAAAGTTTTATCTGACAAAAAGAAGCAAAGATCTCATCATGTGAAAAAGTCAGTTTGGATGCACAACTTAAACTTTGTTTCAGAAATAAAAGGTGCAAAATATTGATAAATCCTAGAGGCAGTCAGGAGTTTCTTCAGCAGACTGAAGCAAATCCTGAGGTTGGGAGAATATTTGGGATTTGTCCCTATGAGTGGAGAGCAGGAGCTGCCAGAGCGGCTCTCTGTGTCAGTCAGTCAGCCTGAGCTCACTAATTGTTCACTAATTAGTGAGCTCGTTTATCTCATTAAGGCCTGATTGATCTGCAGCTGATGGCCTGGCAGCGAGTCTGCTGCACGTCAGCTGGGGGAAGCTAATCGATATTAGCAACGCGGGGAAGAGTTTAACTGTTACGCAATCTCATTATGAGCCTGAGAACACAGGGGGTGGGGAATGTGTGTGTGTGTGTGTGTGTGTGTGTGTGTGTGTGTGTGTGTGTGTGTGTGTGTTCTTGTGCTGTGCTTTACACCAATGTCACCACAAGGGCAGCGTTCCTGTTGATGTCTCACTCTGTCACTTTTATCTGGCAGTTATCTTCAAATATTTACACACAAATGTGACTTTTCTGCTGAATTGTCCAACAAACTGCGCGTTCAACCCTTATGAAGAACCTTTCTCAACATTCTGTCTGGCATGTGGTTGCGTGTCTCTGTGCATACAGGACAGACATGAACCCGCTAACACTCCCAGGAACCATTTCTGCTCTCCTCATGAAACCCAAACACTGTAATTTATCTCCATCTCTCCCAGTTGGCCCAAGGCTCCCAGTCGGGTTTGTGGTGGGCAGAAATGTCAGAGCCTGGATTCCAGCTGGGCAGAGGCCGCTGCAGTTCTGCCGCTCCTCAGATGGACCGACGGCCAGAGTCTCTAGATTTATGGCTGTTCTTCCACCTGATGATCGGGAGACACTGTTCCACCAAAACTTCAACATCTGCTGCATTTTCACTTGCAGAAACCAACCAAACCCTCCGAGCAGCCTGTTCCCCTCCTGGCCTGTGGGGGCGCTGTACCCACAACCACTGAAGGAAACGAAACAAAAACCTCTGAAGACACTGAGAGCAACTTCCTGCTTCACCAGATGGAAACAAGATGGAGGCCTCAGATTTCAGTAATTATTTGTCTTTGGCTGAAGACCACAAGACATTTCTCCTGCTCGTGCTAAGCTAGTGTGTTTGTTTGGGTTGTATTTACCCAGAATGCCCTATGTTGTAGCCCACTTCCTGTTTTTGGTCCACTTGGGCACAAAAGCTTATTGTGTAGCTGTCAGTAGCTAACCATGCTGAACTTTTCCAAGTTAGCAAAAAGGCTAAAGCGCTAAATATAAAAATAGCTCATTAGTGGATTAGCAGAAGTGTTCCCACCTTTGCAGCCAAGTAGATAAATTTATCTAGAAAAATTAATCTAAGGGAATCTTAGAGCATTAACTGCTTTTATAGGTAGCAAATCTGCTAAACTGCTAAATCTGCTACTAATGCATTAGCGGACTAGTCAAAGGATTATCACCACTGCAGACAAGCAAGTAATGCTTTACAATTTATTCTGAAAAGATCATTTATAGGAAGCTACGTGCGCTAGGCAGTTTTAAAATTAGCATAGGTGCTAAAATGCTAAATGAAAAACATAGCGTTAACAGCACATTAGCATAAGTTTGCCGACCACTGCAGCTAAATAAACTAGCGCTTGTGAATTTACCTAGAAAAAGTAATTTAGGAGAAGCTAAGTGTGCTAGATGTAGCAAAAGCGCTAACCGCTAAATGACAGATCTAAATATCATGTAGGTGTCTGTGTCACGTTGCCAACCGTCCGATGTCTGGAAGGAGACGGGTTCTGTGTGCTTTGATGGAAAATAAAATATGTAAACATAGAAAAGTTAAACATTTCCAACCAAACTCCCTTCGTCCGTTTCTGGGTTATATTTAGCTCATCTCTGCTCCTGCAAAGGTGGCTTCATTAGTCCTGAGCATAAAACAGTCAGAGGGTCGGCGGAGGGACAGTGTGTTACATAACAGTCTGGCTTATATAATGTGATGCATATTTGATGCTGGAGCTCAGCACAAGCAGCACAAAGCAGCACAAAGCAGCACAAAGCAGCACAAAGCAGCACAAGCAGCACAAGCAGCACAAGCAGCACAAAGCAGCACAAAGCAGCACAAAGCAGCACAAAGCAGCACAAAGCCAGTGTGTTTCATGCATTTGAGGAAAAGTCGGTTATTTGGGTTCTTTTGTTGAGATGGGGGAAGCTGGGGGTCAAAGGTTACCCGCTAGAACCTGATGAATGTACAGAAACTCCAGCAGCATCGTCCGGACCTGAACTCTTATCTTAGCTGCAGACACTAAGCGCCCAGATGGTCTGTAATCGATCCTGGTTGATCTGCATTTAATAACTGGACTGGGTTAACGGCTTGACCCTGGATTACCAGGTACATCCACGGTACGAGTCCCAACGCGTCCCAACGCGTCACAACGCGTCCCAACGCGTCCCAACGCGTCCCAACGCGTCCCAACGGCGTCCCAACGCGTCACAACGCGTCCCAACGAGTCACAACGCGTCCCAACGCGTCACAACGCGTCCCAACGAGTCCCAACGCGTCACAACGCGTCCCAACGCGTCCCAACGGTCCAACGCGTCCCAACCCGACTTAAACTAAATCAGTTTTCATCCCAGCAGGGATTTTCTGCAGCCAGGACCAGCAACTAAAAGGTTAAAACTAAAATAAATATCATCTGGGATTCATCCATCCATTAACTCTGAAACTTGTTTTTCTTGTTTAGGATTACAATCTGTGTTTTAATCTGTGGTTTTATTGTCTTGTGTAATTCCCAGGTGAATTTTAGTTTGTCTTCCAGCTCTCCAGTTCCCTGGTTCCCCGGTTCCTCGGTTCCCCGGTTCCTCGGTTCCAGGGTTCTTCGGTTCCCCGGTTCCAGGGTTCTTCGGTTCCTCGGTTCCCCGGTTCCCTGGTTCCTCGGTTCCCCAGTTCTGCAGGGTTTTCTGAAGCGAATCGCCTTAAGATCATTCTCTGTTATTCCTCTTTTCCTGAAACACGTTTCACTTTGATGCCAAGAGTCTCACATTTCATGAAGGAGCTTTACTGCATTTACATTTCCTGAAAGCTGGACTCATCTGCATACATTTGCATAGATATTTCTGGCATCCCTCAAGTCAACTTTGTTCTTAAAACCCGCCGGGAATTATATGGTGGACAGCGATTACCGCTGACATTAAGGTAGTCCGACATGGAAACGCAGAGCGACTGACAGCTGCGTCTGATCCTGCCGGCGGAGCGGCCGCTTCGCAGCGACTCGTCAGCCTGTCAGCGACTCGCTGCCTGGAAACACGCCGGCTTCACACACCGAAAACAAACATCTGATTTCACCTCACTCTGCTGCAGATGAAAGGCTGAAACTGGAAACCGAGTCAAAGAGCAACTGCAGCCAGACAGACGATAACAAACGCAGAGTTTTGATTTGGGTTTATTTTGAAATGAAAGATGACAGAAAATACAAGCAATGAGAGCGAAAAACTTTCAGTTTTGTTACTTTCCTGTTCTGAAATATTCCAGATGAGCAACAACAGTTTAACAAAGATCATTTTAATAAAAAATAACTCCAACAGCATAAAAGTTTTTTATTTGCTCATGTTTGTTATCCGGTTTTACATGTTGGAGCTTCTTTCTAAACTGACGAGTTTATGAACCTAAATTTAACTTTATCCAAATTTAAGTCACAAACATTTAGGAGATAAAGCTATAAAAAGATCAGATTTCTTTATCATTTCAAAATGATGAATCCCTTAAACCTTTGATTGCTTCGTCTCTTTCCTACATGGTATCGGCAACCGCTGACAAATATTTATACTTTCTTTGTCCTCAGTGCATCTTTCAGAAGGAAACGCAACCGGAAAAAATGAAAGAATGAAGCAAAACGAGTCGGGAAATGAAGCAAGATGAGGAGAAACCAGAGGAGGGATGAAGGACAGAGGAGGGATGAAGGAGAGGAGGGATGAAGGACAGAGGAGGGATGAAGGAGAGGAGGGATGAAGGAGAGGAGGGATGAAGGACAGAGGAGGGATGAAGGAGAGGAGGGATGAAGGACAGAGGAGGGATGAAGGACAGAGGAGGGATGAAGGAGAGGAGGGATGAAGGAGAGGAGGGATGAAGGAGAGGAGGGATGAAGGACAGAGGAGGGATGAAGGAGAGGAGGGATGAAGGACAGAGGAGGGATGAAGGAGAGGAGGGATGAAGGACAGAGGAGGGACGGAGGAAAAGAAGAAATGACAGGAAGATCTCGGCATTGTGAGTGAAATTATGAAGTACCTAAAGTTTGAGTGGGGATGGAACGACGGCTAAAGGTGTGTAAAAGCCTGAACTTTGACCTCATTTCACAGGAAATGAACGACGATTTAAAGAATGTTTAAATCAACCAGATTCCTTTAAAAAAGTGTAAAACCTGGAAACTGAGGATGTTTGGTTTGAAATAATAAAACAGTTTCTGAAAACCTGACATGTTTCGATGTGGCCTCTGTCCAGGGCGCCATCAGCAGGGGGCGCGAAGGTCAAATAGCTTCTCTGGCATTAGCAGAGGAGGGCTATTGATGCGTTGGCATTAGGAATCAGCTGAAGCTACAGGATAGCTTCAGCTGATTCCTGTCACAGTCATTTAGTTTTTTAAGGGTTTTTTGGCTCCAGTTTCCAAGATAATAGTTTCTGTTATTTGAAGTGAAATGACAGGAAAGTAGGTGATGAGAGGGAAGACATGCAGCAAAGGCCACCAGGCCGGGAATCGAACCTGCGACACCTGCGCCGCGGCTGCCTTATGTGGTTCAACTGCTGCTCCACCACAACATCCCATAATTTGCTGCATTTTAACGGTTTGGAGGCGACAGGAGGGGTGTGCAGGTCGATCACATATTGATTAATCGTGATCAATCGCAGTGCCAGAGTGAGATCAATCTGATTGATACGTTAATAAAACCTTAAAAAGTTACTTTTAAACATGAAAACTTAAAACCATCCGGCTGCCTGCATCTCTGCTTCAAAGCAGATTTATTTCCACCGTCTGGAGGCGCTAACGCCGTTAGCATGTGCTAATCCCAACTCCCTTGACTGACAGGAAGCATGAGATGCTAGCCAGCTGCGCTAGCCTTAAGATTTAATGCTCTGAGAGTGAGCTAGCGTGGAGCTAATCGCTCCCAAAGCTCTGCATCTGGAGTTAGCTAGCTAATCCGAGTGGCTGCAGGAACAACCTCAATCCGACGTTTTCACAAATATGTCAAACCCAGAAAGTGCATCGTGGGATTAAGATTAAACTGCTGCGATCAGAGAGAAGGGATTTCAGGAGCAGCTGGAGCATTTAGCTGAGGCTAACAGCAGCGCTGAGGTAAATGTCAGGGTTTTATGTAAGGATGGAAGAAAGTGAGAGACATCATGTTTCTCTGACACTCCAGTAGCTTCCAGTGTGAGGACAGGAAATGATGTCATGCTGGTCACAGAAATATCTGGGTAGCGATTATCTCTGAGTGCTGCTGCGCGTCGCTGCAAGGGCTTCACATCCAGGCACCTGCTGGGCTCTTTCTTCCTCTCCATCCCCAAAAATCACAGGGTTCAACCCGACCCGTCCTCCTCCTCCTCCTCTTCCTCCTCCTCCTCTTCCTCCTCCTCCTCTTCCTCTTCCTCCTCCTCCTGCTCCTTCCGTCCCTCACGTTTACAGAAGAAGGGCAGGAAGGGCAGGAAGCCACGGAGCGACACGCCACCTGTTCCCCGACGGGGACGGGAGGAAGAGGAAGGCCGCGAGAGACGAAGGAGCCGCAAGCAAAACGGATCTGGAGCGAGAATTTAAGAGACTAAAACCAGGAGCAGAAAAGAACTGGGAATGATGGGAAGAATGGGAAACACTGGGGCATATAAAACATGACAGAACAATAAACATTTCTGCACCTCAACTCTCATTACAATAATAACCAGTTTTCTGTTTTTATGCTGTTTCTGATTCGGCATCATCTGCCAGCAAATCCAAACGTCAAATTATTTTGGAAACAGATCAAAGATGAGTTATGAAGAAATGGATATTATTCATCACTGATCCAGAAGAAAAGCATCAATTTTTAAATTCCCAGTTACAGTATAGGAACAGGATTTGGGTCACTTCACTACGTTTAGCAAGTTGAATCATTTAAATAAAAGCTGATTTAATCTTTACTACTAAGTAGGTTTGTTTTATTTAACAGTTTCCATTTTGAGAAAGTTATGTTGGCAATAACTTAAACCTGATAAAAAATAGAACATTTATATCACCACATATGGATGGGTAACATTTGTACTGAAGATGGGCCAGACAAACTCGGCCTAAGGGCCACAAATGGCCCCCGAGCCACACTTTGGACATCCCTGCTTTCCATCAAATTTGAACTTTTCTTCATTATTCGTCTGTAACGGAGCGTTTTCTGTTTTCATCATTGAAATGCTTTGCTGCTGAAACGAGCGGCGCTAATCAAAAAGACTGACAACAGAGGTCATGAACTGACTCCTAGGGGTCACCGAATGTTACCAAGCCAACCTGAGAGTTCAGACACTGAAATGAGACTCGAGTCGATGACTGCAGTTCAGCCCTGACATCTGAAAACAGAAAAACTACGGAAAAACTGAAACCAGAAACTGGAGAAAAAATGTTAAAGTCAAAACAAAAGTTTAAAGACCTTCAAAAAGCCACAAGAACCACCAAAGAAGAGCTTTTCACGGATCTAAGGAAGGCCGGACTGTTCTGAGAAATGTTTGAATAAATGAAGATCTTCTCATGCAGCCATAAAGTCAGACACATGAGCAGATTAATGCATGTGCAAATGCAGAAATGCACACACTCATCCACAGCTTCACTTCGCATGCACACCTAGAGCATGAGCAGGAAGTGAACAGGAAGTGAGCAGGAAGTGAGCAGGCTGCAGCAGCAAGGAGGTTATTTGCATGAGGAATGATGCAGAAGTAAAACCAAAACTCTTTATTGCACGGCACTGTACCCACAATGCACACACACACACACACACACACAATGCACACACACACACACACACACACACACACAGAGTGACACACACACACACACACACACACACACAGAGTGACACACACACACACACACACACACACCCCCACACACACACAGAGGACACACACACACAGAACACACACACACAGTAACACACACACACAGTGACACACACACACACACACACACACACAGTAACACACACACAGTAACACACACACACAGTAACACACACACAGAGTGACACACACACACAGTAACACACACACACAGTGACACACACACACAGTGACACACACATAACACACTTTCTGCCATAATCCAAGAGAACACATTTTCAATTTGAAAGCAGGACGACATGTCTTTCTTCTCAAAACTTCTCCTCGCACTTAGTCTCTGCTTACTTTTGGAAACGCCTTTTGGAACAGTCGCCTGGCAACCTCTCAGCCAATAGAATATGTTTGTTTCCTTCTAGCCGCTGTGCCTGTGTGGCTACTATTGATTGTAGCAAGCTGCGCCCCCCACTGGATGTAGGGCGTTGGTTGGGTGAACAAACTCCTGCCTAAGATCAGTAGCTGTTAGCGATCAGTAGCTGTTAGCGATCAGTAGCTGTTAGCGATCAGTAGCTGTTAGCGATCAGTAGCACACTGCTGGTGGATGTTTCTTGTTTTGCGCAGCAGAAAGCTAACGTCTTTGTTTCTCCCTGCAGCAGTAACTAAGGCTGCGCTGACACTGCAGCTTGAAGTGACTCAATTCCAATTTTTTGTCAAATCTGACTTTTTTGCCGCGACTGTAACAAAGACTGAAGCTGGATTGCTAATGGATCAGGAACCAGTGCAGAGTGTTGGGTTAGAACAGCTGACATGTTCAGGTGAGCCACTGAAATGAGAAAATGTCCAACTGAGCTTTCGAATCAATACTCAGATCTATGACCAAATATAATCGAGGAGCCACCTAGTGGTGGAAAGAAAATACTACATATAAAACACCTTTATAACGGAAAACTGAGGGCTGAAAGGAGCAAATAACAGAATAAATGTGACTGAAGGGCAACGACCTGAGCGTGTCCCGCATGCGCAGTAGAGGGCGCAATAGCGCCAGCGCTCCCAGTTTTCTGCCAACTGTCGTAAAAAGAGGAAGCGCTCAGTGTTTGCAGAAGTAAACATGGACGCTAACAGTGGAGCTTAGCTTGGATGTGGGAAGTTGTTGTTTTTCTTCCCGCTTCTGCAGCAGGATGCAGTAAATAAGTCAACAGTAGATATCAGCTACGGATCGCATTAAGGCACCAAACAAATACAAATTGGAATTGGGTCACTTCAGGCTGCAGTGTGAACGCAAGAAGTTCATGAAATCCTGATTTCAGACTGAACATGTGTGGTCCTGACTATGGCAGGGAAGATTCTCCATACACACACACACACACACACACACACACACACACACACACACACACACACACACACACGCTCTGCTTTCCATCCCATTTGAATGCACAAACAAAGAGCCAGTGGACGTCTGGCTGCTTAGAGGAAACGGGAACCAAACTAACTGCTGCTGTTTCGGCAACATTCACATCCCTCAGTGCTATTCAAAGTCTGCTGCTCAGCTATCTCACTGCGAGGCTGAACACACACACACACACACACACACACACACAGCGAGGCTGACACACACACACACACACACACACACACACACACACACACACACACACACACACACACACCCACACACACACACACACGCACAAACACACACACATACCTACACACACACACACACACACACACACACACACACGCCTCTTCATCAGTACTTTGGATCATAATTCCCGGTTTTATGCCTTCATGCGATGCTGTCAAGGGCGCAGCGCTTGTAACCAAGCCGTGGTCGCCATGGCAACAGGACACACACTTCCTCTTCACCTCAAGGCTTTTTCTGCCGTCTCCGTCAGAGCGAACGCGTGTCTGCTGCGAGAGGAAGCGAGCGTGTGAATGTTCCCAGTCATTTCCCTGTCCGCCCGTTAACCCAGCAGAGACCCGTCTAATTATTTTGTTCGCACCGCTTTTGTTTTGTTTTCAGCAGACCAGCAGCGGTTACCATGGCAGCGGCGTCTCCATCTGCTTCTTATTTTTCCCGTTTCATTCCGATTATTTATGTAACGGGTTCGGAGTTGTTCTGGGCTGTTTATGATCCAGAAAACAGCCCATCTTGATGTTCAGCCCTATTTCTAGAGTTTACTGCCAAAACAATGCAGCTTTTTACTGCAGCTTTGGCTCTTTGTGGTCGGATAACTACAGAGTTGAGCAATTTGTCTTGCATTGAAGTTTGGGTCAGTGTGAATACAGAGAACAGGCTGAACTGCAGACCCTCGCTCTCTGTTAGGATCGTCTGCTTTCAGCAGGATGAAACTAAAAGCCCCACAAGCAGCAGAACCGACACAGTTTTCACTGGAGCCTCGGTTCATTGAGGGCCAAACCAACCAAACCCTCTGGGCAGCCTGTTCCCCTCCTGGCCTGTGGGGGCGCTGCACCAACAACCACTGCAGGAAACGACACTAAAACCTCTGAAGACGCTGAGAGAAACTTCCTGTTTCACCAGATGGAACAAGATGGAGGCGTCAGAGTTTAGTGCTGGAGGATTTGTCTTTAGTCTTTGGCTGAAGACCAGGAGCCATTTCTGCTGCTAGCGCTAGGCTAGCATGTTAGCGCTAGGCTAGCATGTTAGCTTTGGTTGCATTTACCCAGAATGCCCTGCTGTAGTCCACTTCCTGCTTTTGGAGCGCTCTCTGGTCTGCTTGGCGTTCACAAACCAAACCCAGACTGAGGTTTGGCAGACCAGAGGTCAGAGGTCAGTTAGCATTAGCTCACCAACCGACCTGGTTAAACACCAGCACGTCTTTATGAGTTATTAGAGTTATAGAGACGAAGCGCTGCATTAAAATACTCCAAAGTAAAAAGTGTTGATCTGCCTGAATGTCTAATTTAACCTCTAAACGATTCATCAAACAAAACGATATCCGGTTATGAGCAAAGTCTGGAAAGAAAACACACAAGATTCCAACACAACCACATTTAAGCAGAAGAAAAACTTTTCCAAATGAATCATTTCTACGTAACTCAGAGAAATTAATGAGGGACATTCTACCGTTATCAGTATTGTTGAATAGTTTTCAAATTTTCCACACACATTAAAATTATGTAAAGAAAAACTAGGAACACCGGGGGCCCAGAACATGGGGGCCCAGAACATGGGGGCCCAGAACATGGGGGCCCAGAGCACCGGGGGGCCCAGAGCACCGGGGGGCCAGAACACTGGGGGCCCAGAACACCGGGGGGCCAGAACATGGGGGCCCAGAGCACCGGGGGGCCCAGAGCACCGGGGGGCCGGGTCATTAAAGGATTCACAGCCTGGCTGGGAAAACTTTCCATCTTAGAGGGAAGGTTTGTGATTTACACGTTCAGTCTCAGTCACACCTCTGAAAACGAAGCCAGGCTGTTGCCAAGGCAACCAGCCAGGAGCAAACGAGCGAACGGTTAAATGAACGGCTCATCTGACTGAAGCAGCTGCCATTTTGAATCATGGCTGTTCGTACTTATCCTTCTAATAAACTCCTGATCAAATCGCAGCGTCTTCACATTTAATCCAAATGTGATTCTGAAATAGAGAGAAAACGTCTGGATCAGCTGATTCTAGCTGCCAAACGACCCCAGAACCAGAACCAGAACCAGAACCAGAACCAGGGGCCAGCAGGACTTCCTGCTTCAGCAGACAAACCACAGGCAGGATCCTGAGGTCATGAGGGTGATGAGGTCATTAGGGTCATGAGGTCATTAGAGTCATGAGGTCATGAGGTCATTAGGGTCATGAGGTCATGAGGTCATTAGGGTCATGAGGTCATTAGGGTCCTACCCTCAGCAGTCGCTTTGTCCTCCAGCTCAAACATCCGTCCAGAGTCTGAAAGACAGAAAGAAGCAGAGTCAGCAGTTTGTCCGACAGCGATTGGTGGATCTATCAGTGACTTTATGGAAGCGGCTCTGAGCTGTCGAAAGGTCAACAGTTCAATGAAAACTATCCACTATCAGCATAGAAACGTGTCTCTGTTCAGCTTCAACTCAACCAGAGCAGCATCAAAGTTCAAAGGTATTTTATTTCCACTCCACAGATCAGTGAGAATTAATAACAATATTAATCATAACATTTTAATTGGTTTCTAAATAACTGTCAACAAGTCGATCCAGAATGAACCGTGTGAAACGGGCCCCAGCAGAACTCAGCCCGGGGCCCCAGAGGGCCGGGAGCCGCCTCTGCAGGACGATTCAAACCAAAATGATTATTTATGTTTATTTGTCCCAGGTGACAAAAATCTGAAGTCACATGTTCAGTGTTTGTTGCTGAGCGTGTGACCTCTGACCCCGTGGTCTGGATTCTGTTTCTCCTTCCTGAGACTAAATGGAACCAAAAGTTCATTTATGAATATGAAATGATCCAGAGACACAGAAACGCATCATTTCGATTCTGTCTCAAAGTAAAACTGGTGGGTGAAAATGAGAGTTCAGACTCTGCAGCAGTTCTGGATCAGGTTTCATATTCGTGGGAGAATCGATTCATATTTTTCATTTTCAGTGTCGGCACCAAATAGCGGCTGCAGATTCTCAGTGAGTCACTGAAAGCTGCTGCTGACGCAGCATCAGGAACCTTCGTTCAGACGTGGATCAGACAAACGTCCTGTGAGCTGGACGGCGGAGACCGACAGGACGGATCGGCTTCTGATGATTGGCAGGGCGCGGGGCGTCGGGGCGCGGGGTGCAGAGTGCCGGGGTGCAGGGTGCAGGGCGTGGGTTGCAGGGCGCGGGGTGCAGGGTGCAGGGCGTCGGGGTGCGGGGTACAGGGTGCAGGGCGTCGGGGCGTCGGGGTGCGGGGTGCCGGGTGTCAGGGTGCAGGGCGCGGGGTGCGGGGTGCCGGGGCAGAACCCGAGAATTTTATCATCCGGTTTTTGGTAGAAACAGAAAAACGCTAAATCATTGAGTTTGTTTTAATTTATCATGAGATTAATCGACTTATTACCTTTCGCGACAAGATCTTTACGGAGCGTCTGATGGGGATCGATGCCCCCGGTGGCCTGGAGGTTGAACATTTTTGGAGTTTGTAGCGTTTTAGTGTTTTTCTGTTTCTGATTTTCTGTTGCATTGTTGTTGTTTTGTCATTTGGAGGTTGCATTGCAGAGACCCCTGCAGGTTGCGGCTTGTTTGCACCTGTAGGCCACCGTAGTTTTCAGCAAAATCAGAAAACATAAACAAAAGTTTAATTTTTAATTTATTGCTGAGGTTCCGCGTGAACATGGACTATTTTCTTCTTCAGATCTGGGAAACACTCGGAATAACTTTCCATAACATTCAAAGCAAAGCAAACATCTGCAGCAGGAATTATCTGGACATAGTTTGGTCCAGATCCAGACCAGAATGTCAGGCAGAGCCGGGATTGCCAGAACCAGAACCAGAGGAATTCTGTTGAAGTGATCCGAATCAAATCCACGTTTCCCCTCTGATAATCCCTCCATATTTATTGATTATTTGTATACCAAATAATCAAAGGACAGCAATCCTTTCTTTTGTGTCTGAACCTTTGACCTCACAGGATGAAACGCTTTCCTTCACTAAAAAAACAGCAGCTGATAAAACTTGAAAAAATGAATTAAATTGTCTCAATAAATCAAATTATGTTTATGTAAATATGTTGTGTTTGTAAAGTTGTGTTAAAATGTAAATAAGTTGAGTTTGACAACTTAGTTAAATGCATTTTTTAAAGTTGTTTCAGGCGCCTCCTCACAGTTACACTGTAAAACATTAACTGCAAAAATGTTGTTAATTGAACTTTAGAGAAAAACAAAGTGGAAGTTCAGTTTTCATCGTTTTATTCTGACATTTATAAATGTAAACTCTGAGTTGACAAACTACATATTTACCTTAAATATTTAGTAAACATTTAATTTAAAAATAAATGTTAAGTTTGGTTGCTAGATTCATGTTTAGTTAGTAAACTAAATATTTAATTAGACAACTAAAAATTTAATATTTATATTTTGGACTAAATGTTAATTTGAAAGTTCAATGTTTAGTCTGTAAACTAAATATCCAGCATTTAGTTTGGAATGTATGAATAACATGGTGAAAAGTTATAAACCAAATGATCGCATTTAGTTTTTTATTGTGTCACTTCGCTCCGCCGGTCGCTGCTCGCAGCCTCCCCGGCCGGGGCCCTCTCTTGACGGCAACACGTCATGGAACATTCCCGGAACCAGCCAGCACACCACCCACCATCCCTCCTGCCTCTCTCTCTCTCTCTCACACACACACACACACACACACACACACACACACACACACACACACACACACACACACACACGTCTGCGTGCTCAGGGGGAGGAAGGCGCGATGAGCAGCAGATAAAGTTCCTCCCTCTGCAGGAGAAACTCCCGCAGCAACTGGAGCCTCTGCGGAGGGAAGCAGCTGCAGCTGCTGGAGAATCTGAGGAATGTCACTTTGATGTGAAACGAGGAAATACCGCGCGGAGAGCGGCGGGGTCAGCCTGCAGCCCGGACTCCTCACAGTCAAACTGAAACTCACTGAAGCTGCTCTGCGATTCACAGCTTCCTCTTAAAGCAACAGTTCCCTCTTTCTACGGCAGAACCGCCTCGAACCTGAACGGACCGGGCTCGGTTTTCATCTGGGCTTAAAGCGCCATGACGGAGGAGCCGAACCTCCTGCCACCAAAACAACTCAGAGAATCTGACCGTAAACAAATAAAACGTGATTTGATTAAAAATCAAATCACGTTTGGATCAGACAAAACAGCGCTAGCTCAAAAGCTAGCTGCGCTAACCCTAAAGCGCCAACCAGAACCGCTAGTTCTGCTAACGCTACGCCAGCACAGTCCTTAGCAGAAGCTAACGCTAACATGCTACACATGCTAAAGCGCTACCAAGGATTTTTAGTCACAATCAGGTTCAGCCGAAAATATGTAAATATTTTGAAAACATCAAAAACCAAACCTGCTATCAACAATACATTTAGACCTCTACACCATAAAAATGTTTCCTGCTTTCACAGCAGAATCAGATCAACACATAAATTCAGACAAACGCCTGAAGAAACCCTGGAGGTCAGAGGTCAGCTGCGGGTCGTTTTGATTTTCCACCGTTTCAGATTCTTGGAGATTAAAACGTTTTCCTTCTGCGGTTCTGATCCGGTTCTGATATCAATAACCTGGTTTTATTGATGAACCAGATTCATCAATAAAAATCAGTTTGAATTCAGATTTCTTCTCTGAGATCCTGAACTCGGGAAGGTCATGAACTTTGAGCCTTAACTTAATGTTACTTTAGTTTGTCTGCACTCAAAATGTTAATATTTTAAATCATAATAAGGAATTTAAACATTATAAAAACATAATCACTGAAACTGCTTCACCAAGGTTTGATCCACAGGGTCAAAGGTCAAAGGTTGCAGAAGAAGCAAAGAAATCTGGCTCATTTCCTGAAATGGGCCAGCAGGAATCACTGGAGTCAATCGGAACTAAAAGACAGGAAATAAACTGGAATATTAATAAAGTCAAACTGAGAGGTCAGAGGTCAAACTCAGGACCTAAAGGTTGCGATAGCTTCAGTATCAGTCATGGCTTTTTGCCCTTTTACATCTCTCCAGGATTTGTTTGAGCCCCTGGTGTGTTCCGATTGCTGCTGGCTGAACTGTTTAGTGCGGCTGGACAGTTTTCCCCAGGAAACAGCGGACTGGCCCTTTAAAGCAGACAGGCTTCAATCAGACACCAACTTCAGCAGCGCGACTGAAATCACACCTTTCACTTTTCAAAGCTTGACCTCCTCCGGCATGACCTCTGCCCCCCCCCCCTCCTCGCCCACCCCTCCCCCCGCCTCGCTGCCGTCAAGCCGCTTTGGCTGCTGCGAATTCCTCAGGATGTTACGCAACCCGGTAATCTGCATGCAGTGAGTCGCTGCCCGGGGTATTCCCCCTGCACAGCGCTGCCCTTCCAGGATAAACTGGTCAGAAAGCGGCGCGGATCGCTGGTTTGGCGCAAAAACAGCCGCTCTGCCTCCGCGTTGTGCGTAACAGCCGTCCGGTCCGGGCAGGTTCGGTTCCTTACCTTCAGCCTGCGCGGACTGACAACAGCAGCAGCCCGCTGACAGTGGAGCCGATCCCGGAACGAGCCTGGCGGCTCTCCGACAGCAGAAGATGTTTGGTAAAAATCCACAGCGGCCGCAGAAAACAGCGGAGCCGCACAGGAGAGGCGGAGGTTCCGCGCAAAACCAGAGAAAAATGTCCGAAATCCGCTTTGAAAACGTTTCCGAGCAGAGCGGAGCTGCGCTGCTGCAGACAGACACTCAGTGATCTGGCTGTGTTGTGAGCCTCTGGCTGCGTGTGTGTGTGTGTGTGTGCGCGTGTGTGTGTGTGTCAGGGCGAAATCAGGAGACGCACACACTCTGCTCACACGGGGGTTATTCCAAGCGCCACTTCCCAGAATAGCAGCAGAGAGAGGAGAGAGAGACGGAGCTGCGGACCGAGAGAGAGAGGGGACGCAGGCGCGGGCGCGTGCACGACTGTGTGTGCGTCTGAGTGTGTGTTTGTGACGTCATCGGATCCCCCAACGCGCAACCAGGGCAGGGAGGGGAGGAGGGGCAGTGGCCGAGGAGGAGGCTGTGTCTCCGGCGCAGAGAGCAGGATTCCCCGGTCACCTCCGGAGGCCGCTGCCGCCGCTGCCGCCGCCTGCAGCTCAGCCGAGATTATTTATTTACATTTCAGATGATTTAAATATGGAAATACAGAAAACATCATTACTAAAGAAGCTATATCCAAGCGCCAGTGGAAAGTTTAGTGGAAGGAAGAAATGTATCAGAATATGCATAAATAGCTTTTCGAAGATTTTCAGTTTAAGTTTCAGGGAGATTCACAGGTTGAGTTACAGAAAATCAAAAACAGAGATGAAAATAGATTGGAATAAGATCTGGTTAAAAATCTGAATCAACTAGAAACAACTAGAACATCAGGATAAGTTACGTCCCTTTCAGCATCAGAATGAATGACAAAGAATCAGGATCATAATATGATCAGATGGTTTGATGAGTTTCTGACGTTTGGGTCAGAAGTCATGAATCCTCTAAGCTGCTCACTGCTGCTTCAGGGTCGGTGGTGGCAGCATCATGGTGTGGAGATATTATTTATAGACACGTTGGGCCTCTTGGTGATTAATCCACATTCAGAACTGGATCACAGTGATCACAGTTCGGTTACTGGGTCAGTTTTATTTATTGAAACGTGACTCGATTCCTGTCAGACTATTTATACTCAGATATTTGTCGATGTTGCAGTTATTTATAAATCAGCTGAAGCTGCTGAGAAAACATCTTGTGCCCTTTCTTCTGCTTTTTCAGAAGTTCACTGCAGCTGTTAGCGATTCTAACTGCCCCACTTCTGCTAATAGGCTAATAGCTGAGCTAATTTCTAGCGCAGCTAGCTTCCCCTAAATTATTTTTTCCTGATAAATTTTATCTTTACTTTTCTGTTTGTAAACATTCAGCCCCACATGTGTCATGAAGTTTTAGTTATTGCCCTCCACTAAATACCATGTTAGCATAGCACTTTGTCGTTAGCAGAAGTACTGCTTTAGTGTTAGCGCAGCTAGCTGTTTAGTTAGCCCCTCACTGAGGTTTAGGTTGACAGTTTGTGGCTGTAATTCACACTGAGTTGTTGAAAATGTTCATTAATGCAAAATAATTTGTGCTGTGATATAAAAACAGAGTTTTTTGTCCTGTTCTGCCTGGAAACAGATGATGCTCTGACCTGGACGCCGTCCGTCCCTCCTGGCTCGGTCGGCTCTGTTTCTCTCGGTCAGCCGTAAGTGGATTAGCGTCCGCCGCCTCCCATAGGAGGATCACAGGGATGTGACCTCATCACGAGTGACCCTCAGCGTCCCCATGGCGACGCCGTAGCAACGCACCACTATGGCAACCTCTGATTCATCACTTTGCATCTGCTTTTCATGTTCCGCCTGCAGCGGCTTCCTGGAGCTGCAGAGATGAAAAATATGAATCATTAGAAAGAGATTTGATCTCCTGAACTGCTTCAAGAAAAATAAATCTTGAAGTGACTCACTCTGTATGCTTCATTGAGTTTTCATTCCTTTTAACAGCAGAGCCAGGGAAAAGCTAAACTGTTCATGTCTGTGAACTTTATTTTGAAAGGTCATTTGTTCTGGTCTGGTTTATATCTCTAATCTGTCTTACAAAACAGGAATTTTATTTTGAAGGGCTGAATGGGTTAACTTAGTCGTGCAGAACAGCTATGACATATTAAAGCTTTTATTTTGAAAATACACTATTTTTTTCACAACTGGTTTTGTTCAGATGTGGCGCTTTACTTTGAAAAGCTGAACTCGCTTTAGGACTTTTCTATTTATTAAGTATTTTATTTTGAAAGGCAGAAGGAAGACTTGCTCACTGGCAGGTTTAGGTTTTCACTGATGTCAACAAAACTAAGAGGACAGGAGAAATGTCAGATTTGACCCTTAGAAAAGGGTCAAAGGTCATCTCCAAACCACCTAAAGTTCAGACAGGAAAACATCCCAACGTCAGAGTGCAAAGCTCAGAGAAATGACTTCCATCTCAGACTCAATTAGCAGGTCAAAGGTTAAAGGTCACGACACTGAACCAATATGGCTGTTCTTGACAGTTGAAGGAGAAACTCCGGTTCTCTCTGGAAACAAGATGGCTACTGCAGCTGATCAGGAACGAGAGGCAGAGGCACAGGGTTTCTGTGAGGGAGGATTTGGAGGCCAGATTGAGCTTCTGACAAAGCAACTGGAGTTGCTGCAACTGGAGTTGCTGCAATCCTAGTTGGTGAGTCACAATCAGATGGGAACTCCTGATCCTCCCAGTTCACGGCTCACCGACGATGCACAGTAAAGAAAAACAAGCACCAACGAAGAACCTGCTGAGTGGCAGGAGGAGAGCAGCCTGTAGCAACACACACACACACACACACACACACACACACACACACACACACACACAGTGTTGCCTCAAGCTTTTGTCCTACAGTCAAACTGTAACGTGGTTGCAGTTTTACAAGACAAAGCAGTGCTGTGACAGCTGACTGATTACTAATGCTTACTCACACACACACACACACACACACACACACACACACACACACACACATGCGCGCGCCACACCTTAACTCCCACAGAGGGACAGGAAGCTGCTGGTTGACACACATTCCTGGACCCTGGCCCGGACAGAGGACCTGCTCCCTGCGTTAATCTGACCCGGGTTCAGTCTCTGCAGGTGTGGTCCAGGTGTTACATAAAGGTGTGAGGGCAAAGGTCAAACCGGATGACATAACGGCTCCAAGGGGAACATATGTGAGAGAGTTCAGGATGAAAGAAGAGTGGAGATCAAATTGACCTCCTTATTGTTGCTGAAACATTATTTGGGAGTCGAATGAACCGGAACGTTCTGGTGGTTTGGGGTGAAACAGCGCCCCCAACCGGCGGCCAGCATACTGACTACCACGATTCACCAGCTGCTCTGCTTCTAATCACTGAAATAATTTGGCTTATGAAGACAAAATGTGGATTCATTTATTCATAATCATATTTTCACCATGTCATTCATAGGCCTGTCGCGATAAACGATAAGTTAATTAATCGAACAATATATTAAAACTATCGACCTCATTTTAATTATCGGCTATATCGTTTCTTCCTTCTTTTTTCTCTGACTGTTGATGACACTGAATGAAAAAAGGCTCCACTCCGGTGCTCTCCACTTCCTCCCTTCCTTACTTCCTTCCTCCCTTCCTTACTTCCTTAGTGTAATGTCCAGCGCCGCTGCACCATCTTATGTCGCGGATTGTCGGCTCATTATCAAAACCTGAGAGACACATTAGCCGACAGAAATCCTCGCTATAACGGTTCGATCAAACCATGTTGTGTCCAACAATGGACACAAAATAATAAGTCCAGTTCACTAACTTTGAAACCAGGCATTAATCAATTCCTTACTGCAATCTACCTGCAATGCATGTAGCTAGTGTCAGTCTGACTGAATGAAAATCATTATAACTATTTATGTCACGTTAACGGAGAACAGCTGAAAAGTTACCGGGTTTTCTGGTAGAAATTTCGCTCCAACTCCTCCCCTAGTTATTGATATTTTCTTTGCACGAACTGTTGAATAAACATTCATGTTGTTTCCGATGTCTGCTGGACTTCGGGTTGCACCGTGTCAGCTGTTCGGGATTCCCTCCGTGTTTCCCCTCAGAAAGCAGGAGGAGAATCCGCGCTTTCTGATTGGCTACCGGTCACATTCAACAGGCTGCATCACTCTCCCAGTCTGGATAAATCCTTGATTTAGATCGAAGCGGCACAACGATCTACCGTAACACACAACACTAGTGACGATCTCAGAACGAAGAACGTTCTAAGATTGTCGTTCAGGGTAAAAAATCCTGCAGTGTGAACTATTGATCAGGCAGTGGGATGTCTTCTCTATTTAAATCTAATGATTACTGAAGGGCAATAAACTATACAGACTTCATAATCTGCACTCTTTTGGTTGAATGCAGTGTTTATTTCCACTTTGGTTTTATGTTGTTTAGTTTTTATTCAAGTACATTTATTGTTAATGGAGACTAAGAATCTATTTTATTTATTTATTTCTCTCCTCCGAAGAGGTTTTGCAGCGCTAGTGGCTCGTATTTTTTACAGTAGGCCGACAGGAAAGAGGGCGAGGAGAGGGGAAGACATGGGGCAAGGGTCGCCGGGAGTCGAACCCGCGACATCCGTGTCGAGGACTGAGGCCTCCAAACGTGGGGCGTGCTTAACCCCTGCGCCACCACAGCACGCCCCAATCTATTTTATTTTTGGTTTTGGTTGTTTTATTTATTTTGTGTATCAGTCCCAGGGTTAAGTGTCTTTTTAAAGTAAAGTGTTTCTATCTTTGGTAGGAAATCGCATGAATTATTACGTAATTTCCATTAAATCAATGTAAAAAGGTCTTCAAACAATATTATCGTTTATCGCAATAATTTTTTGAGACAATTTATCGCCCAGCAAAATCTGTTATCGTGACAGGCCTAGTCATTCATTCATTTATTAATGTCACAGTTTCAAACAAAATATTTAATCAGCAAGTTAAATCTTTAATTTAACTAAATATTACATAATATTTATAAGCAAAATATTTAGCAAAATATTTACTTTGGAGCTAAATATTTAACTTTCTAACAAAATATTTGTATTCAAACTAAATATTTAGTTTGTTAAATATTTGAAGATAATTATTTAACTTGCCAACTAAATATTAACCTCCTAAATATTTTATGAAACTAAATTTTGAGCTTGTTAAATATTTTGCTAAAATCTAAATACTTAGCTAGCAGGCTAAATATTTATATCTACACTAAATATTAAGTTTGCTAAAATTAATAAATAAATATTGGTCAACAAACTAAATACATAGTTAAATATATGAAGCTAAATAGTTAGCTTACTGGCTAACTATTGAGCTCCAAACATGTAGTTAGCAAGCTAATAATTTAGCTGCATCCTAGCTAGCTGTAAAATACGGAGCCCGCCAAGGGACATAGGGACTTTTTTTTTTTTTTGCGTTCCCTCGCAAAACGCAAAAGGAAAAAATCCCCATGTCCCCTCGGGGGCTCCGTAGTAAAAAGTTTCATTATTATAAATTATTTAAAGTAATGCCAGATTAATTTATGTCATGAAAGAAAAGCTTGGAATATTATTCCAGTGTTATTATTCAGGTGTTGCTAAGTAACAACATTATAATCATATCAAGATGATCGAAAGTGGCCTTCATCATAATTTTCCCGCCCCCTGACATCATCATCGTCATCATCACCAACACGGAAGCAGCGGAGCGCGGGGGGGCCGCAGACGGAGAGGACAGACAGACAGACAGAGGGACAGAGGGACACACAGGCAGCAGGACACGCGGACACACGCCCCGGGTCTCGGGGAGCAGCGGGACGCGTCCACGCAGCATCCACGGCAGCATCATGGCGCTGATCCCCGCGCAGGTCCTGCGGGTCGCCATCCTGCTGTCCTACTTCTCCATCCTGTGCCACTACAAGGCGCTGGACATGCCGGCGCACCAGACCTACGGAGGCAGCTGGAAGTTCCTCACCTTCATCGACCTGGTCAGGCTCTGCATCGTCATTATCACTGTTATTATTGTTATGGGCATCAGCTGAGCATGCGCAGAGGCGCTGCTGCAGGGCGATCAAAGGATCAGGCTCCTGCCTTTGTTGGGCTGAACGGGAAGGGGCGGGGAGCGAACCGGGTCGGAACCGAGCCTTATGCTGCGGGGTGAAGCTCTGAACGGTTCTGGAGTCGCGTTGGAAGCGACCGCCGCGGTTCTGCAGAGGTCAACGTGCTGAACCGGAACAGGTGCAACCTGTCATAAACAACTTCCTGTGAGCGGAACCGAACCGAACCGGGACGGACACGTCTGTTGACGTTCAGAGAACCATAAAACTCCCGTCATGTTTCTTAATGCTTAATGTGTGAAACAAGCAGAGACTGAATGAGCGGACATGTGGCTCATTCAGCTGCCATTCATTTAGTCATTTATAAATATCACACTTAATATTTCATTAGCAAACAATATGTGAGGATAAACATTTACTCGCTCAGCAGTTTCAGGGACCTTATTTACAATATTTAGCTGGGAAACTAAATTCAGGTGACAGCTAAATATTTTATTAAAAGCTAAATAGGAAAGCAAAATATTCCAAACTATCTATTTAGTGAGCAAACTAAATATTTGAGACTAAATATTTAATTTGCTCAGAAATAAATAGTTAACCAGCAAGTTAAATATTTCATTAGCAAACAAAATACTAAAGGTTAAACTTACTATGTAAATATTTAGTTTCAAACTGCGACATTATAAATGACTGAATAACAGTCAATGTACTAACATTATTTTCTTTTATTACAGGCTGAATATCTCAAAATATTGCTGTTTGATTTTGTTGGTGTAACTTTACAAATGGCACATCACTGATTAGAAATGATTGTCCTCTGATAGTTTATAGTCACCCTTCCAGGCTGATGTATTTATTGTTGCTGTCAGTCATCTGTTACTATAGAAACCCTGACTGACGGGTTAGCAGCCCCATATTAGTCTTCAGACGCCTGTTATGGAAGCTGCTGTGAAATCTGTTTAAGGAGTGAAGGGACCAAACACACAGCAGCCATTCAGGGAGAACAATGCAGCCATACAGACGGACGGACGGACAGACAGGCGGTTACTGTCTGCCTGCACAGAGCTGCTGAGGCTAAACTTTAATTTGACTTCAATAAATCAGTGAAGAAAAGAAATCAATCTAGGGATCAATATTTACCAATACTATTTATATTAATTTGAAATGGCCAGTGATAAGCACTCATTCTGAGAACACTTCCTGTTAAATGCTAATAGCGTCACTAATTGCTGCTTAGCACCTTTGCTAACTTTCCAGACGTTTCTGAAGTAGGAGCTGACTGGGCTGAATTTGTGGGAACACTTCCAGCAATCCGCTAACACCGGAGCTAACTTTCAGCGCAACGCATGAGCACTTTTGCTAACTTTGGAAATGTTAGCATACGTAGCTCTGCGGTGTTTTCCCTGGTGGATAGCAGACTGGGCGATGGGCCCCGGACTGGGCGATGGGCCCCGGACTGGGCGATGGGCCCCGGACTGGGCGATGGGCCCCGGACTGGGCGATGGGCCCCGGACACGTTAGACTCCCACAGGGAAGAGGAGGAGGAGGAGGAGGAGGAGGAGGAGGAAGAAGGCCTCCTCTCCAGAGGTCACATCCGTCTCTGTGGACGTTCGGTATCGACGGCGGTGTTCATTACATGATGGAGGTGACACCCTGATGCTTCCTCCTGCAGGTGATCCAGGCCGTGTTCTTCGGGCTGTGCGTCCTGATCGACGTGTCCAGTCTGCTGACCAAAGGAGCCGACAGCCGGGAGCAGGAGCGCCAGCTGAAGAAGCTGATCGGCCTGAGGGACTGGATGATGGCGGTGCTGGCGTTCCCCGTTGGAGCGGTGAGGACGCCGTCTCGACCCGTTTCTTCCATTTATTGAGAAATCTCAGGCAGTTTTCCATAAATCATCCAGTCATTTGTTGGAAACGACGGTTTTTAACCTCTTATCCATCATGTTGGGTCATTAATCAGGCTGTAAAGTATTTGATTGGTAATTAAATATGTTCATAAATAATTGTGTCATGTTTCCCAACAAATGAAGCTGGAGGAAAATTAGTAAAAGGAAAAAATAAAGAGTATCCATCCTGCATGAGGTTTGAAAGAGACTGTAGATATTTTTTGGTTTCTAACAGTTAAAAATGAACTGTAGTAACTAATAATGATGCAAAAATAATCCTAGAATGAGGAGCTTTAGGTTTATGACTTTTCCAACCTAAACATGGCAAAAAGCTGATCAGCAGAATATATCAGAATATTTACCCACTGAAAACACTGAGTGGTTGAGATCCAGGAAGATAATGCTAACGCTAACGAGATGCTAATACCGTCCTCTGCAATACAAGAAAAGCCCTGGAGCAGAAAACTGAGCAACCAAAGGACGTTTTTTTGAGAAAAATAATTTTATAAAGATGTTAAATCTAATTAAAATATTGAAAATAAGCAGAATTAGGAGTTTAAGAACCCGAACTGTTGAGAAAACGTTAAAGGAGACGTGGAAGCGGCGTGTCGGGCCTCCTGCTGAGAGCAGAAAGGAGCCGATCAGGTTTGGGTTCACACAGGTAACTCCATCCAGCACAGAACACGTCCTGGCCTCGGTCCAACCGCCCGGGCTTCCTGGAACCGGCTGACGGTGCCTTCAGGGGCATGGGACAAAAGGCTGCTGTGACATAAGGATGAGGTTCCCGTTAACTAACTCAGCTCTTCAATGAGGTGAAAACCTTTTGGTAAAAGTTTCTAACTGACTGACAGGATCAGCTTACCTGTGGCGTTCCCCAAGGCGGCTTTCATGGCCCAGTTCTTGTTCTGCTGCTGGAAGATCGGTTTCCATCTCTTAAAGACACAGTACATTGTTCCTTCTTGTTCAGCTGATTGTTTCTACATGGGCTAAGAAACATAAAGCCTAATTATTAACAGGAGCTGCAACCACACAGTAAGAACCACTTTACTGAAAGTGTTGGCATGCCGAAGGTTCCTGGTTCAAATCCCAGAGGGACTTACTGCATATAGACTGCCTCCATCCATCCATCCATCCATCCAACCATCCATCCAACCAACCATCCATCCATCCATCCAACCATCCATCCAACCAACCAGCCAACTAACCATCCAACCAACATCCATCCAACCAACCATCCAACCAACCAACCAACCAACCATCCAACCATCCATCCAATCCAACCAACCATCCAACCACCATCCAACCATCCATCCAACCAACCATTCAATCAACCCACCATCCAACCAACCAACCATCCAACCAACCAACCATCCAACCAACCATCCATCCAACCAACCATCAACTAACCAACCAACCAACCAACCAACCAACCAACCAACCAACCAACCATCCATCCAACCAATTCTCTGATTGGTTGGGTTATGTCCAGTTTTTCTTTGTTCTTGTCTCTCACTTTGTGTTTTCTTCCTTCCAGTTTGTCGTGTTCACATTCTGGACTCTCTACCTCTACGACCGAGAGCTGGTCTACCCGAAGCTGCTGGATAACTTCATTCCTCAGTGGCTCAACCACGGCATGGTGAGTGGGTTTGTTTCTCTGCTCGGACTGCAGCTCTGAGCAGATTTCATGAGAAAGCTGCTCATGAAAGCAGCTTTCTCATGAAATCAGTTCCATGGTCAATAAAGTCAAAATCAATCACGTTTCCTGATTATCCTGAAATTTAGATGTCTAAGACTTAAAGTTGATGTTGGGATTGAAAGTTTGGCAATAATTCAGGAAAACAGTCCCACAGCATAATCCTGCCTCCACCAACCTGTCATAATTGACCTGAACCAATCAGGCGATGCCATTCTGGACTCCACCAACCCCAGAGAGGCAAAGTGGCGCGATTGGTTACTGCAGCATGCCTTACAGCAGATCCAGCTGCGTTTCCATGGAAACCTGCTCCATGAAGGTCTCTGCGCTACACCAACATGGTGTTTAATGGAGCTAAACGGCTACAGGAAACGCTTTGTTTCCTGTAGAGCTGCAGGTGACCAGACGAACTGCTGCACCCACTTCAAAATAAGAGCATACAGATGTTGAACTATGTTCAACCAAACATTTACAAAACAACAAATAAATTAATGCTTCAGAATTTCTCTGGAAAAATTAATTTGGGTAAACTAAGCGCTTAAAAACTAAACAAGAAATTAGCTCCACAATTAGCGTAGTTGTCAAGAAGGAAACTGGAGGAATACTTCCAGTCTTTAACAATATTATCAAACAGCAGCAGCATCACGCGTCCAGACTCCCCCTGGTGGCCTGGAGGACTTTGGTTTTTGCAGAGTTTCATACTTGCTGGTGTTTTGCGGCATTTCTTCTGTGTTTGGAGCTTCGCTTGTTTTGTTTTTGGAGTTTGCATCGTTTATTTTCATGAATGGATCAGAACGCCTGAATTCAGAGACTTTGATCCGATTCTTTTGATTGATTAATTCAGGCTGCTTCATTTTGCAGATCAGGAAGTCAGAGTTTGTTTCACTGCTTAAAATCTTTGTGGATCTCAGTTCTGCCTGGCAGAACAAGTAAAGCGAAACTCTCTGGGATCATCACTCATGTCAGCGGATCATGAGCTGCGTAAACCAGCTGATAACCGTTATCAGTCCAGGACTGGATGTAAGTAGCAGCTTTGATTCCCCGTCAGGAGGAAGTAGGTTTAGTCAAATGTTTGGACGCGGCTCATCGAGGCTCCTGACTGATAACCGGCGGCGGCGAGGCGCTTCAATCAGCCGGTCAGATCATCCGAACATTCCTCCAGCATTCTGATGTGCTGAATGTTCCTGTGGCGATTCCAGCTGCTGATCCTCAGAGGAGTGAGAGCGGGGTGTGTGTGTGTTGTGTGTGGTTTTGTGTGTGTGTGTGTGTGTCTCTGTGTGTGTGTGTGTCTGTGTGTGTGTGTGTGTGTGTGTGTCTCTGTGTGTGTCTGTGTGTGTGTCTGTGTGTGTGTGTGTGTGTGTGTGTGTGTGTGTCTGTGTGTGTGTGTGTGTGTGTGTGTGTGTCTGTGTGTGTGTGTGTGTGTGTGTGTGTGTGTGTGTGTGTGTGTGTGTGTGTGTGTGTGTGTGTCTGTGTGTGTGTGTCTGTGTGTGTGTGTGTCTGTGTGTGTGTCTGTGTGTGTGTGTGTGTGTTGTGTGTGTGTGTCTGTGTGTGTCTGTGTGTGTCTGTGTGTGTGTGTGTGTGTGTGTGTGTGTCTGTGTGTGTGTGTGTGTGTGTGTGTGTGTGTGTGTGTGTGTGTGTGTCTGTGTGTGTGTGTGTGTGTGGGTGTGTGGTGTGTGTGTGTGTGTGTCTGGCTGTGTGTGTGTGTGTGTGTGTCTGTGTGTGTGTGTGTGTGTGTGTGTGTGTGAGATGAGATCATCCCTCCAGTGTTTCCCAAATCCACAGAAACTAAATCTTGTAATGCAGAAGCTGCTGTTGCTATGAAGTTGCTATGAAGCTCAATAACTGCCGCTGAGGCCTTTGTGCTGAACACACACTCCAAGCGTGAGCAGGTTGGTGTGTGTGTTGTAAATATTTTGTGGTATACCATGGTGTCGGACTTGTTTGTTTATCCCTGCTACCACGGTAACCATGTGGCCAGCGAAGGAGGGAGGAGTTGAGTGAATTCAGCTGCAGGCAGAAAGACACAATGATTTAATAATAATGTCATCTCAGACATAATTGTTCAGTAAACATGTGGTGAGATGATGTCACTGAACTGTCTGCATCCATTGACACGTTTATGAAAAGGTTCAAAGCAGGACGAGTTCAGCAAAGGAAGAAAAGCAGCAACTTTACGGATCATTTTGGTTCTGATTCGCAATTCGGTGGAAAGACCAAAATGTAAAACCAGTTAAACGACATAAAGTTTATGAACAAAACAATTTAGTGTCAAAATAAATAAGTTTCATAAAATGCAGTTTCATTTTGACATCATTCATGTTCTCTATGCATCTCTAGGTTCTCAGAACAGGCAGCGAAATCAGTGCTTTAAGATTATGGAGAAAAATTCATTTAGGAAATCTAAAAAACATTTTCAAAGTTTCAAAATACTAAATTAAAGTTATTTCTGCTAATTATGGGTGGACTGATGAGATTCTGTCAAAGTATAAAAACTGTTTCTGAATTATTGGCCCCACTTGATGCAGATTTTCCTTCCTTCATTCAAGTTAATGAACCTGGAGAGAAAAAGTGAACGAAGCTCAAAGAGCATCGTCGCTCTCAGCCCCGGGTTCGGGCGCGGTCCGCTCGGCCGTGTTTGGGTTTCCAGGAGAATCATAACAAAGTTCTGCTCTGGGTTTAGTGTCTGGTTACATCAATGACGGGATGAACTCCGGGTCCAAAAGCATGAAGCTCTCAGTACGACACACACACACACACACACACACACACACACACACACACACACACACACACACACACAGCCACACACACACACACACACACACAGCCAGACACACACACACACACACACACACCACACACACACACACAGCCAGACACACACACACAGCCAGACACACACACACACACACACACACACACACACGTAGAAGTTTCTCTATTAGCTGTTTGCTTTTCTCAGATAAAACTGAGGATTTCATCAGGGTGAATGAAGTTCCAGGAGAGCAGAATGACTTCATCAGAGCAAAATTAAAGTTCTGGAGTGCAAACGGAGCATCGGAACCAGAACCAGGTGGAGAGTTGAGATCAGAAGGGTTTAAGGATCCGAGTCCTGCGTCCAGACAACGCGGATCTGGAACCCGATCGCTGCTGGTTCTACAGTTTCAGGAAGATGTTTGACCTCCGAGGTCATGAGAGGAGACATGGATCCCTGTCCTGGTTCTGGCCCAAACCTCCAAGGCTCAGGGATTTCTCTGGGAGGGAAACTTCAACAAAAAATAAATTACACTCAATTAAAACTAACTGAATGTAATTCTATTTCAAAACAAATTAAACTTAGAATATATAGTTGACTTAAATGACAATGATTTAAATAAAACAAAAAAACAAATAATTACATTGAAAACATTTAAGACACAATGAATAAAATAAGAAAAATGTACTTGGAAAGAAAAATTATTAAACAAATTAATTTAAATGAAGCAAATAAATGCAATGAATTTAAATTCACACTAAATACATGCTAAAATGATTCGTAATAGCATTTAATATAAATCAAACATTATAAACAAACTTTCAAAGTTTAGTGATTCTTGTGTTTTTGCAGCTGCATTAATGAGTTCAGCTGTAGTTCCTCTTGTAGCCACTAGATGGCCGACGCTCTGCAGCTCTGAACCCTGACTATTGCGCTGTTGGATCAGGGATTTGATTGGTTCTTGTTAATCGTGACGTCATCAGGGCAACCAACCCGGTTCTGTAGAACCTGTTCTGATGTTCTGCTCCACGTGTCTCTCCAGCACACCACCGTTCTTCCCTTCATCATCATCGAGATGCGGACCACCCACCACAGCTACCCCCGCCGGTCCTGGGGGCTGGCCGCCGTCTGCCTGTTCGGCGTCGGATACATTCTCTGGTAACGGGTCACTCCAGAACATTCCTCCAGAACATCCGCTGGTTCTGCTGCGTCTTACAGATGATGTGTTAGAGTCCAGAGTTGTTGGTAAACCCTGGTTCTGGCCTTCCAGGACGTGTTGGGTCCACCAGGTGACTGGTGTCTGGGTTTACCCGGTCCTTGAACGCATCGCGCCGCTGGCTCGGGTCGCTTTCTTCAGCGCCATGACGGCCGTGATCTGCATCATGTATGTCCTGGGAGAGATCCTCAATGGATACATCTGGGAGCACAGACACGCAGGTACACACACAGGTACACACACACAGGCACACAGGTACACACACACAGGCACACAGGTACACACACAGGTACTCGGACCACACAGGCACACAGGTACACACACAGGTACATACACAGGTACACACACAGGTACACAGGTACACACACAGGTACACACACACACACACACACACACACAGGTACACACACACACAAGTACACACACAGGTACACACACACAGGCACACACACATACACACACAGGTACACAAGTACACACACACACACACACACATTGCGTTGCAGATGTTTGGGTCGTTGTGGTACTTCTAGAATGTTCTTAAAAATGATGACACAAAACATGTCCTCATTTTTCACAAAAACGTTGCCTCTTCCTCTCAGAAAAGGTCAAAGGTGAGTGACCTCCTCTGCCTCCATGGCCGCTTTGCGGACCTCGCTGAAGCCAGAACTTCGCTGGACCGGCAGCAGACCAGCTGAGGAGCAGAACCAGTAATCATCAGTGAACCTTTGAGTCGGATGACGATGAATCCTCTGTTGTTGTTTTTGTGTCTTCGTGTCGTTTTGCTCTGAATGTTCGGCTGCATGAGTTCTGGGAGGAAACCCAAACAGCTTCTCACCAGCCGGAGCCGACGGTTCCTGCACAACAAATCAGCCTCCATCTCATCGTCACACTGCATTTCTGGAGGAAACTTGTGGTTGTTTTAAGGTGCAAATAAAGCTTGAACAAATCTGCAGCGTGGGTCTTTACTGGTTCCAGGGGTTTCGCTCAAACTGGGTCAGATCTCCCTCTGCTTGATCTGCTAAACCATCTTCTAAATATGAGGTTGGTTTAGCATTAGCATCCTCTAAATATGAGGTTGGTTTAGCATTAGCATCCTCTTAATATGAGGTTGGTTTAGCATTAGCATATCCTCTAAATATGAGGTTGGTTTAGCATTAGCATCCTCTAAATATGAGGTTGGTTTAGCATTAGTATCCTCTAAATATCAGGTTGGTTTAGCATTAGCATCCTCTAAATATCAGGTTGGTTTAGCATTAGCATCCTCTTAATATGAGGTTGGTTTAGCATTAGCATCCTCTAAATATAGGTTGGTTTAGCATTAGCATCCTCTAAATATGAGGTTGGTTTAGCATTAGTATCCTCTAAATATCAGGTTGGTTTAGCATTAGCATCCTCTTAATATGAGGTTGGTTTAGCATTAGCATCCTCTTAATATGAGGTTGGTTTAGCATTAGCATCCTCTAAATATCAGGTTGGTTTAGCATTAGCATCCTCTAAATATCAGGTTGGTTTATCATTAGCATCCTCTTAATATGAGGTTGGTTTAGCATTAGCATCCTCTTAATATCAGGTTGGTTTAGCATTAGCATCCTCTTAATATGAGGTTGGTTTAGCATTAGCATCCTCTTAATATGAGGTTGGTTTAGCATTAGCATCCTCTAAATATGAGGTTGGTTTAGCAAGCTAGCTAATGCTAGCTTGCTAAACCAAGCTAGCATTAGCTTGGTTTTTCAAGCTAATGCTAGCAAAAGAGCCAAACTAGAAGAGAAGCTTCTCATCATCTTCACCTTCACTACTTCTTGGCAGAGGCTCAAGGTCGACACACACACACACACACACACACACACACACACACACACACCGCTCGTTAACAGCTCTGTGTGTGTGTGTGTGTGTGTCTCATTAACACAGCTCTGACACTCTGAGGTGACGCGTTCAGACATTTTTTTAATATTATGTTCTGCTTTCATCACCATCAATTCGCATGATTTAGATGCTTTGAGCAATAAAACACTTAAATAAAAATTGTAATAAAAAATCTGGAAACCCGATCAGATGGATGGATATTTGCACTAGAAAGTAGATTAAAAAAGCTGTAAGATTGTGCTTTGTTTTGGTTTTGTTGCAAATTTCAGGAAGCAATATCTTTATTTGAATGACTTATTTCCAAATAACGTCGGCTGATCGAGCTAACATTTTACATGAAAACATTTCGACATGATCCACAGCAACTTCCGGGTTTATTTTCCTCAGTGCTCCAGTTAAACTGCTCCCCCTGCTGGCCGACTGATAGAACAACAACAAGAAACGACATGAAACGTTGTTACAAAAATATAAACAGCTTTTATTAATTCATAAAAACAACTAAATATAAAACTGAGCTGAAGCTTTCTGCAGGTCAGTCCTTCCTGGTTTTGGGTTTCGGGGCTGAAAACAGAAAATGTTTTTCACAGAATTAGAATTAGACTAGAATAGAATAGAATTCAACTTTATTGTCATTGCACTGTCACATGTACAAGCAACGAAATGTAGTTTGCATCTATCCAGAAGTGCTATAGATGATATAAATATTTATAAACAGGTGTATGAAGATATAAACAGAGAATATTGACGTGCTATAAATAAAATGTTTTTACAATATAAATATAAATGAGAGCTTATGTACATATTATACAAATTTACACAGATTATACAGAATATACAGGAATATGAATAATGGATTGTATATATATATATATATATATATATATATATATATATATATATATATATATATATATATATTAGTTGTTTTATAATACATGTTTCTAAAGGTGAAACCAGGGTTAGCAAAAATAAAACCTTCTCAGTGTGTATCTACAGAATAAATAAAGATTTAATAACATTATCTGATTCATTTACATATAATAAATAAAATGAAACATAAAAGTGAATTAAAAGCATAATAAAAAATCCAGAAAAATATAAAGCTCCTTTTATTCACCGTTTGGATTCTCCTGTTTGTAGAAAGTTTTCAGCATCTCAACAGCTTCCTCTGCTCTGTGACCTGGAACACACTGCACACACACACACACACACACACACACACACACACACACACACACACACACACACACACACACAACACAATGCTCACATCCTTTTCCAGACTTTTCCATGTTAAACTGGGAAGGAAAGGAACAAAGGAAACCGGAAAAAGAAAAGAAGAAAATGATCAAACATGGACAGAAAGAAAAACATGAGAAAGGAAGCAACGATAGAACAACAACAAAGAATGAATGACATGAAGAAGAAAAGGAAGAAAGGACAGAAGGAACGAAGGAACGAAGGAGATAAGTGAGGAAGGAGGAACATAAAGAGCAAGGAAAGACAGGGAAGGAGATAAAGGAAGGATTCAAGATGGTGGCATAGTCAAATATTCTGGAAACACAAATGTAAAGACCAAGAACCCTGCAGGTTAACCTGGGGTCAGAGGTGAAGTGTGATGCTGACCCTGAAGGTTGTCCCAGTGTCAGGAAGCTCAGCAGAGGAGAGGTCCAGAACCGAGCCGCAGCCTCCAAATCGCTCGTTGCTGCAGCCGTAGACGACCAGAGGGATGTCTGGAGAGTCAAGGACCAACACACACAGACACACACACACACAGACACACACTGACACAGACACACACTGACACACACCAGGATACTCATGAGGCGCAGGGCTGCGGCGCACATCACGCACGGCTCCACCGTCACGTACAGCACAGTTCGTTTGCACATGTCCCTCACGTCCAGGTTGCCACGGCGACACCAGTCCAGCAGCTGGTCCAGGGCGACCATCTCAGCGTGACGTGTTGCCTGAGAGCAATTCACAGGCAGGACTGTTGTCACGGTGACGCCAGATCCGCCTCCATCTTCCAGAGGAGGAGAAGAAGAAAAGGTTTCCTACGTTTTTGGTCTGGTTGACCTCGTTCCGGCCCTTCCCCACCACTTCCTGTCTGTGGACCAGCAGGCATCCGACCGGAACCTCGCCGCCCCGCAGAGCCTCTCCGGCCTGGACCAACTCAGTCACACAGCAGGAAAACATGGAACAAATAGAAAACATGGACATATTAAATCTGGATGTGTATGTTCATCCTGTGGGGTTCTAAATGTTTATTTTTAATATTAATAAAGGTTAAATATATATATATATATATATATATATATAAAACCATCTCATTCCTCCCCAGAGACCCGCCAAAAAATAATTGAAATCCCAGATTAACCCTAACCCTAACCCTAACCCAAAATTGTAATATTTTTAATTTTACAATTTTCATGTTTAATTAACTATCCCTTTTTAATGATTAAATATCAGGTAAACTCAGTCATTTTCAATGTTAAATATGTCAAACTCACCATTTCAAAAGCTCTCGACATCCACTTCTTCATTTCTTCATCACTTACAGAAAACCCGGCCTCTAACTCGGCTTTACGGCCCACTTCTGTTGCCATGGCTACCAATGCCGTCTGACGTCACTCCACGGTGACAGACCGTCGGTTAATAAGCAGCATTTATTTTCTGTTTTTATACTTTTCAAGGCAACTTTCTGCGCTCCACGCCGACAGTCGGGGAGGATAATATCAGACGGACGCTCTTACGTTAAACTGACGTCTTGACGTAAAGCCTGAACCGGAAACAGGTGAATTGCTGTACAAAATAAAATAACTTACAGAAGTATGTGCCGTATGGTCGCCGTTTGTGAAGCTACGCAGGAAATTATTAGTAAATTATAATTTGGGTTGTTTCATGCAATAAAAAAGGAACGAAGTGAAAGTGTTCATTTGAATTTTTGATGGTTTATAAGCCATTAAAGCTGTAACACTTTTAGAGTTGTTAAATCTCTTTGTGCAGACTATTACTAAAGTCAAGAAACACAATTGTTTTGTGTTTTAGCTAACTTTTTTTAAGTGGTTCTCGGATTCAAATTCCGAAATCGAATCTATGTTTGTTTAATTTGAATTAAATTTAAAATTGATCACATAATTGGGTTTTATTTTGAAATTCCAAACCGGATGTTTTGCCTAGGCTTTGGTTAGCGTAGCTCTGAAGTTTTAGCATGCAGACTCCGAGCTGCAGTCCGGCTAACGTGTGTGAACTCAGGAGCAGAGGCTGAAACTCGGAGAGGTTTTAGTTTATGAACTTTTAGCTGTTTGAAGATGTTTTCGTCTGTGTGGTATTTTATCAAACGACACAAGAAGAAATTTATTTTCACCGGAGCTGTGGTCGGAGGTGGGTGCTGACTGATCCAGCCGAGCAGCAGCTACTCCGTTCATTTAACCTTTGAAAAAGATTCAGTTTGATATTATAGGAGTCTGAAGGCACGGACCGATATGTTTTTATAAATAACCTAACTGTATGTTGAATTCGGCTTGAGAAGTTCTTACATATGCCATTGTTCCTTGCATTTTTACTTTAAATATAGTAGCACTTCATTTAATTCAGTTTAACAACACATCATCTCTGAAGAAACTAAATTCAAATCAGATAAAAATAGAACAAGTCGTTGTGGATACTGATGCTGTAGGTAGAAAGGATGTCCTGTAGCAGTCAAGTGTTGCAACAAATCTGAAGATGCTTCTGATCGCTGCTGTTTGGCTGTCATTAGAGATCATATTCCACAGTTGCATCTCCTGGATGGCACACCAGCTCTGCTAAGCCTGCTAGCCCTAACCCTTTGCTTTTGCTACTCCTATTAATATCTCTGCCTGATCGAATGGTTGCTGCTCAGAATATAGAATACTACAACTTTATAATTCTGTCTCACAAAACAAAACCACTTCAATTAGTCCAGAATATCAGCCAGTGGACGGGTCGTAGTTTTGTTCATGTTCATGTTCTGTTTTCTGGTCGCCTGTCAGGAGTTTACCTGCTCGGTAAATATGCCCAGAAGAAGATCAAGGAGGTCCAGGAGAAGGAGGCGAGTGAGTACATAGCCCAGGCCAGAAGGCAGTTCCACTTTGAGAGCAACCAGAGAACCTGCAACATGACGGGTCAGAACTCCAGATTATTTTAAACGAGGAAATGTTTCAGGAAGGTGCAGAAGAATTCACAGTTTTTGTTTTGCAGTTCTGTCGATGCTTCCTCCGCTCAGAGAGGCTATCGTCATTCAGCTCAACTCTGAGAGTCTGACAGCGATGCTGAAAACAAAGTGAGTCACAGCAGATCACCAGTGACTAGCACTGCTAACTAGACAGCTAGCTGCGCTAATGCTGCAGTGCTAATCTTAAACATTAGTTCTGCTAATGCTTTTTATGTTTATAGCTTGCTCTTGTGTTTCTTGTTTGAAATAGTTATAGGAGGGAAAAGCAAATAAACAGAACTACAGAACGCCTGTCTTCCCCTCCTTCAAAATAAGAGCATGAATATAAAAGTTCAACTACTTGCAGATTTGTTACCAGTTGGCAATCAAAACCTTAACAGCAATTTTAAACCGAAAGTTTATAAAACAGCCAAGTAAATTAAGGCTTAATATTTAATACTTAATATTTAAGTACATCAACAGCTTCTCCTTTTCTAGCACAATGTCTGTAGTTTGGCTCCCACTGCTGATCGCTCATCCGCACTTCTGAGTTCACTGCTTAGCACCAGAAATGATTCATTTCCCTTCTTTCTTTCCTCTGACAGACCGGCCAACAAGCTGGAGATCTGGGAGGATTTAAAGATCATCAGTAAGAGTTTGAAACGTTTCTTCTGGAGTAAAGCCGAGGCGATTGATCCTGACATGGCGTCTGTTCCTCAGGCTTCACCCGGACCATAGTGGCCGTTTACAGCACCTGCATGCTGGTGGTTCTCCTCAGGGTGCAGCTCAACATCATCGGGGGATACCTGTACCTGGACAACTCTGTGGGGAAGAGCGCAGCGGTGAGGAGGGTCTGCTAGCAGCGACCGCCACTAGCTTAGCAGCGACCGCCACTAGCTTAACATCAACCGCTTCTAGCTTAGCAGCGAGTGCCACTAGCTTAGCAGCGACCGCCACTAGCTTAGCAGCGAGTGCCACTAGCTTAGCGGCGAGTGCCACTAGCTTAGCGGCGAGTGCCACTAGCTTAGCACTTTGACATGTCCCACAGGACTTTTTCTCTTCAGGGAGTTTAAAGGAGAAACTTCATGTCTGTTGTCCCTCAGAGTCCTCTGACACCTCCGGATGTCCAGCAGCAGTACCTGTCCAGCATCCAGCATCTCCTAGGAGACGGTAGGGAGCGTCCCCCCAGCCAGTCTCCGTCCTTTGTCTGTCCTCTGATCCGTCCACGTGTCTCTTCAGGGTTGACGGAGCTGATCTCCAGGGTGAAGACGGCGGTGCAGAGCTCCCTGGGCGGGTAAACGTCTCTGTGTCTGTCCCTCAGCGTCTCTGAGTCGCCGCCCCTGATGTTCTCCCGTCTGTCCCTGACGTCCTGCTCTCTGTGTTCAGGGTGTCTCTGAAGCAGAGTCTGTCCCTGCTGGAGCTGGAGCAGCAGCTGATCTGGATCCGAGCCGAGGTGGACTCTGGACGCCCGCTGTCCTCCTACATGCTGGCGGACGATGAGGACGTCCTCGCCGACCAGGTGGCCATTTTTATTTTGAGAAAGCCACCAGCAACTAATCTAGTGACTTTTTTCAGAGCCTTTCTTTCCTGAAAGTTGTCCGCTCTGCTGAGGACGGCGTCCACTCAGGAGCCCCGTCCTCACTCTCTGGTTTCTGCCCTGCAGGCGTGCGGCTTAACGGAGAACGACCTGGTGACCATCAGACTGCTGAACGAGACCAGAGACATGCTGGATAGGTGGGGGAGACCGGCGGCGCTAATGCTAACGCTAATGCTAACGCTAATGCTAACAGTCTGCTGTGTTTCTGTCTTCAGTCCAGATCTGAGCAAAGTTCTCAGTGCCTGTCTGAACCGCGGCTTCTCTCGTCTCCTTGACAACCTGGCCGAGTTCTTCCGGCTTCCTGTCAGTGACTCCGGCCCCAACTGCGCCCCCGACAGGTCAGAACCGGACAGCGCGCTGATACCTGGACAATGCCAGAACCACAGCAACGACCTTAGAGAAGCCACTGTTGCTGCTCCGGGAACAGTTATAAATATGGTTTAAAGTCAGATTCTGTAGAGACTTGATGAGCAGTCAGTATCTTCCAGAGCTCTGAATCAGATTTTGGCTTCAGGGATTAAAGCTGCAGCTTCTTTCCGGCTGATCTGAAGGGAAACGTTTGGTTCTCTGGTGTTTTTCTCTGTCCAGCCTGTCTGTGGTCAGCCTGCCGCTGGCCAAGATCATCCCCATCATCAACGGTCAGATCAACTTCGTCTGTAGTGAGACTCCCAGCCACTTTGTTCAGGTAGGTCCGGCGCCGGCGGTTCTGTGGTAACCCGTCCCTGTTGTGGGTCGATCGGCCGGATCCGGGTGGTTTGGGTTCCGCCGGCAGGCTGGGGTCCAGACCGGTTGTGTTCTGGTAATCGGACGTTTTCTCTGCAGGACCTGCTGCTGAACGACCAGGTGAAGGAGTTTGCCGCCATCGTGTACGAGACGTTCAGCACGCCGCAGGAGCTGCAGAAGTGATCTGTGAGGAAGAGGAGGAAACGAGTCGGTGATGAAGACGCCGGTCCCTCCTCGTCTGACGCCTCTGCAGCGTCCAGCCGGACATTCCTGCCCTCTCTGCTGGAGGACACTGAGGCTGCTGGGAGCAGTGCATCCTGGGAAGTGGAGTCTTTTAGCTGCTGCGGCGTTCACAGCTGATGAATCTCCCACGCCGGACTCTTCTGGGATGATTTTAGGTTGTTTCTGGGTTGTTGTGTGTCTGTTATGGATCCAGATGTTGCTGCTGAAAGTTTTAGACCTTCTGAAGATTAAAACACATTTAATAAAACATCTAAATTAAACATGGAAACTGCATTCGACTTCTTTTGTTTCTCTTGGATATGTAAATTTTGCAGCCTGCAGTTCACATCCTGGCCAGAAGGGGGCAGTCTACTCCACCCTTAGTGTTGATGAGAAACCTGAGGAAACAGAAAGCCGTTTTCATTTATTATGAGAAAATGAGTCTATTGCCACTATTTCCGTATGCGATAGTCAAAATAATCGATCATCAGAATAATTAAGTTACTAAATAATTCTTAGTTGCAGACCTACATCAAAGTGAACCTTCTGGAGTGGCCTAGTCAAAGAGTGGACTTAAATCCATGTCAGATGCAGTAGTACGTCGTTAAACAGGCCATTCCTGATGTGTCTGAATCTAGAAGCAGAAAGGGTCAAAGTTCATCCACATGGGGAGACGAAGCAATCTGAAACAAAAAATCAAAAGCAGGCGAAATCTGAGGGGTGTGAATACTTTTCACAGCTCTGGAGATAAACCTGAGCTCCAGTTTCAGTCAGAGTGAGGCCTCATTAAATCTTTGTTTCTCCAGAATCACACAATAAATGCGTACTGTTGCTGCGTCAGCAGGGGGCGCTGCACTGCAGCTCCTGACCTGCTGCGTGAAGATGAGGAAGATGAGCTGATGAAGGGCCTGAAGCAAAACAAGCTGGAAGCCTCGTCTGTTTCCAGGATTTTCTGGAGAAACTGAAAGTAAGCCCTCTGCCCTCTAGTTTAGGAAATCTTTATTTTTCCACTGAAGCTGAAATTTTCCCTGCAGATTCCTGGAATCCAGATTTTCCTCCTCAGCTGAACTTCCACCAGCTTTTCTGATGTGGACTCTGAATCTGGTCACTCTGCGGCAGAGTGGCCAGATTCCACTGAGGAGGCGTTCCTCCAGGTCGTGTTCCTGTTCTCTGAGGTTCTGTGGAAGTTGTTAGGTTTGGGGCAGAAAAAGGCGCGGCTGCAACCTGCAACCCTCCGCCGGGACGCGACGGAACAAGTTCAACAGGAACTGGAAACAAACAGCCGGGAATTCAAAACACACAGAAACATGTTCAGAGAAACTCCCAGATCATTTAATCCAGTTAGAAAAACCCCACAGGAAGTCATTAATGTTTTTCTGGCTTCCTGCTTCATGTTCGCGTCGTCACTCAAACCCAACGCTCAAACTTTCTGCCTTTGGTTTCATTTGTAAGCATTGCTGATTATTTTTGCCTCATTTTCTGCACTTCTCCAGGTTTCCTCCAGTCAGTTCTGTCTTCATGAACCTTGGCTGCTCACTGAGGACTGAATAGAAGCATGAAAGTTGAGTGGAAGGAAAAAGTGCACCAGAGATGGCCTTGAGTGAGTCTGTGAGACTTTAACAAGAAATGCACTGAATGTGGAGCTTGAGCTGGAGCATCTGGATTCTGCTTATGGGATTCAGCAGTCTGACCTGGACCGAATCAGAACCAGAACTGGACTGTTGCTCAGTGGCCTGAAGCTGAAAGTAAGTAAGTAAGCTGGTGAAAAGCTGGCATTTCATTTGGAAGTAGAGCATTAGGATCCAGTCTGACGATCTGGGCCGCCATGTCGTCCTCTGGTTCTGAAGTCCATCAGAACATTTTCACTGGCTTCCTTCTGCTGACATTTCCAGGAAGTTAACCACGCTAACCCTGAAGTGCTAATCAAAAGCATTAGTTCTGGTAAAGTGCTAGATACCAACCTGGTATTTAGCAAAAGCTAATTATAAAGAGCTTACAGCTTCAGATTCTGCAAATGTGAACTCCATATTTATCAGGCCAAACCATATAGTGCAATACCATATCACTGGTCAATCTATCCACCAAACTCCTATATTTTCTTTGTGTTGTACTTATATTCTGATAACATTTCCTGTGTTCCTTTGTATCTAATTTGTATTTTTCTGTATTTTTTGTGTATGCTCACTGTGTGCCACTTTTTTGCACTTTTTTGCCTGTAAGCTGCTGGTAACTTTAATTTCCTGAGGGAGTCTTCCCAAGGGATCAATAATGTACAAATCCAAGTCTAGAACAGTATTTAGAGGGAGCTAATGCTAAGATGCTGTACAAACATGATATCTAGCATAAATTAATGCTAAACTGTATTTCCACATCATATTTACCCAAAGCTAATGCTTCTCTCAACGCTCTGAAGCTCTTCAGCTTGACGCCAGGTTTACGTCCGAGTGGAGCATCCCCAGTCGGTTGAACCAGACCAGAGCAAAGAGTCACTATTTGTCCTCCTTTGGGGGGAACACGTCAGAGCCCTGAAGCAGAACCCTGTGGGACTCCGGTACTGATCCTCTGGGTTTCCATTATTAGCGGCTTCCTCATCCCGCTGCAGACCAATCATAAAAGTGAGACCTGCGCTGCTGAAAGTGAGGATGAGGAGCAGAGAGGCGGCGTGATGAAGGAGCGGCTCTGTCATCACTTTCATTCTGACTGAAAGTGATGACACTTTCAGCTGCAAGTACAGATGCTTCTGCAAACTGAGCCGTCGCTTTCTCCCTGGCTGACGATGACTCAACATGACCTCATGTTTTCAACCAGCTGGTCGCCTTTCTCCTTTAAAAGGGAAAGCTGGCAGGAATCAGTGACTCAGAGCAATGATTTAATAAATGGTGTTGATTGAACATTTTGGGATGTTTCTGTCTTTTAATCCTGGAGCTGAATCAGAATCTCCATCATAACACAATAGTTTCTGTCTGCAGGGTCCGAATGACCCGGAGTCTCGCTCACGCTGCTGACCGCATGAGAAATGAGAGCAAAGAGCCGATGACACAACGGATTATCCACACATTACATACAGAAACCGAATAAAAGCTTCAGGACCGTTTCTCTGTTTCTGTGCAACAGGAAATGAGACAAAACTTCTCCTGCTTCTGGTCAGTTAACTTTCAGGGAAATTATTACTTCACATTCCTCCAGGTTTACGTTCGCTGACTCAGCTGGAACGCTTTATGGCAACACCGCCAAAAAAATCAAGAATTAAAGTAATAAAGAATGAATATTCAGCTGGCAAACTTTAACAAGATAAAGCTGATCTTGAGTTGGACAGAGTATTTATTTCTATTAGTTAGCAAGCTAAATATTTAGCGACCAACTAAATGTGGAGTTGAAACTAAACATTTAACTTTAGCTAGCTCAAAGTTAGCCTAAGTTACAAAAACTTTAATATATCCTGTAGTTTCACTCCAAACTACAGGATATATTTATATTATAAAAAATTTAGTTTACAGCTACATTTGTAGCTTGCTAACGTTAGGAAGCTAAACATTTAGTTCCAATCTAAATATTTAGTTTATAAGCCAAGAACTTTATTTACTAAATATCATTTTCTGATCACAAGCAGAGCGACGCGCCCCAGACTGTGAGGCTGCTTTGGAGTAAAAACCACATGAGCAGCAGGACCAGGCGGTCCAATGAGTCCGGTCAGAACCGGTCCGGTCCAATGGGTCCGGTCAGAACCGGTCCAGTTCAATGAGCCCGGTCAGAACCGGTCCAGTCCAATGAGTGAGTCCGGTCAGAACTGGACAGGTCCAATGAGTCCGGTCAGAACCGGTCCAATGGGTCCAATGATCTGCTCCAGACAACAGACCCAGAGCGTACTGTTCTGAGCCGGGTCGGCGGTGCTGCCGTTACAGCTTCAGATCCAGCAGAATGGCAGCGAGAAACTGCCGAGTCATTCTTGCTGTCCCTAAATGCTGAGTCAGATGAGACGGCTTTCATCTGATGGAGGAAAACAGCTGAACCGCCGCATGACTTGGAGTCACTGTTGTTGTTTTCTCCTCTCAGATCCAGCTCAGTCTAAGGCCCAGACGACCTCTGACCTCTGAATGAAGCAGTGAGGGCATTAGAACCGCTGCTGTTTCGATCTATTCTTCTCTTGTTTTGAAGGAAAGCAAATCACATGATGGATCATTAGATGGAGAATAAATGGCTGCTGATGATTTCATCCAGTTGTTATGAGGATGATGATGAAGAGGGAGATTATTTTCATGATGTAACCTTCCTTCCTCTCCTTCCTTATTTATTCGTTCCAGTCCATTTGAATCCAACTCCAGTCCGTTTGTCTATAAACTCCGGTCTATAAACACTAACTGACCTCTGACCTCAGTCTGGGTTCACTTTGAACACCAAGTGGTCCAAAGATCGCTCTAAAAGCAGGAAGTGGACTACAGTGCAGAGCATTCTGGGTAAATACAACCAAATCTAAAATGCTAGCCTAGCGCTAACATGCTAGCCTAGCGCTAACATGCTAGCCTAGCGCTAGCAGCAGAAATGGCTCCTGGTCTTCAGCCAAAGACTAAAGAGAAATCCTCCAGCTTTAAACTCTGACGCCTCCATCTTGTTCCATCTGGTGAAACAGGAAGTTGCTCTCAGCATCTTCAGAGGTTTTAGTGTCGTTTCCTGCAGTGGTTGTTGGTGCAGCGCCCCCACAGGCCAGGAGGGGGACAGGCTGCCCAGAGGGTTTGGTTGGTTTGGCCAAAAGGAACAGAGTCTACCGGATCATCAGGAGGGAAAAACATGGAAACAGAGAACTTCGGGAACGTTGAATCTCAAACAAAAACTTTGATTCCTCTGCAAATCATTTTGTCTTTTCAAAGAGTCAAAATGCTTTCTGTCTCTTATCAAACTGACTTCAGATCATTCCCATCAAGTTTTGAGACTTTTGGTTTTTGCATTTTCAGCTCTCACAACATTTTGGATTTGCTGAAGACATTCCTTCTGTGTATCTAGGGTTGAGTTATTTGAGCAGCTGGCAGGTTGCTCAAACACGGAGCAAATGGCTGACGTCTGTAAAGAAATGCGAAGAGGAAACCAGTGATTTTCCCGCAGCTGTTTTCATGGCTTCCCTGGAATCTGAGGGCGGCAGTTCACCAGAGTTCAGTTTCACTTTGAAGGACCAGCAGATCTCTTTATCTGATCCAACACACAAACGGGAACGTTTTACCGGAACGGTCAGGGTTCTAGTCAGCCGCTGGGAGTGGAGCGACTTCCAGAGGTGAGCAGAGTGGGCGGAGCCCTCACCTGTGAAAACTGACAGGTTTTCCTGGCGTAACGCTGCAGCACACCTCCACACCACAGGAACAAAAGAACCAAACACAACAAAACAAGAAGAACGCTGGGAGGAAGTTCAGGTTTGTTCAGGTTTCTACCCAACGGAGCGTGGCTCAGGATGTTCCCCACAATCTTCTGAACAACACAGGCAGCCTCACTGAAGGTCAAAGGTCAGAAGAAAAATATGGCTGCTGACTCACAAGAACCCAAACATCCAACTCACATTTACTAGTTAACATTTGTGAAAATACTCTGGAGAAAAAATGACAGCATTCCAGAACTGAAACATCAAACCTGATTTCAAACACGGTGGTGGCAGCATGATGATCTGGACTACCTGGTTGCTTCAGGGCCTGGACTACTTGCTCTCCATCAGTTTGTGACCTGAGACTCAAGATTAGCACCAGAAACTCCAGTTCTGATTGACTAAAGTAAAATGTAATAAAGGTTCTGGAATGGTCCAGTCAAAGTCTGGACCTAAATCTAATAGATTTTATGTGAAATGACTTTGAACAGGTCACACCTGATGGAAAACCCTCCAATGTCACTAAATAAACCAATTCAGCTAGCAGGAAGGTCAAAGTTGAGATGTTAAAGACTCTTCACCGTTAGCAGCAGCTGAGGAGGGATCAGGGTGCGATTAGTTTCCCTGGCAGCCGCTCGCAGCTGAGGAGGGATCAGGGTGCGATTAGTTTCCCTGGCAGCCGCTCGGTTAGCAGGAGGGATCAGGGTGCGATTAGTTTCCCTGGCAGCCGCTCGGTTAGCAGGAGGGATCAGGGTGCGATTAGTTTCCCTGCCAGCCGCTCGGTTAGCAGGATCTTTAGAGACAAGCTAAACATTCACCTAGCATTTAGCATACAGTTTGAAGGCTTGGGTTTATTAGCAAGCTATTTATCTCCATTAAGTGAGCAAGCTAACTGATTAGCTTCTAACTGAATGCTTCCCAGCTAGCGAAAAATATTTGGCTGATATGCTATCAGCGGAAGTATACTACCAAAATAAAAGCTGGGCAAACTGAATAGTTCAACTATGATGCATCTCTGTTACTGTAGATCCGCTGCTAACCGTCTGGGTTGACTTTAAATTGTCTTATTTGTCTTAAGCTTTTATTTTGATAGTCCGCATCTGGTTAACTGTAATTGATTTCATGGTAGCTAAATATTTAGCTTGCCAATTAAATATTCAGCTTTAAGCTGTGATATGTTGTAAATAAATGAACAAGATGGTGGCGATGACTCACCGCTACCGGCAGTGAGATCAGCTCTGACTCCTCCACTTCCCCTCCTCTCTCTGCCGCTGGACCTGCTGGTTCTGATCCGGCACTGTTTGTGTCTGAATTATTGATCCCAGTGTGCTGGACTCTGATTGGCTGCGGACCGTCTGGCCTCATTAGCTGATAGTCCAAGCCGCAGCTGATTGGACGGAAGGGGAGAAGGCTCATCAGGGATTCATGGTGATGAAGGCTGAGGTCACTGCTGATCAGAGTTGATGATGTCATCTCCCCGAGCTCTCCCATTGGCCCAGATGGATGCAGCTGTTCAGACAGATGAGTCTGACCCTCCATCATGGCGTCCTCAGCTAAACAGCAAATCAGTTCAATAGTAACAAAGGGCTGAAGGTCGCCCCCTGCTGCTGAGACGTGGTAACACAGGATTACCAGAAAACACCCAACTTTGACCTTTGACCTCTGAAGGAAATCTCCACACAGCTGGAAAACTTTGGAAAATTATGGAATTATGTTAAAGGAATTCTCTGGGAAAACATGGAACAAGAAATGAAAAAAAAAATCTTTTCCTCTTTTGTCATCCATCCATCCATCCATCATCCATCCATCCATCCATCCATCCATCATCCATCCATCCATCCATCCATCCATCATCCATCCATCCATCCATCCATCCTCCATCCATCCATCATCCCTTCATCCATCCATCCATCCATCCATCCATCATCCATCCATCCATCCATCCATCCATCCATCCATCCATCCATCCATCCATCCTTCATCCATCCATCCTTCATCCATCATCCATCCATCCATCCATCCATCTCCATCCTTCATCCATCCATCCTTCATCCATCCATCCATCCATCCATCCATCCATCCATGGAAGGATGGATGCAGTTCCATCCATGCAGTTCATAAATTGTTTCACTAGATGGCACCATGGGTCACATTTGGGGGGATTAAATAAAAAAAATTACTAACATCTTTTTAAAAACCTTTGCCTGTTAATTTAACCAAATATATAAATTAGGACAGATTTTATTGTTTTGTTTTGTCCAGTTTTGTCCTTTTATTGTATTTTGTTCTACTGACTTCAATTTTACACACAATATTTAAAACTTTAAACTGTTTGATTTCTATTGTTGGTCCTAAACTATCAGTTTCACCACAAAAGGAACCAACATCATGTTCTCACAACAAAAATAAGAATAAATCAGAATCAATAGTGTTGCAAATTCGTCTGAACTCAGATAACAAAACACAAAGTAAAGATTTTCCCCCAAAACAGAGTTCATTCAAAAATAAAAGTTATGAATGGAGAATATATCGATGGACAACTTTAAAAGAACCAAGAAACCAGAGAAACATAAATTTATATCTGATAAAATAAACCAACACAGTCCAGTTAGAAAAACATGAATAAAATACGTAACATCTGAAAATAACTCACTTTATGAACATTATTTCACTAAATGTTGCACATTATTTTATCTGGAAATATGAAAATAACATACATAATAATAATAAAAGTTAAATTAATTTAAACTAATTAAATATAAATGTGTTTGTAAAAGTAGCTGCTGTGAAACTTTAATGATTCTGAGTTTCCTGAAGCTGATCTTGCATCATATCTGTGTAAAAGCCCTGGGTCATCTCTGAGTCATCTCTGAGTCATCTCTGAGTCATCTCTGGGTCATCTCTGGGTCATCTCTGGGTCATCTCTGGGTCATCTCTGGACCTTTTACTGATCCAGTCGAACCAGAACCTTTTCCCCATGTTGCTGCTTCTGATCCTGGTTGAAGACTTCTGCACAACGAAACCACAGATTAACCCTGACGACCCCGGATTACATCACCGGAGCTGACAGAGCGAAACCTGCTGCTCAGGAGCAAACAGACAACATGGCCGCCGCTGAGCAGGACTCACAGCTGGACCCAGGTTGACCTTTAACCCCAGATGGACGTTTAAAGTCACACCGGAAACAATAGTTCCAGTTATTTCCTGTCATAAGAGGAAAAATATGTTCATTTTTCAAAGTGATATTTTCAGCAGGTTATTTACTCTATAAATGTTCAAACTGGATATTTAGTTTGAAGCTAAATATATCCATAGATTTAGTTAGTCAGACTCACCTCGTTAGCAAACTAAATATTTATGTTCAGGCCAAATATTTAGCTTAGAAACTAAATATTTAATGAGAAAACTAACTACTTAGCTTCAAACAAAACCTTTACTGAGCCATCTTTATAATAATTTTGAAGATGTATATTAGCTAGCCATCCAAATATTTAGTTCAGAAACTAACTAATTAGCTCCAACCTGAGTATTTTGTTAACAAACTAAATATTTAGTATATTAACTGAATGTTTAGTTTGAAACTGTGATATTTATAAATGAAAACCCTCCTGGTTCCTAAATAATCCAGATTATTGCTGTTAATTTGTGACTGTGTAGCTTTAAGACGCGGCCAGCAGCTGCATGCCCAGCATGGCGGTGATGTAGTAACATGCCTCCCGCCCCATTCATACCAAACCAGCACCATGATGAGGATAAATAAAGATGGATGCTGGTTCTGGTCTAAAATAGAGCGTGTGTGAGCGGCCCGGTTTACACATGAGCCAAAGATAGCAGCGCTGACGATGACGCGACAGGAAGGGGAATCCCAACATGAGCTTCTATCCAAACACCAACTGTTTCCTGCTAATTTACTGTAACTTTGCTGTGAATGTTGTCGTCCCTCAGAATATCGTTTGATAGGAATTTAAAATACTTCCATCAATAGAAGAACATCGTTTTCCAGCCTACAGGAAAGTCCCTCGGTAGAAACTGAGCCAAACTGTCAAAAGTTCCTTTGAGGTTTATTTTGAAAGGCCAACAAAGTCACCGTCTAAACAGAATTTATCTTAAAAATAGGACGTTTTACTTTCTGATTTTATGCCTCGTTTCATCAGTTTGTTACATGTTGGATCCATGTGTGTTAAAAAATACACAAAAAACGAATTAAATTAAATGAATCAGAATCTGGGGAGGCGCAGCATCTTCAGCCAGAGGCTTCTTCAGGTTCAGGGAGGCACAGACTGCTGCAGGAGATCTTTCAAAGAGCTCCAGTGGCTCTTTGAAGCGTCTTGATGAGCTACAACAACATTTAATCTCGCTTTGGGATTAAATGCTCCCTCATCACTCCTGTTAAAAGGAAAATGTTCCTTCAGTTTCTAAATCCCACAAACGTTGCCAGGTCGCCAACCAGGAAGTTAGCCCAGGTTGCTAGCTAGGAGATTAAAAGAATTAAAGGGAAAACTATAACTAATGGGAACTATATAGTCAGTTTATAGAACTCACTAAAACATACTGAAAGTACAGATATGATATCTTTCGAAAACTCTGAAAGAATGAATTAATATCTAATTCATTGAAATGTATTAAATTTGTTAGATTTGGATATTTCAGGACAGTTGCTGAATATTCTTCTTTTCACACTGGAACTGGACCAGAAAAGTTTCACTGGTAAAATCCAGGACATCAGTCAGATGTTCAGTCTGCAGGTTTTTAATGAACTGATATGAATAAAGTTTCTCTTTTCAGTCTCAGCTGCGCCTCATTTAGCAGCAGAGATCACCAACCTGGACGAGAACAGCAGCAGAAATCCTCCAGATGACATGGTGCCTCCTGTCTGGGCGCCGGGGTGGGAAGACGACGGCAAGGGCACGACCGTGCCGTCGCCATAGTGACAGCCTGGAAAACATAAACATGGAGGAGTTGGCTGGTGGAAAGGAGGTCAGAGCCCGACCCTACAGAGTTAATAATGAACGGGTGAGTCAGCCTGGAGCTGCAGGCAGGAATCAAACCAGCAGTTTCTCCACGTCAGGAAACTGGACTGAACATCCAGAACTGGATCTGATCACAACAGAACCGGGACCAGAACCAGCAGGGAAAACCTGGAGGGGCGGAGTCCAGATTAGAGACAGGCAGGAAAACTATGATCATTATTGTAATTACTATTATTACCATAGTAACAATAATAATTACAACAACAATAATAATAATAGTGCAGATGACCCAAACGGCTTGTCTGCATTATTATTATTATTATTATTATTATAGTAGTAGTAGTAGTAGTATTGTTGTTATTATTATTATTATTATTATTATTATTATTATTATTATTATTATTGTTATTATTATTATTATTATTATTATTATTATTATTATTTCATGGATCTGGGTGAAATAATCACTTCAATAAACCAACCATGATCTCAACATGTCAGGTCGTTAAACGTCTCTGTAAATAGATTTAATTGGTCTAAAAATAACTTGTTCTTGTTTTTGTTTTGTTTTTTTTGTTTGTTTGTTTGGTTCCCAAAACTGCCAGGTCGTTTCGTCAGGCAGCAGGTGAGAGCTCTACCTGTGATGACATCAGTCTACCTGTGATGACATCAGCTTGTAAAAATAGATCAGTCTGCTGTTGTTTGCTTAGTAACTGTCAGCGCTTTGCGTCTCCAGAGCTGGATGGAAAACCGGCTCATCTTCATTCTCACGCCTCCAAAAAATGTGCTGAATCAGCAGGAAAGTCTCACAGGTTCCTGAAAGGTTTTGTTTAGGCCATTTTGTTGAAATCAGAAACAGCCTGAAGCTCAGTCAGATCAACTGGAGATTTCCTGGATTTTCCAGATTGATGTGATTTTCCGCTCTGGAAGTTTTACTTTATGGCTGGCAGCTTTATGGAACCGCCTTCAGAATCCAGAGGTTGTTATTAAAGGCGTCATGTTCTGAAGAGAAGCTGCTGCAGTAAAACCTCCCCACAGCATGACCAGCCCCTGCTGTGCTTCACAGCAGGCTGTGATCTGACCGCTACTACAGCCAGTCCAGATTAAACTAATCCGGGTCACTGAGGTTGAAATGTTTTTGTCATTTTCCTTTGATGCTGTTGCTGGTTTGTGCAACAGTTCAGTCAGACTCTCAGCATCACAGCTGGACAAATATCACATATCACATTTATTATCATTGTGTTTATATCCTGATGAGTTTTTCAGCCAAATAACCCAGACATAAAATATTATGTTACATTAAGACACATAGTTGCAGATTAGCAATTTAGCATTAGCTTCATCTAAATACTTCTTGGAGTAGCGCTGTAGTGTTAGCTTCTGCTAAGTAATGTTTTGGTATAGTGGTTTAGCGCTAGCATGGTTTGTTTAGCTGCTCTGAGTTAGCAGAGTGGCTAACTCAGAGCAGCACATTTGGACTGTAGTCAGCATTGTTCTGTTTTCCAGCAGGTTGTTTTACACTTTATCACCTGAAACCAGAAACCAGGAGGTTCCGACACTCAGGGCTGCAAAATATTAACAGTAAAAGCAAATTTATTTTAGGCTCAGCTCAGACAAGGAAACACATGATAGTGTTAAAAACACCTGGCGAGAATCCAGGTTGTTAAATTTGACCTTAGTTAAATTCAACCACCCAGTTTGGGCCAAACTGGGACCAAACTGGGTCAGACTGAGCTCCAAACATCCTGCATGGCAAACACATGTATTTTCATGTTAATCTTTAATTAACATTTCAGTTCGTTTGTTCATTAACTGTTATATTCTTCACCACATTAGTTTGTTGTATGCTTGGCACTTGTTCAATAAAGTTTCTTGAAAACAGGAAGTAGAATGTCTCCATACGCTGTCTTCACCCATTTCAAAATAAGAGCATGAATGTAAACTACTTTGAGAAATCGCAACAAAACTTCAACACAGATTTCAAACTTTATTCAACTGAAAGTTTACAAAAGAGGAAAGTATATAACTGGTTAATATAGGGGAAGCTAAATGGGCTAAACCTTTTTGAATTTCAAAGTTAGCAAAACCAGTAAACATCGTTATTGGTGCATTAGCAGCATATTAGCATAAGTTTGCCTGGAAACATCTGGAAAATAATTTATGCTAAGAGTATAAAGCATTTTCAAAGTTAGCAAAAATGCTATGCTAAACATTAGCTCCACTTCTGCTAATCTATTAGCAGATTAGCAGAAGTGTTTATACCACTGGCTTTGCCTGAAGATGGAGAAAATGTTTATTATTCAATATCACCATCCATCCATCCATCCATCCATCCATCCATCCATCCATCCATCCATCCATCCATCCATCCATCCATCCATCCATCCAAATCCATCGCAGAGCGACTTCATGAGAGGAAAATTATTTTCTCAACTAACCCAAAACATTAATAATCTCTGTTTTACCAAGTTGTGAACATTTTAATGATCAGCACATTTTAGCCAAAATTCTGACTACTGTTGCATAAATTATTTATGCCTGGATGGAAAACAGCTGAGAGTCACATCATTTCAACCTTTGACCTCTCGGTTTGAGGAAGCTGCTGAGGGAAAAATGTCTGCAGTTTTCCACTGAGCAGAACACATGAAGTCATGGAGGAACATCAGCTCCAGATCATAAACTCACTGTGGAAAGGATGTTAGCAACTGAACTAACGTTGCATCATCAGAACTTAAACACAAGCAATCTTTGTCCCCTGACCTCTGACCTCTGATTGTTTCCGTCCCACAGCCTGCAGTTAGCTCATCAGCCTGAACTCTGACACACAAACACACGTTTCTGCAAACAGTCGGATCATCCAAGCTTTGGCCACAGGCGACGGTTCTTCAGGACATCAAACTCACTCTGGTTCTGGTCCAGTTAAAATCACTTTCTGTCCCAGTGCAGCTTAAAAAACATAAACATTAGCATGCTAACCCCTCAGGTCGCCTGCGTTTCATACAGTATCTCCCATTAGCCAGTTCCAAGATGGCTGCCATTTCAGAGCTTTTTAAGCCACTTATTGGCATAAAATGACTTGGATGAACTTCATGTCCCATCAGATGTTTTCGCCTTTGATGTGTGACAGAGAGGCAGCCATCTTGACGGTTAGCTTTAGCGCCTGGTGACTTTTTATATGCTTAGGGGTTTTACATCAGCATCTGGTCATTTTTTTTTAGCTTAGCAGTGTAGTCTTAGTTTCTGCTTATTTTTATGCTTAGCATTAGCTTTTACTAATTTGTTTATGTTTAGAGGTTTAAATGTGTTTAGCTGCTTATCTTTAGCTGATTCAAGATTCTTGTTTAGCAAATCAGTGAACAGTGAACCTCACTTCTTGGCTAGCTCTGGTAATGACTACAAACGAACATTTAATCTCCATTTCAACTATGGCGGCCATTTTGAACAATGTCCACCACGAAAAGGAAACAGAAGAATAAAATACATATTATTTGTATTGCTCAAAACACCAAACACGTCCATCTGACAGGTGAGTATATTTTACATACAACCATGTCGGCCATCTTGAAAAGTCAAACAATTATCAGTAAAGAAAAACCTTCCTGAAGCTCAGTGCTTCTTCTGCTGAAACGTTGAATCTCTTTACTTCATGACTCATCACTTCCTGTCAGCCTGTCACCTTTGACCTTTCAGCGTTTTCTCCTTCGTTCCTCTCAGAACCAACTGAACCTCTATGTTTGTTTCCAGAGGAAAACTCAAACAGTCGGACCAGTCGGACCAGCACACGTGAGAAATGGTGACAAAGTATTTATTGTTCTCCTGCAGACAGAACCTTTGACCCAGTTCACTTTATTCACCGTCAGCAGGGATTTTCACCGGAAGCACCTGGTGAGGTCAGCAGCAGCGGAACCAGCTGGACCTCAGAGGAACGGCAGAGAAACTGGTCCGAAAGAACCTGGCGCATAAATGCAACTTTAAACGAGATTATCAGAAAAACACTTCAACATTCAATTAAACAGAAAATAAAAATAACCTAACGACCAAAACCAGGAAGAGAAAAAAACACAGAGTCCGGGACAAAAACAGGAAATACAAAAAAGGCCAGAAAAAATGAAATATTAATGTAAAACCAGTATCACAAAATAAATGTAGAGTTTGTTATTATCTAACTACAAAAATCAGTAAAGTCCCAAATTATCCACCTTCACGTTGCTCCCCCCAAAAAACAAACAATCGTCCAGTTTTTCTGTAAGTTTAAGATTAAAATAATAAAACATGAGAAACATTTAAAATCTTATTTATAAAACAAGATTTTATAAAAATCTATTCACAGAATTTATTTGGTCAATAAAATGGCAGCGAGGATGAAAACAGGAAAAATCTCATCATAAACCGACCAGAACCAGAACCAGAACCAGAACCAGGACCAGGACCAGAACCAGAACCAGGACCAGAACCAGAACCAGAACCAGAACCAGAACCAGGACCAGGACCAGAACCAGAACCAGGACCAGAACCAGAACCAGGACCAGGACCAGGACCAGGACCAGAACCAGAACCAGAACCAGGACCAGAACCAGAACCAGGACCAGGTCCAGAACTTTAACTATAATGTTTCTTGTCTTTGCAGACTGAATAACCGGCGCTGACTCAGCAGAATCTGATCTGATCAGTTTCTGGAAGCTGATATTGATCTTTGAGTCGCTGCTGTTCGGCGGCACAAACGGATTTTTACCGGAACCCGAATCACTCGGACTGAAACTGCAAGTGAAATCCCAGCCGGCTTCCGTAAGCAACCCGAGGAGGAGGAGGAGGAGGAGGAGGAGGAGGAGGAGGAGGAGGAGGAGGAGGAGGGAGGAGGAGGGAGGAGAAGAGGAGGAGGGAGGAGGGGGAGGAGGAGGAGGAGGAGGAGGAGGAGGAGGAGGAGGAGGAGGAGGAGGAAGATGGGGTTTCCCGGATTCCCGGGATGAAGGAGAAAAACAACAACAGCAGGAGGAGCTGCTGCTTCCCGGAAAGAACGACGTCACAGAGCAACAGGAACAACAAGAACGTTCATAAAGAATGAATATATTAATTAATAAAATATTGCAGTTTTACACGTTGTAAGCTTTATTATTATCACTGAAGGTTGTATTACATTATACTAAAAGTAAATATTATTTACATGATTTATTTTTAAACTAATTAAATAAAAACTAACTGAATTATATCTAATAATGACTTAATAATTACATTTGATTTCATGACAAAATGCTTTGACCTTTCCAGGACAAAATAAAGCTCACAGCTTTGAACATTTTCATTTTTCTCAATTTGTTCTGTTTTATTTTAATCTTGATTGAAACAATAAATACTTAAAATATTATTAATATTTACATTTTCTGTCTGTATTAATGTACAAAAAAGAAACAAAGGATTTCTAAAAAAATAAACTATAATTTTTACTGAAAGTGCGAATAAAATAAAATTTTAATTCAAATCATAATATTTTTAAGCATATTATAAATAATAAATAAATGAATGAATCAAAACAAATTTTGCAACTGATGATATTTCCGTATTTTGACAGTTTTGTTTTCACCTTTATTTATAAAGATTTATGGTAAAAACCTGTTTATATTTATTTATTTCTTATTTCAAGGTTTGTAAATGTTTGTTGACAAACATGTCTTTAATTTGCTTATTTTATAAATATTTGAAATTCCTCTAATGAATTTTACACATAAGAAGTTTCATCTAGAGGAAATAATATTTTCCTCAGAAATGATTTTAGTCAAATTTGATCTTTTATTGGATAAACGGACATTTTATTCCTGATGTTTAATATTCCATCTTCATCGCCCCTCCTCTTCCTCAGCCTCGTTCCCTGCAGCAGCCGATGACGTCGCCTTCATCCTTTCCGGGAAGCGAAGCCGTTCGTCCCGTTGCCGGGTTACCGGGAAGCCTCGCCCTCATCATCATCATCATCATCATCAGCTTTCATTTCATCAGCGGACACGGCCGGTCCATTTCCCAGCCGGACCGGGGCGGGGCCGGGATCCGACCCGGATTCAGCCTGGAGGAAAACCTCCGCTACAAACTAACTTTACCCAGCTCATCTGACCCCGGGGTCAAAGGTCACATTTATCTATGAACAACAACAGCAGCTGACAAAGTTAAAGCAATGAAATAAAACCAACAATAAAAAACAGAAAGAAAGTGAAACTTTAACAACAACTGGTGGAGGCAGCATCATGCTGCGGGACAGATTAGAGCTGGTAGAAATTCTGGATTATTCCGCTGGAAGGAACATGGAGCCAGATACCCAGTAGACTGGTTCTGGTCCAGCCGGAACCAGTTAGCGTTCAGGCTAACCTGTTGGTTAGCTAGCGGCTGGTTGGCTAACTGGATGGTTAGCTTGCGGCTGGTTGGCTAACCTGTTGGTTAGCTTGCGGCTGGTTGGCTAACCTGTTGGTTAGCTTGCGGCTGGTTGGCTAACCTGTTGGTTAGCTAGCGGCTGGTTGGCTAACCTGTTGGTTAGCTAGCGGCTGGTTGGCTAACCTGTTGGTTAGCTTGCGGCTGGTTGGCTAACCTGTTGGTTAGCTTGCGGCTGGTTGGCTAACGGTATGCAGCTGTGAGGAGAGAGAGGAAGTGACACGAGGGAAACGGGATTAGAAATGAATCAAACATTAAAAATAATTTGACATAAAAAGATAAAAATAGAGAAATAAGAAAACAAAAGGAATAAAGACAAACTGAAATCAGGACTAAACAGAAACAGAAGATAAAAATAAGGAAGAGAACAAAATAATAAACTAATAATAACTAAACAACCCAGATCATTTTCTTTACTTCCTTCAATCCGTCTGTGTCCTAATCGTCTCTCTCGCTCTACATCCTTTACTCTTCATGTATTTCTGTCTTTTTCTTATTTCTGTATCTAGTTTTCTGTCTGTTTTGTTTTTTTTCTTTCCCTCCTCTTCAGTCTCTCCTCTTATTTTTCTTTGCTCCCTTTTCTCCTTCCTCTCATTTTATCTACTTTGTTTTATAAATCTTCTATAATGTTTTAAACATTATAATATGTTTATAATGCTCTAGAAAATATATACGGAAATATATTTTCTGTATTTTCAGGGAAACTTTAGTTTATTTTAAAATGAAATCCTGTGAAACATCCTCCAGCTTTTGCTTTCTCTTCCACAGAGAGCCGCTGGTTTCCCAGAAGGAGAAACTTTCTGCTAGTCCCTCATAATGAAAGTGATGGAACGGTTCTGGTTTCCTGTGCGGCCCGCGGCCGAAGGGCGGTCCGAGCCACGCAGCCGGACGGGACCGAGGGAGAAAGGACGGACACGGCGGGTTGACTGACAGGAAGCCGGACTTTAACTGAACCGTGTTTTTACTTAGAGCAGCTGATCTGAGTCAGGAAAACAACCAGATATTTCAGAACTGCTGCTGCTTTATTTCAGGGCAGCAGGAAGTGGGGGTGGTGCAACAAACCGTCAAATGTCATCAGATTAGGAGGAAAGCTGTTCTTCTACATTCTCTGAATTCCTCTGGGTTTCCTTCTTCCCTCTGTTCACTTACTAACTTCTAATGTTTGTTTCCGTCTCGTTTTCCCTTTTATCTTCTGCTTAAAGAAAAGTTCAGACATTTCCACCCGTTTCCATGCCGGGTATGGAAGACCAGAAGTGCCACAATCCAACTCATAAATTACTGGTTGAATAAACATTAATCATTTATGTTTTACATGCAGATTTTTCTGCAAATATTAAGTCTGAAGCTAAATATTTTATTATTCTTTTTCCTCTTAGCTATCTCTGGAACGATTAGCTCTGGAACGGTTAGCTCTAGAACGGTTAGCTCTGGAACGGTTAGCTGTGGAACAGTTAGCTCTAGAACAGTTAGCTCTAGAACGGTTAGCTCTGGAACGGTTAGCTCTAGAACGGTTAGCTCTAGAATGGTTAGCTCTAGAACGGTTAGCTCTAGAACGGTTAGCTCTGGAACGGTTAGCTCTAGAACGGTTAGCTCTAGAACGGTTAGCTCTGTGACTCTTTAACTATTATGCCAGGATTTTAACTATCCCATAATATCTCTGTCAGGGTGGAAGCTGGTCCTCAAACTGGATCGACCTGTATCTATCACCATCTATGTTCCCCCAGCATGATGCTGCCATCACCATGTTCCACTAACGGACCTCTGGGTCAGAACCAGAACCACTGCTGACCGATTCTGGACTCCAGCTGCTGATCAGGTGGATTTAGTCTGAAGAAACTGAATATTTGTGCCTAATTTGAGATAAAGTCCAGTGGAAACTGAAACGTTGAGCGGCCATGTTCATGTCGGCCTGCCTGTCTGACCTTTGACCTGCAGGGACACACATGTGTCAGCAGAGCAGGGAACGCCGTCCGGCTGATCATTAACCTTTACGGCCGCCGGAGCAGAGCCGCGACATCCCGCTTTTATGACATGTTTACCACTGGAAACGACGCAACGCCGTTTCCATGGAAACCCAGCAGCACCAGAACCTCCAGAACCTCCAGAACCGGCGACGGATCACTCCTGAAGCTGGAGATGTTTTCTGAGAAGAGGGGAAACTTTTGCTGCATTTCTGATGAAACTGGAAGTTTCAGGATGACAAACCAAGACGCAACAGCAGATTATCCAGATTACCCAGATTATCCAGATTACCCAGATTATTCTGATTATTCACTGAAACCAAATTTATGCTAGAAATATGAAAAGATTCAAGACAAAAACAAACAAAACCGACTTTTTGTGTCGATAAAGACCAAAGGTTTCCAGATTAAAACTTCAGCAGTTTTGAAATCTATGGTTAAATTAAGGATCAGAAAAATGATTTTCCTTCTGAATTAAATATTCTGTATTTAATTCAGATAAGATTTAAATATTTTAAATAAATATTTAATATTTAATATTATTAAATATTTTAAATATTTGTTAGTTTCTGTAACAGAAAATCAGTTTTTATCTCCACATTTTAAACTGATCCAGATTAAATACTTTAATCTGGAGTCACTAACATGTTTTAGTTATTAAAACAATTCTTAAAATGCTTCACCAACATCTAATCAAAGCATAATTTAATTATTTTATCTTGTTAAATTATTCAAATAATTTTTCTTCTGCAGTGATGCAGAAAAATCCTGAATTATTCGAATATTAATTTATGTGTTTTGGTTAAAGGCCCAAAATTACAAACCAGTTTCTGTTATTGCAAAATATTCTAAATAATCTGTGGATGATGAAAATGTTTTATCAAAACCAAACCAGCAGCTCAGAACCAGATCCCAGAACCAGGCAGGAAATCTGCTCCTAAACTGCTGCTGGAAGAAAAATTAAAATCTATGATAAGGTCTATGCTTCCATAATCTGAGAGGACTTCCTATTGGGAAGAGTTCCTGTTTGGGAGGACTTCCTGTTTGGGAAGAGTTCCTGTTTGGGAGGACTTCCTGTTTGGGAGGACTTTCTGTTTGGGAAGACTTCCTGTTTGGGAGGACTTCCTGTTTGGGAAGACTTCCTGTTTGGGAAGAGTTCCTGTTTGGGAAGACTTCCTGTTTGGGAAGAGTTCCTGTTTGGGAAGAGTTCCTGTTTGGGAAGAGTTCCTGTTTGGGAGGACTTCCTGTTTGGGAAGAGTTCCTGTTTGGGAGGACTTCCTGTTTGGGAAGAGTTCCTGTTTGGGAAGAGTTCCTGTTTGGGAGGACTTCCTGTTTGGGAGGACTTCCTGTTTGGGAGGACTTCCTGTCCCAGCAGGAGAATCATCAGAGTAATCTGATTACTTTGAGCTAAAATATTTACAATTTGCAGGTTTCTTATTAAAACACACAGAGAATAAATTAATTGATCATTTATCGCTGCCTTCCAATCAGATGGAAACTCAGGAAACATTCATCCTTCCTCTAATCGGGAGGAATGCTGGGAATGCTGGGAATGCTGGGAATGAGAAACCATGGCAACTGGGAGACGCTGACCTGTAAAAAAATCCGTCCCAGTCAAGTTTGTTTATTTATTTACTATTATTGTTAAAGTCTGAGTTCAGATTAAAAGTATAAAATTAACATTAAAGACGATGTCAGAGGGAAGGAGGAAGAGGAGGAAGAGGAAGAGGAGGAAGAGGAAGAGGAGGAAGAGGAGGGAAGCCGCTCCTCTTATGGCCGACCCGCTGCGTTGCATCATCACACAATCAGTGTCCTATAAATAGGATGATGTCACCGCCCCCTCCCCCCTCCCCCATGGCTCTTGCTCGCTGTACGGCGTGACGTCACAGGCCCCGCCCCCTGCCGGCCTTATATAAGCAGGTGATGCAACCGGAGCGGCAGAAGCGCAAGGAGCTGCGGGAAAGAAGCAACGGATCATTTAGTCCAGCTCAACCAGAACCAGGACCAGAACCTCGGAACTTTAACAGGTAAGGAGAGGGGGGAGTGCTTCCGGTGGGCCAGGCGGGCTGACGGAGGCTCTGTCCCGGGATCCGAACCGGGCTTCCCGGTCCCGTTCGGATCCCGGTTCGGATCCCGGTTCGGATCCCGGTTCGGATCCCGGTTCGGATCCCGGTTCGCTTCCCGGCGCGCAGACAAACCGAAAGCTGAAACTGCGCGGCTTGTAATCCGGAATAAATACATTTATTAGTTTATATTTTTCACAGATTTTAGTTTCTGATCGACCTGTTGCTGAAATGAAGCAGAAAGAACAAACAGCTATTGTTATTGTTACTATTTATTGTTTTTGTTATTGTTACTATTTATTGTTTTTGTTATTGTTACTATTTATTGTTATTAAAGTCACCAGACTAACTTCAGCTAAATAATTAAACTATGTGGATAAAACAGAAATATGAACACTTAAAAAAATATCAAAAATTAGGAAGAAATTTATAGAAGTAAATATATTTATATTTATATAATAGTTATTATTTAATGCTGCAGATGGTAAAATGTTCCTGCTGCTTGTTGGTCATAAACTTCCTGTCAGTGATTCCCTCTCACGGTTTCCTGCTTCCTCCTCTGGAGAGTTTCTGGACTGTCGTCCTTCCAGCTGATTTTCTTGCGTAACTTGCTGATGTTTACGTTTTGTTCTCCAGTCACGATGACTCAGCAGAAACCGGCTGCAGTTTATAACTTTCCTGAACTGTTTTCAGCCTGTTGCTCCAGTTTCATGTGAGACAGAACCTGTTACTGCTGTCTGAAACCATCTAATCAGAGCCCGGAGGCGGGGCTTAGCGCTGTCAATCATCATGTATGTGCTGCTAAATGTGCTAGTTGTGGAGAAGCAACAGCAAACCAGTGGCTATGCTAAGTAGCCTAGCATTCACAACATGCTATGATTTGGCAGCGCCACACAAGGTTGTGATTGACAGCGCTAAGTCCCACCTTCTAGCTGTGATTGGTTGTTTTTGCAGGGGGGAGGAGCCTGAGTTTGGGTTTGTTTAGTGCTGTTCTGACCCGGTTCCTGTGGTTCCTCAGGATGATGCTGCAGCATTCGGGTCTCTCTCTGGCCGACATCAGCTGCTCCGCCCTCGTCCCCTGCCTCTCGCCGCCCGGCTCGCTCACCCTGGACGACTTCACCGGCTTCTCGCCCATCGTGAAGGACGAGCTGCGGACGGCCATCCAGGCCAAGCGGCGGTCCAACGGGCTGAGCGCCGACATCGGCTCGGACGGCTCCAGCTCCGGGTCAGACCGGGCCTCAGAGCCGCCGTCTGGCCGCGCCGGCCTCAAGAGAGAGGTGAGTGCAACGCGGCGCGGCGCCGCCTCTGCTGCCGCCGCCCTGATGGCTAACGGTGTTTCTGTCCTTCAGCTGACGACGGAGGAGCACGAGAGGAGGAAGAGGAGGAGAGAGAGGAACAAGATCGCTGCTGCGAAATGTCGCAACAAGAAGAAGGAGAAAACTGAGTCTCTGCAGAAGGTAAAGTCCAAGCTGCAACTAACAATTAATCGATTAATCGAATGCAAATTTAGAACATTCTGCAGATTTTTGATTGAAGCCATTTTCATACAGAATAAGGACTAGATCAAAAGATGCAAATAAACTATTTTATTGAAACCAAATGCGTGTATTTTGGTTTTGGGCCACTAGAGGGGGCTGTCGGCTCCAGTAAATGAATCAAGAGGCGACAGGAAGTTGAGGTGTTGAAGCCGGAAAGGCCGACAGGTTTTCTGAAGCCGAGTATCATGGAATGAATGGATTTGTTCACAAATGGTTGTGATTGGTTTACACCGTTAGCGCTTAGCGCTCATTGCTAAGCAGCAACCGATCAACTAGTGCAAACTGGCTAGTATGGATTTAATTTCAGTTTAAGTAAGAAGATAAACATTTCGTTACCTGAAAGTCTCCTGCAGCATCAGTTTGATCATTTGCAGCAAAAGATCCAAAACATCTGCAGAATAAATTGGCTTTCAAAATGATTTTATCTGTAATTCAAAATGTTTTTGTTCAGTTTCAGCTTCATTAAACTGCCAGGATGTTTGTGCTGGTTTAGTCCAGTTAACCATTAATAAACTAGTTGTTGCATCATCGATGAATCGTTTGGGTCCCAGTTTGATGGATTGAGTTGTTGGGTTGATGGATAACTGGTTGCCTCCTCGCTGCAGGAGTCTGAGAAGCTGGAGAGCGTCAACGCGGAGCTGAAGCAGCAGATCCAGGAGCTGAAGCAGCAGAAGCAGCAGCTGGTCTACATGCTCAACCTGCACCGGCCCACCTGCATCGTCCGCGCTCAGAACGGCCAGACGCCCGAAGACGAGCGCGACCTCTTCATCCAGCACATCAAGGACGGCGCCTTCCAGCTGCACAGCCTCACCGCGTCGCCCTCCGCCGCGGCGCCGCTGGACGGCGGCGCGCTCACGCTGGACGACATTCGGTGTTCTGGTCACCTATGACGGCGGCCGGCTTCCTGCGGCAGGAAGTGAACTCTGACCTTTCGGCCAGCTGGATGGCTTCACCGTTACACTTTATGGTTCTTTTGACGTTCGACGCTTTGAACCGACACGAAGCACTGAAACCAAACTACCGTTAGTTTTTATTGTCTGAGTTTTGTACCTGTGATTTGCAGGCGGTCGGCGCCCCCTGCAGGCGGTCGGCGCCCCCTGCAGGCGGTCGGCGCCCCCTGCAGGCGGTCGGCGCCCCCTGCAGGCGGCTGAGTGACTCCCACATGTTGTGTAAATGTATAAAGATTATTTATTAGAGGAGCAGAGATGATGTGACGTTGAAGCGACACTGTTTGTCCTGTAGATCTGATGTCACTGCTGCTATTTGACGCTCAGGAGCTGCACTGGCTGTAGACTTTGTACTTTTTGTTTTGAGAATAAACCTCTGAAACATAAATCAGGATGTTTGCTGTTGAGAAAGGAAAAGCTATGTCCAGTAAAATGTGTTTGCATGCAGAGGAATGTTTCACTACGCAGACGACTCACTGCTGTTCCTTAAATGATTGAATCTGCTACATCTTTTGCAACACAAACCTCTAAAGTTATTATCCATAAAGATGAAGCTGCTCCAATTCAAGTGTTTTTTTATTCTCTGGTTTTTAGCTGCATGTAAACAACAAACGCCTCTCATCCTGACGGATCAAAGTGTTTATTTTGTGAATATATTTATTTATCCAGCACAGGTTTTAAACCTTATTTTGTAATAATCTGCTGCCTGACTTTCATTTTCTGCACTTTGACCTTTTCATCAGGTTTGATTCTTATAGGAAAGTTTTATTCTGAAAAAACCTAAAAGGAGATTTGAACTTGAAATCATTTCCTTCCTTTAAGTGGAGTTCTGAATATGAGGACCGGTTTTGTTTGTGTGACGATGTTTGTAACGTCGTCTGTGTTGTTCGTGTTTTTGCGATCATTCCTCCTCAGTTTAACGTCGTTCAGTTTCAGGTACGATGCTGCGCCTTCCCTTTTGTTAAGTTCTGTTTTTGATACTTTTTTACATTAAAACATGGATTATTAAACTTGTCATTGTCATTTTTAACTCAAAGTTTGATCTGAATCTTAGAGGAAAATTATTCAGAACATGAAACCTGAAAATAAAAATGCATTTAGCAACAAACTCATGACTTCAACATGTTCAGAATTATTATATTTCCTAATTGATTTAAAAAGAAACTATAAAACAGAAATGTCAGCATTAATTTTAAACAGTGAAGTTTTTTTCTAAATGAGAAACATTCAGATTAATATCTGAGCTAATTAATTATAAAAGGCTTTATTTAAAATGATTTATGGTCTAAATTTTAGTTACAAGATCTAAAAATATATTTGGAAGTAAAATAAATAAAAGTCATTTCTCTGCACTGAAAGCCTTTTGACTAAATTACCGTATTGATTTATTTTTATTTATTTCGTGAAGACAAATTTTATGCCTCAATAATCTTAAAATTAGAAAATGATCAGAAATGAGAAAAACTTCATGTTTCAGATTTATTTCTGCATGAAGATGATTTATTTCAGATTTTCTGTTTTTGCGGTTGTTTGATTGAAACTCAGAATTTGGAGGAAAAACTTCACAGAAACGGTTCGGTTCTCGGTTCTGTTGGGTTCTGACGAACCGGAAGTTGAACATGATGAAACTTTTTTCTGAGAAGATAAAAACTCACCAACTGTCATGCATGACAGAAACATTTCCCAACCAAACATGAGGAAGTGAGCAGCGACCGAGTCCGGACCCGCAGAGCCGAACCGAGCAGAACCGAGCCGAACCTGACGTCTCTCACAGGAAGTGACGTCACAGCAGAGCCTTCAGAGACATTGACTGCGTTTCTTAACAAACTGGAGGCACAGAGGATCCAGGAACAGCTGAGATTCATTTTGCAGGTTCCTCACATCAAAACAACAAGAACTGTGGAACAAGCCAGAAACATGACATTATGTCAAATGCCATCAACAAAATATTGATCAATATTGATCAATATTGATCAATATTCAGTTATTATTAGTAAAGTATAACCAGGTGGATTCAGATGAACTCTGACTTTCAGCTGTTTTTATCCACTTAATTTTTATTTAAGTTTTTTGGTTTATTGGTAAAATCAACATTTTTGTGCTAAAATATGAATTTCGCTTGTTGGGATCAATAAGGCGGTGCAGTACTGTGCCTCACCTCTGGCGGCGCTGTGTCACACAAACTGATGAGTTTGCACATGCGCGTTGCTATTCTCTTAATATGGCCAAATATTCCTGGTTATGACGCGTATTTCACATATACTGACCTTCCACGGTCTGTCTGTCTAATATACTGAATTAATGCGCAGTGAAAAAGCCAAACGTACCAGGCCTGACAGGCAGGGGGCAGTGCTGAGCCACACAGCGCAGCAGCTCTTCTTCTACGCTTTGACCTGAGCAGTTCAAGGTGTCTCTGCTCTCTGGCTTTAAAAATGAAAAGAAAATGAGAGAAAAAGCAGAAGGATGGAGGCCAGGATTTCACCCACACATAAAGATTCAACACGATTTGCAATTCGAATCTGAAAGTTCAGCAAACACTGAGCTGTGAAGCCTGACCTCATGGTGAATGTTATTTAATATCAGACCGTTCATATGAATGTAAACAGGCCGTCATATTGTTTAACTGTGTCGTCACTCATGACGACAGAGAAAAGTATTGAACAGGTGTTCAAATAACTGATCAAGTTATCAATAAAAATACATCAGAAGGACAAAATATGAAGGTAACTGGAAATATTGGCATTTTATTTTTCTTCCCACTGAATGAAAAACAAAGCAGTTTCTGTTCATTCATAATGTTTTATTGAAAGAAACCGATTTGGAAAAATGTTCTTTACGTTTTGTTAATTTCATTATTTCGATGAATCATTGCCAAAATTCCCATTTAACTTTATCTGTTGGTTCATCTGATGATGTCATCTTCAAATGTTAAATGATTGATAATTTGATCAGTTACTCAGTACTTGACTAACTTTTGACCAAATACTGTTTTCATTTTATTTGAGTTTTTGGGAACTTCCTGCTCTGATCACACGCTCACAATATTGCTGCACATTTCCACAACTTTTCCTGCAGGACAAAAATCCACCGCAGCTCGGAAAAATCCAGGAGATGAGATCAACGTCCCGACGTTTGGAAGCAGCAGAACCACCTGGTTCTGAAGGTCCACCAGGTTCTGAAGGTCCACCGGGTTCTGAAGGTCCACCAGGTTCTGAAGGTCCACTGGGTTCTGAAGGTCCACCTGGTTCTGAAGGTCCACTGGGTTCTGAAGGCTCACTGGGTTCTGAAGGTCCACTGGGTTCTGAAGGTCCACCGGGTTCTGAAGGTCCACTGGGTTCTGAAGGTCCACTGGGTTCTGAAGGTCCACTGGGTTCTGAAGGTCCACTGGGTTCTGAAGGTCCACCGGGTTCTGAAGGTCCACTGGGTTCTGAAGGTCCACTGGGTTCTGAAGGTCCACCGGGTTCTGAAGGTCCACTGGGTTCTGAAGGTCCACTGGGTTTTTACTGTCTAAAATGAACAATAATTTATTTAGCTAATTATAAAATGAGAAAAGCTGATTTATTTTAATCACATAATGAATTTATAAATGTGAAATAAATATTTCGTCAATCTGCGTCTGGAATCGTTCCTGTTTAAATGTGTTATATTTATAAATCATCTGAGGGAAAATGAACCTGCAGCTTCGTAACACTTTTCATTTCTAACTTGTTGCATGAATTTCTTCTCTCTCCATTTGAAAGCTTTTCACAGAAACAGATTCTCTTAAAGTGAAAGTAGAAGCAGGAAGTTTCGACACAGGCTGCAGGGAACATGACGCCTCCTGCTGATCGGGGTCAAAGCTGCGGTTCCTGGAAGCGGAGACGAACCGGCGGTCTGAGGAGGAAAATTCACCAGAAACGTTGAGGAGATTCGCCTGGAAGGAGGGAGGAGGTTAGGACACAAGGAAAGGAAAAAGAGAAATCCAGTTCCAGAATATTCCGGCCTGAATCCAGAACCTGAGCTGACAGAGGTTTTCTGAGGCCCAGGGCAGAGCTTCACTTGGGGCCCCAAACACATGATGCACACTTCATCTTTCTGGGAGTTTAAAACAGAACATGATGTCTGACTGTAACTGGCAGCTTCTGCTTTTATTTGCCTCTTTTTGTCTTTGCACCTGAAATAAACTGTAGAAACTTCCAGGATCATTTCCTCTGCTCTGCTGGTTCTGGTTCTGGTTCTGGTTCTGCTGGAGGTTTCTTTCTGCTAAGGGGGAGATTTTTCTCTCCACTGTCACCACATGCATGAGCATGGAGCAAATATTCAGTTTGAATCCCGCTAGCTAAACATTTAGCCTGCTAGCTATTTAGTTAACTTCAAACGTTTGGATGTCTTTCCTGGTTTTTCTCTCTGCTGTCGCCTCATGCTTGCTGCATAAATCCAGGTTACAGGCTGTCATGGTTTTATTTATGGTGGAAAGCCTGTGTGTGTGACCTCTGACCTCCCACAGGCCTGGTGCTGGCTGCGCCGGCGCTCTTCAGGAGAAATTCCTCCTCAGTTCTCGGAAGGGCTGGAACAGCAGCAGGTGACGCAGCACCCTGCTGGGAAGAGTTTCTTCTTCTACTGTTTTAATTCAAACGCAGTTTACCGCAGAGGCCAGATGTGACGAAACAGTTGCAACATCAGGTTTCATCATCAGACCACATTCCAGAGTAAACATCCATCTCACCTCACAGCTGGAGCAAATCGATGCCAAAAGCTGCTTTTACTCTGAAGAGTCACACATTTCAAACCAACAGCCAGAATCCTGGTGATTTAGCCTCTTATGAGAGAAAACGGGTTCATCACAGAGGTCACATGTTCACCTGGTGAACTAAAACCAAACATTTAGTTTGAAAGTAAATTTCCAGCTCAGAGCTTGGTGAGCATGAACACCAAGCTCTGGTGATGTTATTTTAAAAATTATAAATTGAGATTTAAATGAATACAGTTAACTAAAAAAAATCAACAGAAGAAACAGAAGAAATTTATTCAGTCATTTTTATTGACCAATCAATTTATTTTTATACATTCTGATGACATTAATAAAGAATCCTGAATGTGATGACTCCCCGCCGCCACTAGGGGACAGCAGAGTCCCGCAACCTGCCAGCAGCTGATGGAGGATAAACGGCGCCCTCTGGTGGCAAGTCAGTTCATTATCTGGCAGCTGGATCCAGATGTGAAAGGTCAGAAAGGTCACTGAGCTCAGACTGCGCGAGCCGCGGCGTCAGGCTGCAGGCTGGAGGAGGTGAAGGAGCAATGCATGATGGGACAGAAAGGTTCGTGAGCTCTGAGAGCCTCAGAGAGGAAGTTCTGCTCCTCAGAGAGCGAATCCACCTGGAGGCAGGAACACATCGCCGTCACATGACGGTCAAATAGTGAAAGATAAGACAGAAAGATTCTAAAATAAAGAACAATATAAATCAATAACAAATAAAATATTATCAATAAAAGGTAATAGTAATATTTGAATAAAAGATTTAGAAAACAATGCAATAAAAATAATAGAGAAATAGATCAATAAAACGGATACATAAAAATATCATAAAAAATTAAATATCAAAATCATTTGATAATATATATTACTATTTTATACTGTAAATGTAAAATATTTCATTCTTGGTTTAATTTTAAAGCATATTTTTATTCAAATGTTGGTAAATTTACAAAATAAATATTTAGTCTCATGTTCAAATCATACAGAAATGTTTCCTTTCAGCCAGAAGAGTTGATTAGTTCAGTTGTTTATAATTAATGCAGCAATGAAACGTTTCATTGACAGGAAGTAGTTTGTTGGCAGACAGGAAGTACCTCTCTCTTCAGCTTCCTGTTTCTTTGCTCCAGCAGCTCACAGGCCTGAAACCAGATGCATTTATTGTTCTACAGTAAAAAACATCAAACATGTTCAACTTTGTGGTTTTAGCTTTGAGAGAAACAACATCTGAACGGCTGCAAACATGAGGAAACAGATCTGACTTTGACTAGACCGCTGAACGTCGAAGCACCAGAGAGAGTTTTTGTTTTCTCAATATTTTCTGTTTCTGGCGCTGAGAAGCGGTTGCATTCATTTTTCTCGGCCACGTGAGTCTGCTCCCTGTCCTGATGGAAAGAATCCTAAAGCCACCAGAGGCCTGCAGGTCACAGAGGTCAGAGGTCAGTCTGACCTGGTGCAGCTGGTCGGCCCTCTGCGTTTGTCTCTTGCGGCTCTTCTGAGCGGCCACTCGGTTCTTCTCCCTCCTCTTCATCCTCCGGCCTTCGTCCTTCAGACCCTGAACCAATCAGAGACCGTCAGCTCCTCCGGGCCCAGAACCGGGCCGGTGTGTTTCTACGGCGACCTTACCGTCCATCCGCCGCCCAGGTGAGCGGCCCGGCCCGGCTGCTGCTGCTGGCTGGACGGATCCGACATGCTGAGCGCTCAGAACCACGATCCGGACCCGAAGGAGGCACGGCGCGGACTGGACCTGCAGCGGTTTCACATCGCCTTTCACTTCCCACGCTACACAGAAACTCTGGTTTCCAGAAGTCAGGTGACTCCGGTGACCTCTGACCCCACAGGTGGGACGGATCCAGACTGCAGCAAGTCTAGAGATCTGATCCGGTTCCAGAACCAGACCAATATTTTAGATGAATCTGTGAAGTTCAGTTCATCCAAACATGAAGAAATGATGAAAAGCAAAGAAACGTTTTTCTGCCACTTCAGTTTAAAAAGTTTAAAGTTTAATTAATAGAAACTGAAAAACCTGCAAAGTTTCCTGGAGCCAGAAATTCCCTTTAAACAAATGTTAACATTTAATCAGGAATAATAGACACCAGAGTTTTGCAGTTTTGACTCATTCAAATTATTTTAACAAATATGTAAAAAAAAAAAAAAAAGCAATAAAACCAGGATTTCTTCTGTCTTGGAAAATGTTTCCTTAAGGAAAGTTTTCAGTAAAAGTCACCAGATTCTTCAGAAACTAATATTTTCTGCAGCTGTCAGAGTTTCTGCTGTATGAAGGTTTATTTTCTATAAAAAATTCACCTGAATTACAAATAGGAAATCTGCATCTTTTTAAAATTCAGAACAATCAAGTTTTTAAAAATATAAATATTTTTTAATGCAGCGCTTTAGCAGAGCTAATGCTAATGTTGTGCTAACCACGGTTGATAATCAGCTGAACAAACGATTCTGATTCACCAAGACGCAGAAAACATTTTTATTGATCACTTTCATTAAAAAAAAAAACTGATTAATGTTCATTTGACCAGAAACCTGGAGCTGAACAGTTCCTGATCTGAACAGTTCCTGATCTATGAACAGTTCCTGATCTATGAACAGTTCCTGATCTATGAACAGTTCCTGATCTATGAACAGTTCCTGATCTGTGAACAGTTCCTGATCTTGAACAGTTCCTGATCTGTGAACAGTTCCTGATCTGTGAACAGTTCCTGATCTGTGAACAGTTCCTGATCTGTGAACAGTTCCTGATCTCCGTGCAGTTCCTGATCTCCGTGGTTTCCAGGTTACTCCTCTTCCTCCTCGCTGCGCTCCGCCCCCTGGCCGTCGACCTCGTAGCCCTGCGCCGCCGCCGCCTCCTCCACGGCTCTGTGGACGGGCTGCCGGCCCATGGCGGCGCCCCCTGCAGGCGGCATGGCGCCCAGCACCTCCCTGTGGATCTGCAGCGAGGTTGCGCTGGGCTTCAGGTCGAGGATCTCACAGAGACCGGCCGCCTGCTGCTGCAGCGCGTCGATGGACTGCAGAGACAGCCCCCAGTGAAGTTGGCCCCCCCACCTTCTTCAAATCAGACAAAATTGGTGTCAAACGTTTGTGCTGCGTTTGTGCTGGTTTGTGCAGCAAAAATTTTCGTTTGTGCCGCTATCGTTTTCAAGATATAAAGGAATGTTTTTAGAGGTCATCAAAGGTCAACCAGCCCCCCCACCTTGTTCAAATCAGACAAAATTGGTGTCAAACGTTTGTGCTCCGTTTGTGCTGGTTTGTGCAGCAAAAAATTTTTCGTTTGTGCTGTTATCATTCTAAAGATATTAAGAAAAATGTTCTCCAGGGGTCATCCGAGGTCAACCACTCCCCTGGCCCTGCTCACATTTGCAAAAATAAATACATTTGGTGTCAATCAACTGTCCTACGTTTGTGCTGGTTTGTACAAAGTGAATAGTGATTTTTTTTTTCTAGGCCACATCAGGACAATGTCTTTAAAGGAGTGGTTTCACCATTAATGTAGTACTGCAACTTTATTAAACTTCTACATCAGATATTTCAATACTGATTTCCTATATTAGAGCTTACTCCCAATAGCATTGCATGTCATGACAGCTCTGGCTACTTAGCATAGCCACTGATGACTGCAAATAAACTTTTCCTAGAACAGTACATTGTTCTTCTGCCATTATCACAGCGTTGAGATAATCTGCTGACTGAGTGGTTGTTAAAGGGATTCACTTCTGCAGATTACAATAGCAGGAGGAGAAGCCTGAGTATTATTATTTTTTGACACAGATGAGCTGTCGCACATCATACTGTACTAAAACAGTTCATGTTTTGGAAAATGTGTAAAAAATACATTGCTTTTATGAATCTTGCATACTGCAAGCGCAAGTGGACAAACTTACCTTGATGCACTGATCTGAAGTATTGAAAAGAAGTGTTGATGATTGCTGTCGATAATAACATTGACCTCAAAAAGGCTGAGTAGATGCCAAGTACATGTTTTATTCTTATTTTTTGTATTTCAAAAGTAAAGTTTGTCTAGTAGCGCCCTCTAGTGATCAGAAGCTAAGATACAGGTCACCGAGATTGTTTTGGGAAGTGATGTACCAACCTATTCATTTTAGATGAGACGTAATTTGAATTGAATTTCTTCCATGTTATAATGTAATTATTTATGTTCATATGTTAGCAACTTACACGGCAATTTAAATGAAATTGATAGTTTCAGCATGAACAGATGTTCATTGATCTTTGATAACCTCTGGACACTTTTCTTTTAATATCTTTAAGATGATAGCTGCACAAACGAACAGTTTTGCTGAACAAATGTAGTCAAGTCAATTGACAACCATTTTACCTTATTTGAAGAAGGTGGGGGAGCTGGTTGACCTTTGATGACCTTGTTATTTATATAACTAATAATAGTTTGCACTGCTATCATTTGTAATAGCAGTATAAATAAAAAATTTCCAGCACAAACCAGCACAAACGTAGGACAGTTGATTGACACCAAATGTATTTATTTTTGCAAATGTGAGCAGGGCCAGGGCAGTGGTTGACCTCGGATGACCCCTGGAGAACATTTTTCTTAATATCTTTAGAATGATCGATAGCGGCACAAACGAAAATTTTTGCTGCACAAACCAGCACAAACGCAGCACAAACGTTTGACACCAATTTTGTCTGATTTGAAGAAGGTGGGGGGGCCAACTTCACTCAGGTCAGAGACAGACGCACCGTGAGGCTGCGCAGGCGGCTGCGGCACGCAGGCGTCCTGCAGACGTCCTTACCTTGATCACCTGGATGGCCTGCCTCACCACGCCGGGAGCCGCAGCAGACACGTCGCTCATGACGCTCTCTGGAGGAAACGGAGCGACCGGTGAGCAGCAGCCAACAGTTGATCCACTAACGATCAATTAATGAAATTCATTCAATCGATTCACTAGCATCATCCGTTAGCTTGAACTTTGGTGTTGGAGTTTGGCCACCGACCAGCAGAGGGCGCCGCTGGTCAACCTTAAACTACAGAAGCGGATTAGAGACACTAAAAAAAATCTTAATTTCTTTTAATCTTCTGAGAAAAAGTCAAAATTTTGAGAAATAAATCAGAATTCTTTTTTTTTTTTTTTTTTTCAAACATACAGAAATAAAGATGGCGGCTCCATCTCCATCTGATTTCAGGTGATAAATTCACTTTTTACGGTTCGGTTTGAAAATATAAATATTCAACAAACTTCTTAAGGTGAACAATAATTTCATTTTTAGTGTATTGAAAACTTTTGTCCTTCATGTTGTGCTCGTGAATCACGTCTAACTTTGTTTTTTAAGAAAATTGCCACTTATCAATTAATAAGATCAATTAACTTTGACTGTGACCTCTGACCCAACGTCATCTGATGCATTTGACTCCTGCAAATACTGTTTTTTTGTTGTTGCTTAGTGTTGCCAAGGCAACCTGCAAATACATCCGTTTCCTCTGCGTCCTGAAAAAGGTGAAGAAGAAGAAGTGCTGAAACATTTCATGATTTCACTTCAGCAGCAGAGAAACTTTCACATCTGTGCTGCTCTGAGTTCTTCCTTCCTGGTGCAGCGGCTGCTCGGCCAGCTGGATATAATCTGCCCGGCAACAAAGCCGGCCTGTTTCAGGTCAGTTTGGTTACAATTATTACAGGATATCTGCTTCATCTCATTTCTATTTTTTGCCAAAAAGTTTAAAAAAGTTAAAGATTTGAAGCAGGTTGAAATGTCTGACAGAGAGCGCCCTCTGCTGGTGGAACAGTGAATTAACAAGATTTCCCCTCCAAACCAAGAAACAAGAACATTTTCCTATTAACGCCTGTCTGAGATATTTCTTTTCAAGCTTCGTTAAAGCAACCAAAGATCAGAAACAGATTCAGGAAGTCTAACGGACCTAGATCTGGATCTCTGTGCAGCTCTGCAGGCTGGACTGACGTCTCATACAAACCCTGAAACACAAACAGGAAGAGTTTCATTTCACCAAAATAATTCAACTAACATACAAATATCTGATTGTTGCCTATAAGACAGCCTTAATGGTTACTTCAGAGATACTTGCTGCTTATTTCCCAGAAACAGTTTCTGCTGTAAAACCTGGTGCTAACTGTAACTTCCTGGGTTTTTTCCCATAATTCTCATGTTTTCCTTTCAGGCTCACAGTGTTTTATGTGTCGGGCTGTAATTTGTTCCCGTTCAAACCTACTTTCCAAACTTACAGCCTGGTCCCTGAACGCACCACGTGGGTTGTGCTCAGAGAAAACAACCTACAGGTTCCTCTAAGTGACTGACATGTGAGCTTGTTGGCTGAACGGAACCGACCAGAACTTTCCGCTGGGCCTTCAGGGCATGAACCACATGGGGAAGGATCCGTTTGGGGTAGGAGCGGCGCCTCCAGGCGGCGTCCAGGATGCTGTCGTCCAGGAGGCTCTCCAGATCCAACGCCTCTTCATCTGAGGAGAACATCCGTGTTAGACACAGAGGAACCAGATCCGGACCGGTGGGACAGACAGGAAGTACCTTCCAGGTCTGGAGCCTCGTCCCACGGCTGTCCGTCCACCAAAACGTTGAGCCTCACAGCAGCTTCAAAGTTCTGCAGAGATCCACAAACATTCAGAAGCAAAGCCTGACAACCAGGACAAACTGGATCCGTGAATGAGAGGCTGGATTCGATCCAAAGAAACGGAGAGGAAACGACAAGGAAACGGAGAGGAAACGACAAGGAAACGGAGAGGAAACGACAAGGAAACGGAGAGGAAAACGACAAGGAAACGGAGAGGAAACGACAAGGAAACGGGAAGGAAACGACAAGGAAACGACAAGGAAACGAAAGGAAAACGAGGAAACGACAAGGAAACGGAGAGGAAACGACAAGGAAACGGAGAGAAAACAACAACACTCCACTGATTGGTTCCCATCACAATTTTGAGCAGAAAACTCTCCAATCTGATCTGAAGAAAACATTTTGATGCTCTTTTTGATATTTCTTGTTGGTAATTTCTTTCAGACTCAACTTCACAGTAATTTCTCAGCAGGATTGTTTTTCATGGAACACCATCCCCAAAGCAGCTGTATTCTGCTGAATGACAACATGAAGGCTTGGCATCAGGGGGAAACAAGACTCAACCTTCCAACCCTCAGACGAAATGAAATATTCTGATACTTGGTGGTTATCGATTTCATTCACTTAAAAACTGGAGAATTCACAGGAATTCTTCCAGGTTTATAATCCCAGCTTGGGAAACATTGTTCCACCAATTTGTTAAAGATCAGTTTTCTTCACCGGATTTTGGTGCCGAATATTAGCAGCAACAGAGGCGGAGTTCTTCCAGAACCGACCAGTTTGGATCCTGTTACATAAATCTGGATAATCGGCAGTGAAGCTTAAAGTCAGCAGAAAACAGCGGGACTCACGGCCAGCAGCTCCTGCACTAAAACCCTTCGGCTGTCCTCGGGAATGTCCGGCTGTCCGTCCAAAGCGCTCGGCAGAAGCTCGCAGCCTCGGACCATCAGCTCGGTGGTTTTCCTCTTGGACGTCAGCCGAACTCTGAAGTCCTGCTCCGGGTCTTCATGCCGAGATGTTTGGATCGGGAAAGACTCCATCTTTGCCGCCCGATCTGTTTGTTTCAGATTGATTTCCGCTGCCAACCGGAAGTCGGTATATTGCGCTTCCTGTTAGCTGCTAGCCGTTAGCTGTGTGGTGTATAAATACGGGCCTTTCCTTCATAAAGTCACATTTTGTCCTGTTGTAATGTGCAGCAGCTCCTCAGCTCTTGAATTTGGGTTTATTTCTTTGATGAAGATTTTGTAGGATCATCACCTCAAGTCACTTCATTCACCGTGAAAACGAAACAAATACAAATATTAAAATACAAACCACAAACAAAATGCACGTCGCTGTTTTCACTGGGGAACAACATTTCCTTGATCCAAACATTTAACACTTAAATTCTCATCCACGGCTGTAAATGGGGAAATAGAAAACTGGACTTTTCAGCCTTTAAAAACCACTTCAGAACCTTAAAATTGATTAAAAACAAATAGGGAATTAAACTTTTGGACGCTTACAACGACCTGACTTTATTTGAGAACTACAGCCCTTTTGTCTTTTTCTGTTTTTTGTTTTTGTTCTGTAATCCCTCTGTTTGATGTCTGACTGATTTTATTTAACTCCTTTATTTTGTTATCTTTTAGTTATATGTGCCTTAAGCCTGTATGTATATGCCACGTGATTTTGTATAATTGTCAAATAATAATAATTATAATAATAAAAAAGCATTTGACACTTGATTTGGTTCAATGAATTTCCCCATAGGCCCTGCCCTCTTTAGCTACGGCAGCCTGGGAGGTTCATACAAAACAAAATCCCAAAACATTACAAAGTATAAATGCTAATCAAAACAGACATATAGATATACATAAACAACCTGCAACAGTCTTAAATTAGAAAATTCACCTTAGTTTAATTTAAATAAGCTACACAAATAACTTAAATTCATTTTAAATAGTTTACAATCCATTACATAATGGATTATGGCTTCACATTTCAGCCCCTCAGTTCCAGCAGGTAAAGCCTAAAATACGTCTGTTTTCTGGAAAACATAACAAAAACAGCCCAAAACATGGAGAAATGTTTTCATTTCAATACTGGAAGCAGAGAAGAGCGTGGAAAACATTTTAACCCTTAATGTCTGAATTTATATCACAGTATACAAAAAATGCACGGCATGTCATTTTGTTTATTTCTAATAAGATGTTAAAGTTATTAGAAATGATGAATTTGAATCTTGCACCCTCCATCAGCTTGGATTCTCTAACTTCAATGAGCTCCTTTTGCAAAATGTGATCAATTTTATAAATTTAAACATAAATTTGAACAATCGTTGATTTTCAGTTTAAATGCAGCTAAATCCTGAAGGATCACTTCACTGTTCTACAAACTTCTGTCTCCTGTTTCATGGTGAAGTCTATTGTTAAGCTTGGTTCATATTTTTTCCATCATTATTTATTTATTGTGTTTTGTAATTCAAAGAAATTCCTTGATTTAAAGTTGCAGGATCGAAATACATACACAGAATTTGCTATATCTGAAATTATACCAACATTTTACACATTGATTATCAATACTAAATAAAATAAACTGTAATACTATTAATACACTTCCACTAATTAGCTGCCTAGTGTTGCCAAAAAGCATCATAAACATAGTAAGTAATAATTTGTAGAATTTTGACTAAATGTTGTTTATTTTAAGACATTTTTAAACCTCAATATTTATACTTTATTGCACATCCAGCTCAGGATTCACTGCCTGTTGTTCACTTCAGCTTCCATGAAACGCTTGTAGTTCACACTCCGGCCACTAGATGGTATCAGAGCACCAACATTCAATTATTTAAGTCTCAGCTAATTACGTTCACTGATCCACTGGGATCATTTTTATGTTTTTTAGAAAGCCGTTTTTGGATAAATATGGCATGTTTACATAAAAAGTGTGTTTTAATCCTTTCACTTTAATAGCCTGGAGAATCTTTGACTAGGCCATTCCAACACATAAATTTGCTGTGATCTAAACCAACCAATGGATGACATTTTAAGAAGCTAATTTCTGGTTAATTTGGAAGTTATGATGTAATAACTTTTGTTTTAAATAACTTCTGTTTGCGTTTGGTTCATCCTTCCGGGCCACCGTCCGGTTCCCAGTTCCTGGTTCTGTTTGTGTTGTAATGGGACCAGACATGGAAAAGTTAGCGCAGTCTGCAGATTTAGATCTCCGCCGTCTCTTTTCTCTTCTGCAGGATCTTCCAGATTTGATCCACAGAACCAGGCAGGTAAAAACTCCTCATCATGACTGTCCGTTAGGATTACTTTGACTCCACCAAACCAATGAAACCTCCATGTCTTAAGGCCGGGGAAAGACTCTGGTGGCTGCCGCAGAGGAAGTGGAGGAATTCTCCATCTGCAGGAAAGGTCGGCGCTCCAGGATTCATGTTACAGAAACCTTCCGACCCGAAGGAGGTTCTGGTTTCCAGTCCAGCGGCTCTGAGCACCAGAACATAAACAAAGTTAGTTTAAAGTAGCAGGCCTCATGTTGCCAGGATTCCTCCCAGCTGGTCGTCACCTCCTGGTTCGTTCCCACAGATATCCGGACCTGGAGGCTCCGTGTCTCTGCCTGCACCCCCTGCAGGCCACCGGGGGTCAGCGCAGCGTGCGGCCTCAGCTAACAACCTTCACTTCTGCTTTATTGACTTTTAAATAAAGCAAAGTCAATACTGGAGCGTATCGGTGTCGAGACGCCTGGAGGGAGGAAAACCTGAACTGGAGCGCCTGCTGGGAACGCTGCTGGGAACGCTGCTGGGAACGCTGCTTGTTCTTTAAACCAGAAGGGATTCGGGAACGCCACGCTGCGACCGACTCCGAGAAAAGACTCGGCTATGTTCACTTTAGTCCGTCATTATTAAAACACAATAAATAATTTATTAAATTATTAGAAATTAGTTAATAGATTAAATTATTATTTTAATTGATTTGATTTTGTGAGAAGAAAAAGAAATTCCAGCTTGAGGGATCAGCCGGCGGACCCCGCGGCCCTCGGCCTTCACAGGAAGGTGAGTCAGCAGCCGTAGAGACGACCGTCTTCCTCCTGTCCCCATCGAGCCGGTTAACGTCGCCCTGTCCTGCAGCTACATCGCTAAGGTCAAAGGTCAGATGCCAGAAGCGGTCCAAGACGACATGACGAGAACGCTTACAGACCCTTCAGCGGAGCCAGCAGATGATGAGAGTAAATACCATAATACACTCACTTTCCTATGAACTTATTGAACAACTTTGCTTTGTGTTTATCATTTAGTCAAAAAAATGAAAAACTTTAATCTGAAGCAGAATAAAAGTTTATCAAAAACGTTTCCTGAGATAATGTTCAGTTTCCATCTGTTTTAACTTATTTTTAAATATTCTTTCATTATGACAACACCATGCTGCTCAGTGTGGATTCAATGATTTAATACATAGAGAAACATCTTATGTGTCAGTTGGACTTTACAGACAGTCTTCAGTCAGAGGCCTCTTTGGACTGGTTACACAACTGACTGCTGCAGGAGATCCTGGGTTCTGGTTCTGGTCGTTCTGTTTGCACTAGGTGGCATTTATCTGGAAATGAAGCAAAGGGAAAATAAACAGGAGTGGGTGACATGTTTTTTTATTTATTGTTAAAACTGATGAGCAGAAACTGTAACCCTCACATAAATGTAAATAAACACGTTTAAAAATTGGTTTGTTTATTCTTCAAACTCAAGTCCTTTTCTCATAACCAATATTTGCAATATAAGTCAATTTGCTGTTTAGTGGTTACCATAGTAACCAGCAACGGTAGCATGTGTCAGGATTAGTTTCTGTTTTGTTACAAGTATTATACAAAGTATTGCATATTGACATATTTTAGACTCGTGCAGCTTCAGGGTGTTTTCGCCTTGTTTCACTGCAGCCGGTTCTGGTTGGTTCTGGTTGGTTCTGGTGAGCAAGTCCAGAACCGACAGCAGGGACTAAAGTAACGGATTGTGTGTCAAATTATTTAAACTCCACTGTGTGGTCAGACTCCGCACCGGAAGTTCCTTACAGCTCTGTTCGAAGTGTTTCCGCTCCGGCAGCTTCACCGGGAGCCGCCACTGGGCGCAGGCCGCCCCGGGCTGCGATCCGCCGGCCAGCGCGCTCCGCAGCACCGCGCTGGTCCGCAGGTGGTTCCGGTAGTGCCTCCTCTCGGCCCGCTCCCAGAACTCCCGGGGGTCTGATTCCACTCGACACCAGGTCTCCGCCGGCATGTTCGGCTCCAGCAGAACCCGCTCCCTGTCGGACCTGGACATCTTTCCTTCGCCGTGTCCGGATTAGATAAACAAACCAAAACGGTTCAATTTGTGTTGCTAACCGCGTTGGCATGGCAACGGGAGGCGTAGTCCGTCTCCCTGCGTTCCAAAGATCATTCATGCAGAAAGATGTTCCACTGCGAAGATTTGTTTCGCTCGTTTCCATAGCAGCCGCTCCCTTCCTTATTTTATTCGTGCGATGAGGCACTCAGGCTCATTTAAATACAGTTCCGCTTCTAATTTGATGTATTATCACGAATTCATACGGTAGTTAGTTTTTTATTCAACAATACACTTTAAATAAGTTTTAGCTACTTGTGCGGTCGTGGGAGGCAAGTGACTAGCCTGTCATATAAAAAATAAGATCATTTATATTCTATTTTCACCCTGTGGTTTGGACTGCAATGAGTTTATTTTTTTATTTAGCTTAACCGATTTTGATTATTTTTCTTCCAAATCGCTGGATTTTCGCATTTTCAAATTCAAATGTTCAGAAGTGCAGCAGGAGGCGGAGCCTGACCTGGATGGATCAACATCACCTGCACTGGCTGCCATAGAGCAGCTCCTCCTGTCAACGCCGCCAATAAAACGGTTAAAAACATTTCATATATGAACTGATTTTCCATCATTTAGCTCATGTTTTTTTCACCGACTGTGTGTAACGTGTTTTGAGCTGAGCAGGGATCAGAAACCACAGAACAGTCTGGAGGTGAGGCAGACAGTTCCCTGGCCTCCTGGCAGAGGGCGCTCACGATCCCAGACACTGCAGAGGAAGAGACAGTAACAGCGAGCTAGCCATGGAGCTAGCCATGGAGCTAGCCATGGAGCCAGCCATGGAGCTAGCCATGGAGCTAGCCATGGAGCTAGCCATAGAGCTAGCCAGCCACGGAGCGAGCTAGCCAGCCACGGAGCGAGCTAGCCAGCCACGGAGCGAGCTAGCCAGCCACGGAGCGAGCTAGCCAGCCACGGAGCGAGCTAGTACATACCTCAAACACAGTATTACTTATTAATAATCTCAAAATAAACATTCAGTCTGAAACCAAACTACTGCAACAGATGAATGTTCTGCTCTTTGTGTGGAAAATATTGCAGTGTTTTATTTTTATGTGGCGTTGTTGTCAGTTGCTATGGCAACCAGTCTGCGTGGAGCTGCGCTGATACGGACAGCAGGAATGGATGGTTTTGAGTTTTACTTTAACAGCATGAAATGAATAATATCTACATGTGCAGCTCTGACTGAGTTAACGGAGTTATTGTCCGGCGGCGGCGCGGCTGTGGATGATTTTGCCCTCCAGCTTGTGCGCATGCGCGGAATTTCCTCACGTCAACAACATGCAGGGAGTCCGTATCTGTACTGATTCAGATTCAGTCAGGCTCATGGAAAACCGATTCCTGTTTTTCTTTGTTGAGCTGAAAAAAAGCAGAATGTTAAAAAAAAGAGTTAATTCATCTACGCTTGTTTAACATGACAACATAATAAACGTAATGTATTTATATATTTAAATTTGATTAGTTGTAACAAGTTAACTGGTGTTTAGTTGGATCGCCTGTGCAGAGCAGCTCATTCCTCACCGTATTAATGCTGTTTGTAGTTTTTGCTTTTAAATTCTATTATTTTCAGTCATAAATGACTGACAGGAAAAACTATCATTTAAAATGAGGCTGCCTGTAAAACCAGAGACAATCCAAACATCCTTCTGAACATGAAGACGGGTTCTGTCTGTGCTTCTGTGGTTCTGTCCAAACGGGTCCAGCAGGACGTCAGAAGGCAGCTCGTTTGTTTTCAGTGTAAATATGAAGATCGTGTTTTATGTCGCCACATGAGCAAATAATGAGCCAGTGGCTCATGAGGAAACTCGGCTGTTTCCTGCTCTGATGCTGATCACATGAAATCTATGAAAACAAATTTATTTTGATGAATTCAGAAAGTAAATATGCTCTCTGTGAAATCCATGAGGGATTCATGAGTTCATACATTTCTACCAAACGATGAATGAAGTCAGTTTGTGGCTCAGATTAGTGTTGAGGTGCAGCAGGTGCAGGAACCTGAGGGTCACTGTGGGATTAGGATTAGAGCAGATGATGGGCTGGACATGTGGGAGGCTAACTGGAGCTAACAAAATCCCTTTGTCATCATCCAGGTTTAAACAACATGCATTTAGAAAACCTAAAGTTTTCTGGATCTCAGAGCTTTATTTTGAAAGGGCAACAGAACCAATTCTTAAGGGCTGATTTTGTTTGTAAAGCTAAACTTAAATTTGCAACAATTGCTTTGTTCGGGTAGGAGGAAACTGTTGGTTTTGGTCTCATTTACTAACAAATTGAATTTATATTAGATGATAAATTCATCCAGAAGTAATTGCAAAAAACATAAATAATATTTTCTTACATGACTTTGAACTAATATGTTAATGTCATAATAAACAAGACCAATAAACTTTGAACTGTAATGAACATTTAACACTGGAAAACATTTTAAATATCCCAAATAATAATAAAAGATCAAACAGAAACAACAAATAAAATGAATGATGAAGTGGATGTTATGAAGTGTTCAGACCAAAACGCCAGACTGAAAACTTTCATCATCCAGTTTTTAGTGGAATGAGAGAAACAATAAGTTCTCATTTGTTATGCAATCAATTGATTTATTGATTATTGCAACAAGCTTTTGTGGAGTCAACATGAAATAAATATATCATGAAACAAATATATGTCTAATTAAATAATGTGCACTAATCAAATTATTTTAGTAAATAAATTAATTTAAAAAACGTGTAATTATTTGACTCTTTATCTTTGAAAAATAGAGGGAGATATTTCAGTATAAGTTTAGTTATTTGTCAATTCTTGATTCCAACTAATAAAATATGGCGCTCTTTATTTTGAAGAGTATTTCTGAACTTCATTTCTAAACCCCCCCCCCAGCTTGTTCTGCCCTGAGCCCCACAGGACGTCGCACCGCCCCTGTCCGTTGCGGGTATTTAACCGGATGTGGAGCCGCTCTGTCATTGGCTGCTCGGCGTCGGAAGGCCGGCGGGTGTTACCGGCTGAGCGGAGGCCGCATGGCCGGGATGCGGGCGGCGGACTAGACTCTGCTGCGGAGGGATTTTAATCGTCCATTCCGGGAGGACTGATCGCCGCAGAGTCTTCTGATGAGGAAACAACTGCTTTCTGTTTTTATGTCGCTTCCGCTTCCAGCTCTTCCCCCGTGACGCCATGGTGGCGGGAGAGCTCGTGCAGGAGCATCTGCGCGCGGACAGCGGCGCACTTGACGACATCACGGGCGTCAGGAAGAGTCCGCAACCGGAGAGCGCACGGCGGCCAGCCGAAACCGACTCTTGCTCCGACCCGGGATGCGGTGGGCCCGACCGGCACCGGGACCGGCACCGGGACCGGGAGGAGCTGGAGGCGCCGCCGGATGAGAGCGCGGCGATGCTGCCCGGGGCCGGCGGAGGAGAGGCGGAGGAGGCGGGAGGGAGGGCGCCGGAAACCAGGCTGTATTGGCGGCGGTTCGCGGTTCTGGCCGTGTTCAGCCTGTACTCCCTGGTGAACGCCTTCCAGTGGATCCACTACAGCATCATCACCAACGTGTTCACCAGATACTATGACGTCACGAGCGACAAGGTGGACTGGCTGTCCATGGTCTACATGGTGGCCTACATCCCGCTCATCTTCCCGGCCACCTGGCTGCTGGACCGCCGCGGTCTGCGGCTCACCGCCCTGCTGGGCGCCGGGCTCAACTGCGCAGGCGCCTGGCTCAAGTGCGCCAGCGTGAGCCCCGACAGGTTCGGGGTCACCGTGACGGCGCAGGTCATCTGCTCCGTGGCGCAGGTCTTCATCCTCGGCCTGCCGTCCCGCATCGCCTCGGTGTGGTTCGGACCGCGGGAGGTTTCCACCGCGTGCGCCGCCGCCGTGCTGGGCAACCAGGTGAGCGATGCGCGCGCAGCCACCGCACGTCCTGAACGAGCCCGTTACACTACCGGGACTTCCGGCACATTAAAAATGAGAAAATGAAAAATGTCTGGGATGAAATGCAGGAAGTAGATTCATTTAGTGATCAGTTGTCTGAACAGCAGCGCATTCATTTTTCAATTAACCAATTAATTACTGACGGCTGAAAATTCTTTACTGAAGTTTTTCCAGGTGAAGCTAAAACTGCAGTGTTTAGTTCTGGGTTTTTAAAAATGACAAACTATCATCTAAAACAGCTTCACTGCTTTCATTAAGGCACAATTTAAATAACAAATCTTAATTTCTTATACATGTTGTTTCCTTCTTTACTGTTTTTATTCAATTTCTTAGCAGAATATTTTATAACCTACTTCATTTTAACTTTTATAATCGTTTCTTTCTTTTTAGTGAGATATTTGTTGTCATTGGAGACAACAGATGGAGAAGCTGGTAAATTCAGTTCAGATTCATCTTTTCATCATTTCAGTCTCTTCCTGCAGGGGATGAACTTTATATGTAGCACACAGATGTGAGCTACAGACATGATGTTTTGACACAAGAGTTTTTTTCTCCCCAATTTTAAAGAGGGTTAAATAATAAAATAAATCCAAAAATTAATCTCCATTTTTTTTTTTTTTTTACTTAAAGGAAAAACTCAAGGTCTGCACAGTGAGAACATCGCCAGGCTGTGCTCACCGATTTATGGCAAGGGCAAAATATTGATAATGTCAAAGATGGATAGATACTCATGTGTCAGACGGGTTCCTGACCGGTTCCGACCCGACCCGACCCGGAGCTGCACATGTCGGTAAATTATTTGGTGACTGTTCTGATCTGGAGCCTTTTGGTCCAGATCTCAGAGCTGGAGATCTGGACCAGGTTTTCACACAGACTGTCAGAGCTGTGCAGCCGGTGTGAGTCTCTGTGGGACCAGCGGACCCCAGGGCTGTAAAGTGGGGGGCCAGTGGCCCCCAGGCCCTCCTGTTCCAACATTTACAGTGCTGTTGGTTCATCTTTGATCCTGGAAAATAAATTAAAACATTTCAGTAAATGTTTAGAATCTGTACACATCCTTATTGTTAAAAAGCTGTAATAACCTGATTCTAAAAGTATTTTTTTAATACTTTGATTAAAAAAAAATCATTTTGATTAAGTTCCTCCATCGAAATGTTTTTTTTGGTGGGAATCCTTCATTATCCCACAACAGATCTGGCATTTTGTTGTAACGCTTTAATTACCAACTCCGAGATGTTCAGCATATTTTTTAGCGGATAAGGAAAAGTTTCTACATTAAACTGAGTGTTTTAATCTGTGTGTTTTAGCTGGGGACGGCCATCGGGTTCCTCCTGCCTCCAGTTCTGGTACCAAACACACCGGAGGACCTGGGGCGAACAGGTGACTGGAAAACCAGAACTGGATCTAAAAAACCGGACTGGACTGGGTGCTTCTAAAACCAGAACTGGATCTGGACTGGGTGCTTCTAAAACCAGAACCGGATCTGGACTGGGTGCTTCTAAAACCAGAACTGGATTTGGACTGGGTGCTTCTAAAACCAGAACCGGATCTGGACTGGGCGCTTCTAAAACCAGGACTGGATCTGGACTGGGTGCATCCAAAAAGTGGAAGGAAATGATGTGAAACCAAGTTTTACCGTGTAGTTACTATAGATGTGCCGATTGATCGGCCACCGATCATAATGGGCCGATTTCCGTGAAAAAGTGTCTAATCGGTGATCGATCAGCGCCTCTTGTTGCCGATCACCTGAATCTCAGCTGGTTTCCTCCCTCCTGCTCGCTGCGCAGCATCAAGTCCTGTAGTGAGGAACTTTAAGGCTCTGAGTGAACGGGGACGTTTGCGTGTTGCGGTGGGAAATGACGTCGGGGGTGAAGCGCGTCACAACGCATCAACACGACGAATCTAATACCACATTTAAAAAAACAAGCACTAGTGATCGGTAGTGATCGGTAGTGATCGGTAGTGATCGGTAGTGATCGGTGATTGGTAGTGATCGGTAGTGATCGGTAGTGATCGGTAGTGATCGGTAGTGATCGGTGATCGGTCTCATGGATGATCGGACTCGGCAGCAAAAACCGGTTCGGTGCGTCCCAAGTAGTTGTCGACTGACTTGGAACATTTTTAACATGTTTCACGTTACAAATGTGAGACATGTTTTTCTCATTTCATAATTTGCTTGAATTATTTTTCATCACATATGAACTTCCTGTGTTTCCTTGGCAACCATTAGTTGCTTCTTATTGGACGGTTTCTGGAAGCAGCTGAAGGTGATTTTCTGTCCCTCAGGTCGCAACATCAGCATCATGTTTTATGGGACAGCTGCTGTTTCCACAGGCCTGTTCGTCCTCACCATCATAGGTACACACACACACACACACACACACACACACACACACACACACACACACACACAACTTCATATTTCCTCCCACGTTAGCACTTAGCCTGGCCCTCTTTAGCTCACATTCTGACTGAAAGCTTCCCGTTTGTGGATTTGGTGTCAGAGAGAAGTGATGAAGGCTGGAGGGTCACTTTGTGTAGCAGCATGCAATGACATGGTAACAGTATGCAAAGTCATGCTATGCTAACAGTATGCAAAGTTATGCTATGCTAACAGTATGCAAAGTCATGCTAACTGCCACTGTGGTTAAAGGAAAGAGGTCAGATTCAGAGAATTTGCAGCTCTGGTCACATGCAGGCTGCTGACCAGCAGCCAAAGGGGTTTCTTCAGAGTTCTGACTCAGATTCAGATGTACACCACACTTTTCAGATTCTTATTAGTTAAAAAAAGATTAATGCCGCTAACAGTCAGTAGGGTCATTCAATACGCTGAGTCTGCATGTTTAGACGTTCTGTAGGTTTTATCTGACACGGAGAAACTTCGCTCACCTGAACTGCTCTTTGAACAGAAATCTTAGCAAAGTTTCGTTTCTGTCTGTCCTGCAGTGATAAAAGACAAGCCACCTCTGCCGCCCAGCAAGGCACAGGCCGTGTTACCAGGCGTCCCGCTGGACGATTACTCCTACAAACAGTCCATCATCAACCTGATCAAGAACAAAGCCTTTGTTCTGCTGCTCATCAGCTACGGTGAGAGGGAAAATCCCACTCTCACTTCTTCTGTTTCTGCAATTGTTCTGACCTGCAGGGATTAACCTCAGAGTGTTGAAACAGACAAACTAATCCCATCTGGCAAACATCAGGGATTAATCACTGAAAAGCTGCAGGTGTGTTTGACATTAATTCCAATAATGGAGATATTTCCAGTCCAGATAAAAAAGGATTATTTTTTAAAGCTGCAGCCAGAGTCACATGTTTCCCAGGTTTCCCACAACCAACACTTCTACTTTTCAGTTTAAAGATGTGGAGGTGGGCACTGCTAGCTCAAAGGCTAGCTACGCTAACCCTAGAGCTCTAACCATAAACGTTAGCTCAGCTAATGCTAAAGTAATAAACCGACATGGTTTAGCTCAAACTAAAGATATACGCTATTGAAACATTTCATTTAGCTGAAGCTAATGCTAAATTGGTAAATTGCTAACTGCAGTTGAAAGACTGCAACCTCTAGCACCAATTTAATGTTGACATCATAATGTCCTACACTTCCCTTAGGTTTGGTATTTATGTCTGCTTCTTTTAATCCTGTGTGTTTCTTGTCTTAAATAAAGTTATTGAGGGGGAAAGTGCAAACAGTCTTCATCCACTTCAAAATAAGAGCATGAATATAAACTAAACCTCAACCCAGATGTCAAACTTTATTTAACTGAAATTTTCTAAAACAAACAAAAAAATTAGCGCTTTAGATTTTACATAAAAAAATTAGTTTAAGGGAAGCTAAGTGTGCTAAAGGTTTCAAAAGTTAGCAGAAATGTTAAAGAGCTAAGCAAAAATTTAGCTCTGCTTTTAGCACATTAGCTGAAGAGCTCTCAGCACTGGTTAGCGCTTTAGCATTAGTTTCTGTTAAATACAGAGTCAGTATAGCCCTTTAGCATCAGCAGAGCTAGCTAGTGTTGTAGCTAGCGGTGAGGCAGGATAGCTGGACTCTGATGTTCTCACTGGCGTCTGCAGGCATCCTGACCGGATCCTTCTACTCCGTCTCCACGCTGCTCAACCAGATCATCCTCCATTACTTCCAGGTAAACACCGACCATCGCCATGGTTACATCAGCAGCACCAAGAGACGCAGATCAACGCATGGCTAAACCCAGAAGAACCCCTCTGGGTCGGTCCAGAACCTCTCAGAACCTTCATCTCTCTGTTCCTCAGGGTCAGGAGCTGAACACCGGGCGGATCGGACTGACTCTGGTTCTGGCCGGGATGGTTGGGTCCATCCTCTGTGGCCTTTGGTTGGACCACACCAAAACCTACAAGTAGGCCATCCATCCATCCATCCATCCATCCATCATCCATCCATCCATCCATCCATCCATCCATCCATCCATCCATCCATCCATCCATCCATCCATCCATCCATCCATCCATCCATCATCCATCCATCCATCCATCCATCCATCCATCCCTCCTTAACTGCTCCTGTCCTCCGTTGCCAGGGTAACCACTCTCGTCGTCTATCTGCTGTCCTTCGTGGGGATGCTGGTCTTCACCTTCACCTTGGACCTGAACAACATCTACCTGGTCTTCTTCACAGCTGGAGTCCTTGGGTATGAAGGGGGCGGTTCCTCTGACCTCTGACCTTTCAGGTCCAGCAAACAGACTGGAAACAGGAAGTTGTTTCAGGTGTAAACACTCTTGCTGATGGCATTACAGAAACTCCATCAGACATTTACATCTTAATGGAAACAAGTGATGTCATAGTGACATCACAATGAAGGGCATCCCAGAGCTCTAGGTGTTTGCAGCTTTTAAAGGGCCAGTGTCGCATAAAGTCAACTTTTTATCTTTAAATAGTTTTTTAATGTTTTTCCCTCATGAAAATCAACCCTAGACCGTTGCTTGACTTGAGAAATCCTTTCATCTCCATGGCAACCATTCAGTTGTCCAAAACGCCTGTGTGGACCTAGCCGTGCCTTCGAGGTCAGCTCCTCCTCCCACTCAGCTCCTTCAGACTAGCCAGCAGCAATTAGCAAACACAATTATAGGAGCTGCTGCTCAGAACAAAGCTGGTAAAAAAATTAAAGGGTTAAAAGAGGAGCCATGTTGGGACGACTTCCTGGAAGAGTTTTCAAAGAGACAGAGGCCCAATTTCAGGTCGTTAAATAAGGAAGCAAAAGTTTTATAACAACTGCAGGAAACACTGTTCCTCATTGGGGGATAAATGAATCATGGATCTGAGCAGTGAAGACAACTTTCTTTTTTTTCTTCTTCTGCTGTCAGGTTCTTCATGACCGGCTACCTGCCTCTGGGTTTCGAGTTCGGCGTGGAGATCACCTACCCCGAGTCTGAGGGGACGTCATCAGGGCTGCTCAACGCTTTCGCACAGGTGCCCTGAAGACGCGACTCTGTCCTCCGATCCGTCTCTCACTCTGGATGCTTTAGTGTTATATTATCATTATATTACTTGAAAATGGTCTAAAAACAGCAGCATTATTGTTTATCGCGATAACTTCCTGGATGATTTATCGTCCAGCGACATTTATCGTTGCCGTTCTCGTTGCTGCTGCAGATCTTCGGCATCATCTTCACTCTGATTCAGGGCCGGCTGACCACGGCCTTCAATCCACTGGCTGGGAACATCTTCCTGTCCGCCTGGATCCTGCTGGGCGTGATTCTGACTGGTAGGCCACGACCATCACTGATGATGTCATCAAAGCCCGCAGTGCTCTGACTTGTTTTTGTTTCCAGCTTTAATAAAGTCGGAGCTAAAACGACACAACGTCAACATGGCGACGGAGAGCAAAGCCCTGCAGGCGGTGAGTGTTTCCTCCAGACGCGTCAGAGCAGCGGCCATGTTGGGAGGGGCAGGTTCGTCCGAACAGCTGAGCTGCTGTTAGAAGAAACAAGTTTCATTTTATGTAGGAATGTATTTATTCACAAGTTGAACATCATCCCCAACATGACCCCAGTTTGATTAAAAAGCTTTGCTGAGTTAACAGAAACAACAGCAAAACAGATTTTATGGAAATAAAAATTTAAGCGTTTATATTTTTATCGTGTTTCTCAGATGTTAGCTAAAATGGCTGCTGCATTAGAAAAACATTTCTGTTTCCAGTTGGAACTTCAGGATCAGAAGTGAACCTGTGCGGATTTCTGGCTCGTTAGCATTAGCTAACACATTAGCTTGCTGTGCTTCCTGTTGAGTCGCCCTTGGTGTGAGCGACCTTTAAAGCCTCTCCTCTGTCCTGTAACTCTTTTCTCTCAACGCGGTGAAAAGCGTCTCGCTCTGTAAATCTGGACGTGACTTTTAACTGTCCAGCCTGTTGCTGGGACAGGACAGCGTCCCCAAGACAGACTGTCCTCTGCTGACCAATCAGCTGCGACCTGCTGCTTCTTCCCACCATAAATTCCCTCGTGTCTAACGAGACTCTTTAAAGGGCCGGTATCATGTGATCTCCAGCCTCAAAATGCCATTTTATAGCTCAGTCAGTAACTATGTTACCTTTAGTTACCAAATATGTCCAATTTGACCTAAAAGATGCTTTACTTCCTGAATTAAAACCTTGAAATTGGGTTGATTCTAGACGATGCCGTTTGGTCTGCTGCCATCTGGTGGCGGTGCCGAGACCTGCAGAAACCAGAACTTCTCCAGATTAATCCTGTCCTTCTCCCTGCAGCGTCCCACCGATCGCCATGGCGACCGTCCAGCTGGACATCAAGCCAACGGCATCCAGCTGGAGCCTTCGCTCAGCATCTCCAGGGAAACGTCTCTGTGAGAACCAGAACCAAGTCCGGGCGGCTCCAGAACCCGGACGGGTCCAGGTTGTACTTGGATTCAGAAACGGTCTTCAGTTGTCATAGCAACGATCCAAGCCGGGTTTCTGCGTCTGGAGTTTCAGAACCCAAACCGGATCTCCTCCTGCTTCTCCAACCAGATCCAGGAGGGAGCTGCTCCTGGTCCAACCAGAACCATGACGATTGGACTGGAACAGAGCCAGAACCTGGACCATGTCTCAGTTGGTCCCGGTTCTGGCTGGACACATTTGGACTGAACCATGACAGACAATCAGCTGCTCCTCAGAGTTCTGCAGCACAAAGCGGACCGGACCGAACAGAACCAGGGAGAACAGTGCACAGAAAAGCACAACTTCCTGTTTCCCATTGCAGTGTTTTCTAAGCGGGGCCTACAGGGGGCGCTGTGGGGAGGAAGATGACGAAAAAATGCAAACATTAAATTTGAATCCCATAAATTTTTTATTTTAAATGTTTCTAATATTCAATCATGTTTTTTTAACAAAATATAAGTTAAGATAATTCATGTAAATGTTATTTCTGATTATGATTTTCTGATCAAATTCGTTTTCCTCCAAGCGAGAAATGGAAAATTTCTGACAAAAGGCACAAAAAATCATGAGAACTTTGGGAATTAAAATAAAATTTGATGTGATTAATATAAAATATTGTATTATGTGGTAATAAAGTCATAATATATTACATGATATGATGTATCATGGCCAATTAAAATCAGATGTTATGAGTTAGCATTTATGCTTAATGGATGTAATAATTACTGAATTAAAACATTCTAAAAGTTTATGTTTCTTTACATGTTTCATATCTTTGTGAGTTTGCAAAAAAGGTCAGAGGTCAATGCTCTTCGGGAGGCCTTGGCAGGGAAACGTTGGTGAACTTCCTGTTTCCTGGTCAGGTATTGAAACTCCTGAAACTGTTTTTGAGAATTTGCTGTCATCATAGTTTCATAACTTTTATGTAGTAAAGAAATCGTTTCTTTGTTCAGGTATTCTGAACCTGCTGCCGTTTTCCCTCAAAGCGCCCTGCGTTAACAGCATTTAGCTAACCTAAATATTTAGCTAATGTAAGCTAATACATTAGCTAAATGTATTAGCTTACATACTGTTATTGGTAGCATTCAGGCTACCACTAGCTAAAGGCTAACGTTTGCATTGTGTGTAATTTAGATTTTAAAGCTAAATTAACATACTGAAGTTGATGTTACTCAATATGGTAGTGATAGCCAGCAGGCTAACAGTAGCATTTACTATAAATTAGTATTTTTGGCCATTTTGATTTAAAAGTTAAATCTAACCAACAGTACGTCAGTTTTAGTTACATGTTAGCGGTAGCTCACATTTAGTCATTTTAGCTAATTCTTGACATTTCCAAGACATTAATTTTCATGGAAATGTTTGAAGATGTTTAGGTTTTGAGCTCAAACTCGAGGCCAGCAGAACCTTTGACGCTTTGTACTTTGACTCACCGTTGGGTCAAAGTACAAACACTTGCTAAGGGACATGTTTGGTTTTTATTGCCCCTCAAAAAAGAAAATCTTTTCATTATTTCTCACTAATTTAATTTTTCGCCCTGTTGTTGGAATAATCCAGTAATTATTTGCTCCAGTAAAGTCAGTTTCCCATCATGCTCTCTGTTTCTGTTCGCCTTTTCACCTTTTTCTGTTGGCACATCAGAACCTAGAAGCTTCATCTGCTGACGTTTAATTCCCAGCTCCAGAGAGACAGCGCCCCCCGGTGGCCCCCAGTGGCCCTGAGTGGAGACAGCGCCCCCCGGTGGCCCCCGGTGGCCCTGAGTGGAGACAGCGCCCCCCAGTGGCCCCCCGGTGGCCCTCAGCGGGTCTCCTCAGGTTATTTTGGGGATCAGCTGTTGCTCTTCTCGTCAGCAGGACCCTCCTCTTGCTCCTCTGACCTTCCTCTGCCTGCAGAGCTTCACCTCCTCTCCTTCGACACCCGGATCCTGGTGAGACTTTCTAACCTCTAAATGTTTGTTCAGTTTTGATCCTGTTTTGTTTTTCATATTTGGAGAGTTTTTATAAAATCAGCTTCATCATCACTTTGTTTATCTGAGTTTCCTCCTGCGGATCTGATCTGTTTCTGTTTCACCAAACTGGATTTTATTCGCTGTTTCCGGCTGACTTTAAGCCTACAAATATTTCTGATGTGTATGTAAATCTCCAAATATGTTTCAAGATGTTTTAAAGTTTCAGCTGGGAACATTATCATCAGGTCAACAAGTTATTTACGAAGTTACTCTGTCAACATGTTGAATTCCTGCAGGAGACGCTGTGATTGGTGGTTTAACAGAAGGGTGGGCGGCACCAAATTGGGCCCAAATTGGGGGTCAAAGCTGAGGTCAAGGGTTGAGTCGGGGCGGGGGGCTTGGATCTGAACTATATGAGGCAGATAAAGAGAAAAAAGTCAAATTCTCAGCAGGAGACCTGAGCGTTCCTCCGACACCGAACCTGCTGCCGGCAGGGCGCCATATTAGGAGACCCTGAGAATAGACGACAGGGCAGCAGGTGTGGGTGTGTGTGTGTGTGTGTGTGTGTGTGTGTGTGTGTGTGTGTGTGTGTGTGTGTGTGTGTGTGTGTGTGTGTGTAACTGCTAATTTTAAACCTGACAGATAAAATAAGGAGGGCAGCTGTCAGCTGAAAACCAGCAGCTGGAGATGAAGCAGAAATTAGATTTGACATGAACAACAAAACAATAAGATATTAAAAATAAGACGATGATGAAATGGTAAGTGAAGATAAAAGTAAGAAGATTAAAACAATATAAAATGAGAATAAGAAATGATAAAACCTAAACAGTGAGACTGTAAAAAAAAAAACATTGCAAGAGGATAAAATATGTTTTCCAGTGACTGAGATGGAGACGTCAGTGGAAGCAGCCGAGCTGTTGTCGCCGTCGCCCCTGGAAACCGGCAATTTGGACACAGACTCTGCCTCCTCTGCGACCTTTGACCCTATGGAGGAGTTCAACCGGCGGCTCCAGGACATCCTGAGGACCCACGGCTCGGCCGACGGCCTCCTGGACAAACCGGTGGGTCAGGCGCCCGCCGCCGCCGCCCGCCGCCCGCCGCCGTTCAGTCATAACGTCTGTGATGTTTGCTCCAACAGGTTGCTACGGACAACGAGATGGCAAAGACCTCGGAGGAGGTCAAAGGTGACATGGAGACAGGTGAGGCAGCCTGAGCTTTTCCTGAAGGAAAATGAAACGTAGAGTCAAACAAAAAACAGACGAGAAAATTCAGAGCAAAAACTTGGAAATTTCAGAATTTCAAAAACCAAAATTTTCTAATTTAGATGAATCTCAAAATTTCAAAATTTTTACAAGATTTTTGACTTTTGAGACTCAAAATTTTACATTTTGTTGTAGAAAATTTCTGAGATTTTTTCTGATTTTTTTCTAGCAAATTTCCATCTTAGATCAATCACATAATTTGTGTTTTTTTATGCTAATTTTTAGAAATCTAAAGATTATTAAGCCTTTGGTACAAAAAGCTGATTGAAAATCGATTTATTCACTGATGTTTGTTAAGGTTCAGATGGAACTGAACACGAAAACCATTCAGACTGCGGATCACAAGAGACACGATCAAAACTGTCAGATGATTTATTACCTGCGATAAATAACTCAGAAATAATCCATATTAGGATGTATTTTTATTTCTTTCCTACTTACGGAAAGTTTCTGTTGATTTTTGATTCCTTTCAATCCTGAAGGAAAAGATAAAAAAACTTCAGATATTTCACAGATTTTAACATTCATGGAAAAACCTCACATAACTTTTTATTGAAGCAGAAATACAGCGGCTGCTGCAAGAAAAGCTTACAGTGTTCAGTTATGCCGCATAACTGATCAGTAGATTATTGTGAGGGAACGCAACAGTAAAACACCCCGATGTCCCCTCGGGGCTCCTGCGATATGAATCTAAAAACCTTTGATTGGTTTTCATGAATCTGCTCCTGTGTCTGTCTCTACCGGCGCTGGACGCTGCAGACGTGTCCCTCATCCGGCAGCGCCTGAGCGGCCTGCCGTCCGCAGAGGCCCGACTGGAGGAACTGGTGCAGCAGTTCGCCGAACTGGTGAGAACGTTTCCGCTCTGCCGGTGAGACTCCGGCTGGCGTCAGCAGCTCAACAGCCGCTGTGTGTCAGCAGGCGGCGCTGCGGCGCGGCGAGCAGCAGAAGAAGAGCGCGCTGCAGCAGAAACTCTGCCACCTGCTGGAGGAGCGGCGCTGCAGCATGGCGGCGCGCAGCCAGCTGGAGGCGCTGTGCAGAGACCTGCAGGCTCACTACAGCGCGCTGCGGGTAGGACCAGAATCACCCAGAACCACCCAGAACCACCCAGAACCAGCTGGTTTATCACATCCAGACTAAATGTGTGTGTAGGTTTGTGTTCCAGCAGCTGCGAGCAGACCTGCGCTAATAACAACGCTAATTATTAGCTTAGCGCTTTAGCGTTTTGCTAACTCTGAAAACAGTTAGCTTCTCCTAAATGAATTTAAGAAATTAAAAAACTTATAGGAACATAATGAAGTGAAGAAGCTATAAACATGAATGCAATATCTATAGAAATGTGTTATAGGTCAGACATCACTGAATAGTTTTAGCGTCATTTAAGCTTCAGTTCAATGTATTTATAGAGTTTCATTGATAACTGAAGATAAAACCTGGATTGTTGTTTTTGTTGCAGATGTATGTTTTTTAATGTAAATGTGATTATAAAGTTCACAGCATATAGAAGTTTTTTTATCACTACAGTCACATTTTTCATTAGCGCTTTAGCATTAGCTTCCACTAAATGCCATGTGGGTATAGCATTAGAGTTAGCTGAGCTAATGTTTGTGTTTTGTTGTTAGCGTTAGCTAGCTGGTTAGTTAGCAGACAGTGGAGCCAGGAGGCTCAGGTGATGTAAAGAGAAGAGATGGGAGTACACAGCCCTGAGGAACTCCTCACCGGGCGTTTCTCCTGCAGGAGGAGACGCTGCGGCGCTGCAGGGAGGACGAGGAGAAGCGGAGCGACATCACCAACCACTTCCAGGAGACCCTAGTGGAGATCCAGGCTCAGATCGAGCTGCACAGCGGCCGGAACGACAAGCTGCGGCAGGAGAACGCCAACCTGACCGACAAGCTGGAGAGCCTCATGAGCCAGTATGAGCGGCGGGAGGAGGTGAGAGGGCAGCAGGAGGAGGTGAGAGGGGGGGGGGGAGGGAGGGGCGGGAGGAGGTGAGAAGGCGGGGGGAGGAGGTGAGAGGGCGGGGGGAGGAGGTGAGAAGGCGGGGGGAGGAGGTGAGAGGGCGGGGGGAGGAGGTGAGAGGGCGGGGGGAGGAGGTGAGAAGGCGGGGGGAGGAGGTGAGAAGGCGGGGGGAGGAGGTGAGAAGGCGGGGGGGAAACATCCGGGCCTTCATGCAGGACAATGACTCCAGATCTGTTCTCCAGCTTCACGCTGCTGCTTTGAAATGTGAAGTTCTTTTAGTTAACAAAAGGAAGAATGTAACTGCACCTTCTGATCCAGGGTTGTTCAAACTGTGGCCCAGGGGCCATTTGTGGCCCTCGGTATGAGTTTGTTTGGCCCCCCACTGCAGTTCAAGAACGACATGAATTTGACCCATCCATTAGTTAGTTAACTTCTCATTTTTAAATTACTCACGTCATTTTCTCATAACTGAAAGTGTTTTTGTCTTTTTCTTTCCAAACTTTTATAAAAAGCATTTTTTTTTTACAGAAAGCCAAATTTTCATCCATCCATCCATTTTCCGTCACCCTTCTCCCTAACGGGGTCGGGAGTTGCTGCTGCCTCTCCAGCTGCGTTCCGGGCGAGAGGCGGGGTCACCCTGGACAGGTCGCCAGTCTGTCGCAGGGCAACACAAAGACAAACAACCACACACACACACACTCACACCTAGGGAGAATTTGGGAAGGCCAATTAACCTGACAGTCATGTTTTTGGACTGTGGGAGGAAGCCGGAGAACCCGGAGAGAACCCACGCATGCACAGGGAGAACATGCAAACTCCGTGCAGAAAGACCCCGGGCCGGGATTCGAACCCAGGACCTTCTTGCTGCAAGGCAACAGCGCTACCCACTGCGCCACTGTGCAGCCCAAGCCAAATTTTACTGCAACCAAATCAGCTTCTATTTACTGAATTTAGCTCAATATAAAAGAAAGTGACCTGAATATGTTCTTCCCTTCCCCACTAAAGTTCAGGCTCCTTTACTTGTTTGATTTTAGTTTTCTTTCTTTGGACTCCCTGTCGTAAAACCCGCAGCGTTTCCAGAACTAACAGACTCTTCTGCCGTCCTGCAGAGTTTGGAGAAGATCAACAAACATCATGACCTGCAGCACAAACTGACGGAGGCCAAACTGCAGCAGGCCAACGCACTGCTGGCCGAGGCTGAAGACAAACACAAACGGGAAAAAGAATATGTGAGTGATGATGATGATGATGATGATGATGATGATGGTGATGATGGTGATGGTGATGATGATGGTGATGATGATGATGATGATGGTGATGATGATGATGGTGATGATGATGATGGTGATGATGGTGATGGTGATGATGATGATGGTGATGATGATGATGATGGTGATGATGATGATGATGATGATGATGATGATGATGATGATGATGATGATGATGATGATGGTGATGATGATAAGCTAAATGCTTAGCTTCAAACTAAACTGTTAGCTTGCTAATTAAGTATTTGATTGGAAACTGTGACTTTCATTATTGCTGTTAATTTTTATCTGTGCAATTTTACGTTTGGTAGATTTATATGAAACATGTGCAGGATCCAGGTTGGAATCATTGCAATGAATCAAAGTAAATTCATGCTATCTGTCATGTTGCATGTATTCATGGTGGCTGCAGATGATTATATGGTCTAATGTGTTTCCATATGTGCAGCAGACCCTGTGACTGAGTGACTGTGTCTCTGTTGCTGTAGTTGCTTAGAGAAGCTATTGACAAAACAAAGAAATGCTTCGCTATGAAGGAGCAGGAGCTGGCCATGAAGAAGAAGGTAAAGACCGTCTGTAACCGCGTCTGTTTCTGTTCCCTCTGATCAGTTACTGGTTCAGGCCGCTGAGTGGAAACTGCAGGCTAAGACTCTCAGAGAGCAGGCGACTGTCATGCAGGCACAGGTGAATATTCACGGCCAGATCACCTGGACAGGTAGCACGCTTGCAGATCACCTGGACAGGTAGCACACTGCAGATCACCTGGACAGGTAGCACGCTGCAGATCACCTGGACAGGTAGCACGCTGCAGATCACCTGGACAGGTAGCACGCTGCAGATCACCTGGACAGGTAGCACACTGCAGATCACCTGGACAGGTAGCACGCTGCAGATCTATGAGCCGCTGCAGGTTCTCGTCACCTGAGGGAGAGTCTCTGCTCTCCACAGGGTTCTAATCCAAAATCAGAGGCTAAAATATCATCTTTCATTACAACAATAAAGGCATATTCATCTGGGAATAAAACTGCAGTGTTACCAGAATAAAGTCTCAATAAAACAAGAATAATAGGGTAATAATTATGTGAGAATAAAGTCATAATTTACCAGAATAAATTTGTGGTAATATAAGAATAGTTGTATGAAAAAATTAATTATGTGAGAATAAAGTCATTTTGATTTGAGAATAAAGTCATAAAAATATGGGATTATTGGTATCAATAAGTATTTATACTATTGTAATAAAATTGTGCAACAATAGTCATAATATTACTAGAAAAAAGTCATGTGCATTTCAGAATAAAGGGGTAAGAATACAAGAGTAAATTCATAACAATATGAGAAAAAATGTTCAAAATATGAGAATAAACTCTGAATAAAGTTATATGACATGGAAGTGGAAATAAAACAAGAATAAAGTTACAATAATACAAGAATTAAGTTGTAATATTCATAACAGAGCAAGGTCAAAATATCACCAGAGTATATAATATTACCAGAATAAAATCATATTAGTTTGGTGATAAAGTTCTAATGATGTTGCAGAGCAGCAAACTTAAGGAAATGGACAAAATGTGGAAAATGTTCCCAGTTCAGCTGCTGAGTCGCCTGCAGCGCCCCCTGCTGGCCATGACTCCAAACCTTCACACAAACATCCTGAACGGAAATGCTGCCCCCTTATGGCGGTTCCCCTCAGCTGCAGACAAAACCAAGGAGGAGACAGCAGAACTTCAGCGCCTTCGGAACCAGAACCACATTTTAATCAAACATAATAATAAAAGCAGGAGTGAGCTGCTCTCTGTGTGACTCAGGAAACACCTGGGAACCTTAAATCCTTAAAATCTTCCATGTTTACGTCTTTTTCTCCTGGTTCGTTCGCAGCTGGCGCTCTACGCCCAGAAGTTTGACGAGTTTCAGGCAACGCTGGCCAAGAGCAATGAGATCTATGTCCGCTTCAAACAGGAGATGGACAACGTGAGCGGCTTCCAGATCCATTCAAATCTGCTCACAGTCCTCTAGTCAGAGTCACAATAACGGCAATAAAGCTGAATTTGTCTGTTTCTAGATGACTGAGAAGATGAAGAAGGTGGAGAAGGAGGCAAACCTTTGGAAGACCAGGTTTGAGAACTGCAACAAGACGCTGATCGACATGATTGAGGAGGTAAGCCGGATTAAATCAGAACCAAAATGCTGAGAAGTCGATGTGATGTTCTGTGGATACTTTGGATCAACTTCTGAATTCCCTCCAGGAAAGGAAGGAAATCATCTCCCAGGACTCAGAGTCTGGTCTAAATAACAGCAGCGGGTTTCTGCTCAGGTTTCACACTGATGTCCCCTTAGAGTCTGATTCCCACGCTGGGACCCAAACCAGGCCAGAACGGCAGATTTGATTTAGTGAGCTGTATGTAGAGACCCACAGTCACAAAACCTTCTTATAGAGTAGAGAGTGAGTTTGAGTTCATCTTTTCACTCATCAGCTACTTCCTTCTTCACCGATGGAAACAGAAATGCAGAGGCATCAGATTTTAGTGGTTGGAGAAATTTTTCTTTGTCTCAGGCTAAAAACCACGAGGCGTTTCTCCTGCTAGCGCTGGACACACATGTACACATCACACCTTCCCAACCGAACCGGATGTTCGAGGCAGACGGACCGGAGTTGGGTTAAAGCGGACCAAACTGGGCTGGTGTGAATGCAGCATTGAAGGTCCTCATTGTGGACCTCTTGGCCAGTTAAATCGTCTCCACTTGTCTCAGAGGCTGGAACCTCAGCATCGGTTAGCAGCGATTAGCCTAACTCTCCATTTTGTTTCTTCTTCTTCTGCAGAGAACAGAGAAAGGCAGAGAGTACGACCTGTTTGTCCTGAAGATCCAGAAGCTGGAGAAGCTCTGCCGTGCTCTGCAGGAGGAGAGGAAAGGTCTCTACGACAAGATCCGAGACGTCCGCCAGTCCAGCGCCGGCCTCCAGTCCAAACTAGCCAACTTCACAGAGAACGGCGGAGTTCCTGAAGACGCCGCCATGCCGGACCTGGAGGGGCTCCAGGAGCTCCAGGAGGACGACCCGGTTCTAACGGAAAACATCGCCCGGCTGCGGCAGGAGCAAGCCAAGCTGCAGGAGTTCGCTGCCGCCCTGCTGGCCACGCCGGGTGATAGCGAGGAGCAGGACGAGAAAAAGGAGCTGGGCGATGAAGATGATGTCATCGTCTCCGCCATTGCTCAGTTCCAAACCAGAACCGACATCAAGGAAGGTCCGGATTCAGCGACTGGTCAGGCAGAAGGCAGAGAAGAGAAGGCTGAAGATCCACCTGTGGTTCTGCTGAAGGATCCAGAACTGCAGGGAACTGGGTCAGAACCAACCGAGCTGGTAGCGCCTCCAGAGGTGGAGCAGAGTCCAACACAAGTCAGAGAGGATGTCCAACAATCAGCAACCTCAGAACCAGGCAGGGTGGATCCAGAACCAGGCAGGGTGGATCCAGAACCAGCCAGGATGGATCCAGAACCAGGCAGGGTGGATCCAGAACCAGGCAGGGTGGATCCAGAACCAGGCAGGGTGGATCCAGAACCAGCCAGGATGGATCCAGAACCAGGCAGGATGGATCCAGAACCAGGCAGGGTGGATCCAGAACCAGCCAGGGTGGATCCAGAACCAGCCAGAATAGATCCAGAACCAGAAGCTTTAGAGATTGAACGTCTGAAGGAGACCAGTTTGGTGAAACCAGTCCTCCCAGTGGAAGAGGTTGTGGTCCAGCAGTTGCCCAATGGGTCAGAACCAGGAGAGTCCAGTAAACCGTCTGATGTGTCAACCAAAGCAGCTGGTGGGAAGCAAATCCCCAAGAAGAAGAAGAAGAAGAACAGCAAGAGCACCACCTGAACCTGAAGATATGTGTGTGTGTGTGTGTGTGTGTGTGTGTGTGTGTGTGTGTGTGTGTGTGTGTGTGTGTGTGTGTGTGTGTGTGTGACCGGCGGGAGGAAATGCCTCGCTAACTTATACATTTATTGGATGTTTAGTGAATCTAAAGCAAGAGTTGGAATCCATGGCAACCACAATCAATAAAATGATTTTTAAAACAAATTTGATGTTTTCTGTCTTTGCTGCCTGAAAATCATGACCTTTAATGTGAGTTTGCTCAACACAAAATCCTCACAGAGGATCAAATTAAGATCTGAAGCTAAATATGGATTTTGTTAGCTAAATAATTAGCCAGCTAATTAAAACAAAGCAGTGTCTCAATCATAAAGCTTTTGTGCAAGAAATTATGGATATAATGAACACTTATGAAAGCAATGTTCAAATAATAACTAGAACATTTCTGAAGAAGTTTAAACAGGGCCTACCACAGTGTTTGCATCGAACCCAGTTAGCATCAATGCTAAGCTTAGCTAACGTACTCAATAGCATGTGGAGTGTCATTGCTATGTTAAGGACTTACTCCATTCTGCATGCTAAAATTAATGTATAAACTACAATTAGCCATGAGGCTAAGGTTAGCTTAAATGCTACTAGTAGCATGTGTGTTATCATCAACATGTTGACTTACATTAATTTACTCCATTCAGAAAGATAAACATAAATAAATCAAAAATTGCTAAAATGCTTATTTTAGGATTTGATTTATTTCTCTTGGAATAAACAACCAGCAACAAGCGACTTCTGGACCGAAAAGATCCAAACTGACCCAGAAACGGGGACTGACGTTTGATCAAGTCTCGAGATCATGGCCCAATCGTGACGTCACAGCCGCAGGCTGCGCTCTGACGTCACAATCTGTTCCGCAAGGCCACCTGATATGACGCAGTAATGAGAGCTGGGAATCATATTGACAGTTTACCGGTTTATAAAGGGCTGCTTTATTTATTCATTGGTCCGTCAAACAATGTTCAGTCAAATACAAAAATACATTTTGTCCCATAACTCTTGACATTTATAATGAATTGGATTTGTTTTAATGAACAAATTGACGGAAATGGCAAAATAAAAAAAAAACTTTCTGGATTTTTCAAAAAAGGTTTTTTTTATACTCAGTGTTTATTGGATTTATTGGAGAAAAAATGGGAATGTAAAAACATTAAGATCTGATCACCAATTAAATTGAATAATCTGAAGTCATTTTACAGCCTGAATGTTTAGACACGCAGAGATTTTCAGTCTCACAGGCAGTGGAGGTAACTCTATAAATGAATCAATAATAATATCAAAAACTCCATCTGAGTGTCATCTCTGACCTGAAATCTCAGCTAAATGCATCTTAACATCTGAACAGAGATGGAGGGTCTGTTATTGAACTATGTCATGAATTTATGTAGATTTTATAAAACTGAGTTATTTTCATCAAACGTTAAGATGTTCCTGCTGATTTAACCTCATTAGGTAAGAGAACTGAGAGAAGAAGACCCGGACCATGTTAATGGATCGGAACCGGTTTATGGCTGCATTGGGGTTAAAGCTGCAGCATGTTCTGAGTTAGAACTTTTATTGTGAAGCCCTGACATGCAGCTTCCGGCATGGTGTGTATTTGTGGAGCCCAGAAGCTTGAAGCGGCCGAGCTGCTGTTTCCAGCCATTAATGAGCATCATCGGAACATGAAGCGGGTCGGGGCATGAACATGGCCCACAACAGAAGCTTCTTCCTCCAAGGTAAGCGGTGACACTCCGCACAGGACCGGACCGGACCGGACCGGACCGCTGCAGCTGCTTCAGTCGCACTCAGCCACCGGGACTCCCGCTGGCTCCATGCTGCTTCTCCCCATCATCCTCTACCCGGCCGGGGGGCTGGAAGGCCGAATGTTCAGGTCTGGACCGGCCGCGGACGGGCTAAGGTTAGGGTTCGGCTGTTTGTGACCGGAATCGGCTCGGTTCTGGGGGCTGCAGCTACCCCCGTTAGCGCTGCTGTTAGCTGGCTGTAGCTGCAGCGCAGCCGGGCCTTCCTGCGGCCGGGAGGGGAGGCTGTTCGCCCCAGAGCTGGCTGCTCAGCGCGGACGGAGGCGCAAACAAGTAAACAACAAACAAACAAACAGATAAACGGCCTTTGATTGGCCAGAGTTCACCAACAGAACGCTAACTGGTGCTAACGAACATGCTAACAGGCTAGCTGTAGCGCAGAGAGGAAAACATGTAAACAGAAGCAGGACTGGTCTGAATATGACCTGCACAGCATGATGCATCCATCACACCAGACATTATTATGACTCCGTTACTGTTATTGTACTTACTATTTACTGAAATGTAAATAGAAAGGGGATTCCTTCAAATTAAATATTGTACAACATAAATAACAATAATACAGGAGTTCACACAAAGGATGTGTGTGTGTGTAGGTGTGTGTGTGTAGGTGTGTGTGTAGGTGTGTGTGTAGGTGTGTGTGTGTGTAGGTGTGTGTGTGTAGGTGTGTGTGTGTGTAGGTGTGTGTGTGTGGGGGGGCAGATATCTTTCATCACTTGTCGCTAACTCAACCAGCTCCTCTTTCTTGCTGAAAAGTCATTTGTAGTTTAGTTTGGTCCTGATTCATATTTGTACTAAAAACTAGATAAATACTTTTTGCAGTAGAATTTGAAATGGGGGTCATGATTATTTTTATGTCAACAATGCCGACCTTTAGATGGCAACCAGCCAGTTGGTTTGTTTTTATCACAAGTGTTTTAGATTCAGGTCTTTGAATCTAAAACTGGTCCATCTCATCGTTTCCTGTGGAGCTGCAGCTTGAGGCTGTTTGGATCCAGGGTTCTGGTTCTGGATGTGTGAACCTCATCCAGATCCAGTTTACCTGCAGCCAGGTTGTTTCTGCAGATTACCTTCTGCTTGTGACCCAGGCTCAGCAGAGGCGTCCAATCAGCTGCTTCAGAGCCAGGAAACAGGAAGTGGGAGTGTTGCGGCGTTGCTGGTGTTTCAGGTTAACGGTTCCTCAGCTGGAAAGGAACAACAAGAGGAGAAAATAAGAATAGTAAAACTGTAATCCACGTCTTCCCAGAATTCCTCAGCTGGATCCATCTGGCTCCATGTTGGACCGAAATGATGAATCAAATTAATCGATATTTGAAATAACAGTCAACTAATATCATTAACTGGATTACACAGACACAAAAAAGGCAATTTGCTGAATAAAAAAGACATTCAGAGCAGTAATGAAGTCAAAAGTGAACAAAATATAAACATTTAGCATTTAATATAAAATCAGCTTTCTCTGTAAATCTGTAAAATTGTAGTTTTAACTTCACCTGTTTCAGATTTACTATTCTTGGTAATAAATGTTTCCTTTTTTATTTTAAAAAGTTAATTATGTGCCAGTTGGATACATTCCAAATATTATATCAAAAAGGTTTAAGTGGTTAAATGAAAAATCTGTAGAAAGTGCCTTTTTTAATCCAATTAATCGGTTAATCATCAGAATAACTGATTAATCGTCATAATAACTGATCAGTTAATCGGTTAGTAAAATGATCGTTGCAGCGTGTGAAGCGGCTCTCAGTCGGATCTGTCTGGTTTCGGAAGTTGGTTCTTCAGGGTCCAGACTTTCTCCCAGTCGGTCCGACCCGTCCCCCAGTCTGTGCATTTGGAACCGGTCCGGTCCGGTTCGGCTCATGCAATGCATGTGTCCTATCCCGGTTCTGGTTAGGACCGGGTTGTGCTGCTGTTCCTGTTCTGACCCGGTTCTGGTTTTACTGTTTAAGCCCTGAATAGATCTGAGAGCAGGAGAGATGGAGGCTTCAAGAACAGCTGGAGCTTCTCGCTTCCTGGTGACGCCGAGGCGGAGACCCGACACCAGTAAGCAGCTCTGCTCTCATTTTTTATCCCGATCGCTCCGCCAAGGTGCTGTCCTGGTGCTGCTGCTTTCATTCCTGTCACCGCCACCTTCATTAGCCTCTGTTAGCTTCCATTAGCCTCGGTTAGCTTCCATTAGCCTCTGTTAGCTTCCATTAGCCTCGGTTAGCTTCCATTAGCCTCTGTTAGCTTCTAGCCTCTGTTAGCTTCCATTACCCTCTGTTAGCTTCCATTACCCTCTGTTGGCTTCCGTTAGCCTCTGTTAGCCAGCATTGGGCTCTGTTGGGAGAATCATTTAATAGAGTCATTAATGATTCTATGTAATCAATATAAATGTTTTGTGCAGCTTTCTGGACGCTCTCACTGGGCTGAATCGATTAATGGGGATTAATTGATTACCGTAATAATCATCAACTAATCTAGTCATTAATTGTTAACTGGAGCATCAAAGCTCCAAAAGGCTGGGAAGTGGGTTAGGGTAGCCTCAGTTTGTCAAGTCAAATAGTTAACGTAAAATCACAACGTTGTCATTTTATTAGACGTGATGAAAACTCAACTCAGATAAACGAAACCTACATGAAACGTTGCAGAGCAAAATGATAAACACACTAAATGTCTTTAACAGGGACATCGCACAATAAAGTTATCACAGAATGTTTTTATTTAAATCATTAAGACAATCAGGGATGAAATGCAGTAAAGGTCAGAAGTTTACATACACCTGTTTGAAGTGACAATGGACCAAAATCTTCTGGGTTTTATTTACCTTCAGGTTTGACATAAATAAAGGTCATCATGATTGTACGTTCAAGCCTTTCTCCTCAAACCGCCACACTGTGGACAGGTCAAAGGTCATCATGGCTGATGGTTCTGGACTCTCCTCTCTGCAGGGCGAGCGCGGTGAGCGAGGAGGAGATGGAGCGGCAGCAGCTGACCTCCCCAGAGGAGAAGAAGGTAAGTCCTCCTGGTTCCATCCTGGTTCTGACCCGGTTCTGATGATTCTGGTTCTGATGCTGCTTTGTTCTGCTCCAGTCTCCTTCGTTAAAGCACTACAGTTCCCCCGACCCACTGAGGACATACGGAAACCGACCCAGCAGCCACATGCGGTCCCTGACCCGGCTGACCCCCCGAAGGTTCAGGTACGGCCCAGTTCTGTTTCTTCAACAGTACTGGTCTAATGGTTGCACTGGTTTGTTGTCCTCATCTGTTCCAGGACAGATGAGGACAAAATTACATGTTTAAAGCAGATAGAAATATGTCAAAATTTGAGTTATTGTTTCTGGTACATCAGTGATAAAAGTACACACATCACACATTTGTCCTTTTCCCTTTCAGGGATTCAATAAATAAATGAGAAGATTAGAAGACTAATTCAAGTCACTGGAAAATTAAAAAATAAGAGAAAGGAGAAAAATTATGCTTGCCATTATGAGTGAAAAAAAATATATGTAGACAGATCTACAAGGAGGTAATCTATGGAGGTAATTTATGTGATCAATAAATAAAGTATAATGAATATTGTTTTAACTTGTCAAATTATCAAAGAGGTACTGTAGATAGAGATGCTGTGGGCAGGAAAGATCTCCAGTAGCAGTCAGTGTTGTCTCTCGGGCAAAAGTTGGAGTTGCACTCAAATATCCAGTTGAGGCTAACGCTAACTAGCTGCTAGCTTGCTAGCTCTTGCCAGTGTCCTGCAGTACAGAACCGTCAGCCATGATAGTCAAAACGGTTTCATTATAAAGCAGCTTTGAGCCAGAGACAACTCAGTGCTCAGAACAAGAAGTTATAGACATGGAATAAGAAAAACATCAAACAGATTGAAATAAAACAAAAACATAAATAAGTTGCTAAGCTAGCTAACTAAGTAGCTCTTTTGCTAGTTAGCTTCTGTACCAGAGCATATTGTCAACATCTTGCTAGCAGGGGGATGTTAGCAGCCAGTTAGTTGTGACCCGGTTGAGCTCTGCTGGTTCTGATGGAAGGACGGCCGGGAAGGTGGTCCAAACAGCAGCGGGCTTTCATTATTTTCTGCAGATGCGGGTTCTGGTTGGTTTCTGGTTTGTCCAGGCGGTCTTGGTTCTGGTTCTGGTTCTGGTCCTAATCTTGGTTCTGGTCCGCTCTCTGCCCCACAGCGACGTGGCGCTGCCGGTACCGACGCCGTCCTCCACCAGAACAGACCTGAACCTGATCTTCACCTCGGCGCTTCCTCCTGGGATCGTCCTGCAGGGTCGCCACTTCCAGCACGCCCAGGTGCCATCAGCCGCCAGGAAGGCGGGTCAAAGGTCAGCAGTCCTCACGCACAGGCTTCTGCCTCCTCGTGTGGACATCGCTAGAGACGCTGTGTCGTCCCTCCTGTCCCACAGAAACAACTTCTCATCCACACAGCCGGCCGTGGAAGTGGACAGCATCGTCCTCACCTGCCCAGAGTCTCCAGGTAGAGTCCTTTATGTTACCATGGAAACGAGTATCAGGTAGAGAGTCAGCGTTAGCTAGGACAGATAGCTAAGGCTAGTTTCTGATCTATCTTCATCGGGAACAAACCTGCAGTGTTTCTTTAATTCTTTCATGTTAGAGAGATCCTTTAATCTCCATGGCAACCATTCAGCTGCTAAACGTCTGGGTGGACCCAGCAGCTCCCCCACCCAGCTCCTTCAGACTAGCCAGCAGTAATTAGCAAACAGAGCAACTTAAAACATTAAAGGGTTAATAGAGGAGCCATGTAGGGACGACTTCCTGGAGGCGGAGCTTCAGAGCAGGAGTTCTTAAAGAGACAGAGGCCCAATTTCAAAGTCTTTTTTTTTTTTTTTTTTTTTTGTCCGAAGACTTTTCAGCGGCGCTAGTGGCTCGCATTTTTTGACAGTAGACTGACAGGAAAGAGGGTGAGGAGAGGGGGGAAGACATGCGGCAAAGGTCGCCGGGCCCGGGAGTCGAACCCGCGACGTCCGCGTCAAGGACTAAGGCCTCCAAACGTGGGGCGTGCTAACCCCCTGCGCCACCACAGCACGGCCCAATTTCAAAGTCTTTTAAGTCCTATTTGATCTAAATAACATTTTTGAAACTAATGAAGGGAGCACAGTTACTGACTATGATAGGAAATGTCACTTTGTGCCTGGAAAACACATAATTACTGACTTTTACTTTGACTATACCATAGTGTTAGCCATGCCCAGCAGCACCAGTTAATTTCACAGATTAATGAATACTGGGTGTCCAGTAGCAGGACATAAAATTATTCATTTTCAAATTTAATTTTTAAAATTGTTTTGTTTATATAATGATATTTATTTTATATTTACAGACTTGATCAATTCTTATTATTATTAATGATTAATCAGAGTCAGGTCAGTGGGTGGAGCCAGCTCTGCTCTAGTTCACAGTGATTGGTCTTAGTTTGACCAATCAGACGTTGGATCCATTCGATCCAATCATGTTCCACCAGAAATATAAAAATTAATTGTTTTCACAATTAAAGCTCCAACATCCTGATAGTTTCTGCATTTCATTATTTCTTGTCTGCATGGATGTGTTTCTGTAACGACCGGAGCTGCTGCCAGAATGAGTCCTGGTTGTCATGGCAACGGGTCACCTGATCTGCCTGTTCTAACTGTTGCAGAAGAAGAAACGCTGAGCATCAAGCGGCGCGTCCAGCAGAGGAGGAAACCGCTGGAGGACGTCGGCTTCTCTCCGCAGCTCCAGGCCCCTGAGGTGAGAGAGGACGCACCGCATTTCCCACAATGCATAGCTGGGACACACACCAGAAAACACACAAACACACACACACACACACACACATTGCAGGCAACAGTTTAATGGGAATTAAACTGGTTTCTTACCAGCTGTGAACCAAACGCACTGATCCGAACTGCCAACCCTGAATATTTTACTAAATTAATAGTAATTAATTATTATTTAAGTTTTTTTACCTCGTGTGCGCGTGTGTGTGTGCGCGCGTGTGTGTGTGCGTGTGTGTTTGCGCGTGTGTGTGCGCGCGTGTGTGTGTGTGCGTGTGTGTGTGTGTGTGTGTGTGTGTGTGTGTGAAACCATGGATAAGAAAACCAAGTGAGGGAGTGTTGAATGACATGTAAAACCTGTTTATCGATGGTTCCAGGTTTGTTCTTTTACTATCTCAATAAATAAAGTCAAAGTTCATAGCTATATAAATAAACGAGCTGGAAAGGGGGAGAGAGCTTCTCCGGGTCGGGGCGATATCCTGACCCAAGTGGATCAGGTCCAGTGTCTGGGATCTTGTCCACGAATGAGGGAGCAGGAGATGGACAGGCGGCTCGGTGCAGCGGCGCTGGACCGGTCCGTCCTGGTGAGGAGAGCAGAGCCAGAAAGCGAAGCTCTCCATTTACTGCTCGATCTACGTTCCTACCATCGTCTAAAGTCATGAGCTTTGGGTCGTGACCTAAAGAACGAGATGGCGGACGCAAGCGGCCCAGATGGGTTTCCTCTGTAGGGGGGCTGGGCTCCCTTCCAGAGAGGCTCAGAGTGGAGCTGCTGCTCCTCCACATGGAGAGAGAGGATCAGCTCAGGCTCCTGCTCAGGATGGAGGCTCCCTGTGAGGCGTTCAGGTCCCAGCAGAGGAGAGGAGGACCGGGACCCGCTGGCCTGGGAACGCCGGGGGAACGCCGGGGGAACGCCGCGGGATTCCCTGGAGAGGCTGGGAACGGCTGCTGACCCCACGACCCGACCCGGAGAAGATGGATGGATGTTGCTTTTGTAAAATTGCTATTGCTATTATTTCAATTTAAAAAAGTTCTGCAAATTGTTCTAACATTTTACAAAGTGAAAAATGACAATATTTCAAACATGAAAATGATTGTGAAATAAAACACAGTAGAAAGTTTTATAAAAACATTATTTTGAAGTGGCATAAAAACACTTCGATTTTCATCCGAGTCAAAAAAGATTCAGACTGTTAAAACAATTCAAATCAAAAATAAATTTCAAAATCATATTTAGGGGGTTAGCGCTCTGTGGCGGCGCAGGGGGTTAGCGCTCTGGCGGCGCAGGGGATTAGCGCTCTGGCGGCGCAGGGGGTTAGCGAGCCCGGACACCGATGTCACGGGCTCGACTCCCGGTCCCGGCGACCTTTGCCCCCTCTCCTGACCCTCCTTCCTGTTTGCCTGTCAAACATATGAGCCGCAAAAACTTTGGAGAAAACAATGAAAATGTTTTTATATATTTTTATTGCATAGTTGTATAAAAATTGGCACATTTTTCAGATCATTTATAGAATCACAATATTAGAAATATTGTGATTCTAATACATCTTATATAATTCCATTAATAATTGAGTTTTTGATTAATCAGTTATTCTGTCAATAAGAGTTTTTTAGTGTATACAATATTAAAGGTATGAATAAACAAATTCATTTCAGTAAATAAAGGAGACTGTGTTGAACGCTGCAGCTTCTGCCCTTCGCTGGTCGTTTATAGAAAAGCGATGAATCAGCAGCTGCAGTTAATGATGAATCAGTTACTAAAACAACTGAACTTAATCAATTAATCAGCTTTGGTCTAAATTCCCTTCAATTATTGTCTAAAATCTAATTTAACGTTTGTAATTTAAAATGTAATAATCAACATATTTGATCCAAAAGGTAAAGAATCCCTTCAGGTTAAGTATAAAACTAATCGACATCATAATTATTGGTAATCAATGTTTTCTTCTGATGAGCCGATTCTTCCTCAGGTTCTTTTATTTTCATGAAACCGTCTCTCTGCCCGTTTCCTGTGCAGCCGGCTCGGCCCGCCGTCTACCACTCCGTGTGTCTGAAGTGTCGCCAGCCCAGTGAGCTCGGCAGCAGCTGCTCCGCCTGCGGCAGCGGCGAGTCTCTGGCTCCGCCCCCGGGGCCCCCGACCCCGCGACCTCTGGCGGGGCCGCAGCCCGCCCCGTCCTCCCCCGCCCCGCGACCCGCCATCCGGTCCCAGAACCCTGCCGGACCCGTCGGGATCCAGCAGAACTTCTACAAACCCGGCGCCGCCATGCCAATGCGCGTCTCGGCCAGCAGGGCGGCGCCGCCGAGCAACGGCAGGATCCCGCTGCTCGCCGGGACGTCGGGCTGCTGCAGAGCCAAAGGGAAGCGGGCGGCAGGGCAGCCGCCGGAGCTCAACGACCCCAGTGAGCGACCGGAACCGCGACCCGGGAAGGTCACGGTTTTCCGACGCCGCCAGGCTGAAACCCGTTCTTCTTCTGCAGTCGTCCTGTCCAGCGACGACGAGGAGGCGGAGACGGGCAGCACCGGAAGCGTGAACCGATTGGACAACGTCTCGCCTCGACCCGCTGACTCCGCCCACTCCTCTCCGGCGCCCTCCGGAGGCCGAGTGGAGGCGGCGGTGAAGAGCGCCGCCGAGCAGGAGGAGCTCAACGCCGACTTCTTCGAGGACGTCAACACGAAGATCACGATCCCGCGCCGAGCCCGCATGAAGGACCAGGTGAGAGCGGGAGTTTACCGGGAAAATCCCCAGAGCTAACTGGGAATCAAACTTTCTCTTCTTCTCCTGTTTCCCAGTTTGGGAATCAGCCTCCAGCCGAGTCGCTGACGCCGCGGAGGAAGAAGCCCAAAATGGCGCCTACCAAGTGTGATAGCATCATCCTGGAGTGCCGCAGCGTTCGGATCGGGAGTCTGAGACGGATGGTGACAAAGCCTGTCATTGTGAGTCCGTAAGGTTCCCGGTCCCCTCGGTTCCCGGTCCCCTCGGTTCCCGGTCTCCATGGTTCCCGGTCCCCTCGGTTCCCGGTCCCCTCGGTTCCCGGTCCCCTCGGTTCCCGGTCCCCATGGTTCCCGGTCCCCTCGGTTCCCGGTCCCCATGGTTCCCGGTCCCCTCGGTTCCCAGTCCCCATGGTTCCCGGTCTCCATGGTTCCCGGTGCCCTCGGTTCCCAGTCCCCATGGTTCCCGGTCCCCTCGGTTTCCGGTCTCCATGGTTCACTACTAGTTTGGAAAAAGTCGTTGAAGTAAAGTTGCTATATTTGTGAGGCGTTGCTGCGTTTGTGCTGGTGGCGTTTTTGTTAAAAAATCACTGAATTTCGGAGCAACACAACTGACCTGAAGTTCTGTTACCAAAGCAACTTCCAGAACCTCAGCAGAACCTCGGGCCGGCCTCGTCCGTGCTGCGCCGCATTAATGCATGGAGTCATGAAAACCTGAACTGGGTTTACAGAAATGAACAAACCTTTCATGAGTCGCACATTTCTGTTAAAATGTCGTTTTAATTGAACTGATTTAATGTTCTGATAACTGCAGATCAGATCAAAGTGAAACAGAAGATCAATTACATTGTTTTGCTGTTTTCCAGTTTTCTGTGGAGAGCATCCAGGTGGAGGCTGAAGGTAAGCAGCAGCTGTGATTGGCTGATTGCAGCAGGCAGGCTTTCTGCTGATTGGTTAATATCAGAGATTATAATCCAGATGAAATCAGGTTGACCTCGGGTTGACCTCGGGTTGACCCCGGGTTGACCTCGGGTTGACCTCGGGTTGACCCCGGGTTGACCCCGGGTTGACCTCGGGTTGACCCCGGGTTGACCCCGGGTTGACCCTGGGTTGACCTCGGGTTGACCTCGGGTTGACCCCGGGTTGACCTCGGGTTGAACCCCGGGTTGACCCTGGGTTGACCCCGGGTTGACCCGGGTTGACCCCGGGTTGACCCTGGGTTGACCCCGGGTTGACCTCGGTGTCCTGCTGTCCTCCAGGTGCGGAGCCCGGCTCTGTGGAAGACGTTTACCTGCAGACGTCGGAGCTGCTCCGCTGCGAGTGGTGCAGCGTCCGGAAGCTTCCTGTTCTGTTTTTCCAGACGACGGAGGAGGAGTGTGTGCGCCTTCGCTCGCAGCTCAACATGTCGCAGGAGCAGGGGGGCCAGTGGTACGACTGCGCCGCAGAGCGTGAGTCCAGACGGCTTCCTGTGTCTGATCCGGGTCAGAACCAGAGTGTTGAAACTAAAACTTCACTTTATCCAGTCAGAAACGACTGGCGCTAGTAGATTTATGTTTCCCAGGTTGCTAGTCTTTCGTTTCAGCGCTTCATTAGCTCGTGTCATGAGAATCGGGCCGCAGACGGATGTGAGGTTTTGTTTCCTCAGACGTGGATGAGAAGTACATCGTGCTGATCTTCGAGAACGGCCTGGTGCTGAAGGAGCAGATGATCCTGGAGGACATCCTGACCGCCATCGGCCGCAGCAACAAGCTCAGCGGCTTCCCCACCAAGCTGACCTTCGACGAGGCCAACATCCGCCTGGTCAACTACAACAAGGCGTCCAGCCAGAAGGTCGACAAGGTGCGTTCACTGACCAATGGAAAATCGGAAACTGGTTCCGATCCAAACAGGAAGCTGTTTGAGGCAGAAACACGGACCTTCTGGACGGCCCGCGTTTGATTTATAGCCAAAATAATTAATTGGCTTAATTATGTCATAAATAACTTTATAAATATTACCTTTAATGCAAAATGTTTCAATTTTAGCCTGTTAGATTATTTTACTTTAACTTGTTTCTCTTAAATTTGGTGTATTTAGTTTCATTGGCATTAGCTTAGCAACTTTAGCCTTGTGCTTTCTGGATAATAATAGCATCAGCTTGCTAGCAGTCCACATGCAGCTCGTTTTAGCAGATGCTTATTTTACTGTTGGTGTAGTTTTTCCGTTGCTTCTTGGGTTTTTGGGCCAATATTTGTGATAAAGTCTCATTTCCCATCATTAAACTGAACAGGATGAGCGTCATTTAGCATTAGCTTTAGCAACGTTAGCTTTGTGTCTAGTTCTAACGTGATCGCTAACGGGAATGGCTCTGATTGGATGTGGTTCTGTCGGGTCTGCCTGATCCGCCTCTGGTTGGTGTTGCCCCCCAGGTGAAGCTGGAGCAGCCGCCCCCCAAAGCGCCCCCTGCTGGCGGGATGTCGACTCGCACGCGGATGGCAACGCGCCAGCAGAGCGGCGGGTTCTTCGATGAAGACGAGGAAATGACGGACCTGCAGCCGACCTTCTCTGGGCCGGTCGTGAAGTGAGTGTCTCTGCTGCCCCCCGCAGGCCGGCTGAGCTAACTGCGGTTAACCTGCTGGCGTCTGCCCCCCAGGCTCATGGTGTACCCCCCGCCTCCTGCCAAAGGCGGCATCTCCGTCACTAACGAAGACCTGCACTGCCTTAACGACGGCGAGTTCCTGAACGACGTCATCATCGACTTTTATTTAAAGTGAGATTTTAGCATTTCTGCTTCTCGTTACATTTAAACAGATTTAAAACTTTTGTGTTTCTCTGTTTTTTTAGATATTTAGTTTTGGAAAGATTAAAAAAAGAAGATGCACAAAGGATCCACGTCTTCAGCTCGTTTTTCTACAAGCGGCTGAATCAGAGAGAGCGGCGCAGCGGCCCGGACACCCTCAACCTGCCGTAAGCGCCGGCGCCGCCAGCCTGGGGCCGCCATGTTTCCCCCGCTGATCTAAACTCTGATTGGCTCCTCAGGATCCAGAAGAGGAAGCACAACAGGGTGAAGACGTGGACGCGGCATGTGGATCTGTTCCAGAAGGACTTCATCTTTGTTCCCATCAACGAGTCGTAAGTCGCCTTGACCTCTGACCTTTCATCTTATCTCTGCTCTTCAATTTCTTCCATTTTCTTTTTTTCCTCATTAAAATCCTGATTTATATAAAACCAGGCCTGGAGACCTAACAGTCCGGCACCATACGAATGGCTTCATACGAACTCAGAATGAAATGAAGCCAAAACTACAAAACCTATGAAACGTTTTGCATTAAGGATAAAAACTCTGTTCAGATTCTGGCAGGAATCCGTTGTTTCTGGTTCATGAAACGACTCGCCGCTCCGTAAAGAAACAGATTTAAAATGTTTTTGTCCTTTAAAGGAATTGAATTGTTGAGTTTTCACAGCATCGTCACCTGCTGGTTCAGCCTCGGTGAACGGAAGCAGCAGGAAGTCTCACGGTTTCCCTTATAAGGTTAAAGGTCAGGTGGATCTGTCTCTCCCCAGGGCCCACTGGTACCTGGCGGTCATATGCTTCCCGGGCCTGCACGGGCCGGTCCTGGAGAAGAACCCCATGTACCTGGACCCGCCAGCGGCCTGCGGGTCGCCCGCCGGGCCGCCGGCCTCCTGCGGGTCGCCCGCCGGGCCGCCGGCGGAGGAGAACATCCCGGACCACTGCCGGCCGCTGTCCCCGGACGGCCTGGACTGCTCGTCCGAGGAGCCGTCCCCCGCCGTCCCGGAGGAGGCCGACTGCGACCCCAACGAGGCGGGCCGGAACCCGCCAGCACCGGGCCGGGCCGACGCCGAGCTGCAGTTCAGCAGTAAGTGGATCTAGAGGTTCTGCTGCTGTGTGGTGTTGAACCTGGATCAGAACCGTCTGTTGCTGTCTGAAGGTGAGCTGCACCGGATCAGCGTCTGTTACGGTTCCGGAAACGGAGACGACGCCTACGCCTTCTCTGACGACCAGAGCTCCGGCCAGGTACCGACCGGACCAGCAGACCGGCCAGAGCGATTCTGGTTTTCACACAATCAATCGTTCAAATTATCGTTAATAATCGATCAATCGCTGTGCTGATGGATTCAGGACGAGTGCAGCGACGACGGGAACATGGCTGACGACACCGCCGCCGCCGCCGAGACCAGCTTGGCCTCCAAACCCGTCATCTGCAAACAGTGAGTGGGTCAGAACCGTCAGAACCAGCAGCGCCCCCTGCTGGTTCTGACGGGTCGCTGTCGCTCTCTCAGGCCTTGTATCCTCATCATGGACTCCCTGCGCGGCCCGGCCCGGTCCAACGTGGTGAAGACTCTCAGAGAGTGAGTGGGATGCGTTCAGGTTCTGATCCGGTTCTGATGCTGCTGCTGATGCTGGTTCTGATCCGGTTCTGGTCCAGGTACCTGGAGGTGGAGTGGGAGGTGCGGAAAGCGTGGCAGCGGGGTTTTGGGAAGGAGGTGATGAAGGGCTCCAGCCCCCGCGTGCCGCAGCAGGATAACTTCAGCGACTGCGGCGTTTACGTCCTGCAGTACGTGGAGAGCTTCTTCGAGGTCAGAGCCGGCCGCCATCTTGTTTCTAACCCACAGCAACTTAAACTCTGAATTCGTCCGCAGAGCTTCCATCTTTGTTTCTCAGTTATTTCTTGTGTGAATATTTGGCCTGAGGCTGTCAGTGCTGCCCTCTGTGGGCTGGAAGTGGCTACTGCACCTGAATTCTCATCGGCTAAAAGCCCCGCCTCACTCAGGCTGCGTTCGATGTCCGCGGGAACTCGGAGTGCTCCAGTTCAGTCAGAGAAGCAGGGATTTCAGAGAATTTCTAACATGGTGTTAATCTTTACCTTCATCCATTTTTAGTCTCTTCAGATCAGAACCGCAGGCCCGAAATGCAAAATGAACGTTTCCACCTGACACAGTTCAGTTCCCATTTCACTCTGACAGTTTAGAAGTTTATTCAAAATTTAGATGACAGTTGGATTAAAATTCAGCATCGCATGTGAAAAAAGTGTCCAAAGCAGAAAAAAGTCCTTGACTTTGTTTTGTTTCCTTAAAATTGCTCGAATATTTTTCACATTTAAACCATTTTATTTAGCCCAGATGCATGCTGGGATACCAGTTTGGGTTTCCGAGGACTGATGCTGGAGTTGGGGATAATCAGAGGTCTATAACGTGGAGTGACGCCCCCTAGGGGAGTCAGGGGTACTGCAGCATTCCATGAGACATCAGATTTATAAATATCTTTAAATACACATTCATGTAAATCCTTCACGTAATAAATAGATAGAATCATTTATTTCAGACAGAAACTGACATAAAATTGTCTGTATTTTAATAAAGTAATAGAAGTCAGTTTCAGTCATGTCGATCTTGGATTTCAGGGTTTGGAGGCTCTAAGACAACTGTCTGGGTTTCTCGGAGCCTCCAGAGGTTCTGCTGTGTCCCGGTTCTGATCTATCCCGGTTCTGCTCCTCTCTCCAGAACCCCATCCCCAGCTTCCACCTGCCCATGAACTTGTCTGACTGGTTCCCCCAGCAGCGGATGAAGACGAAGCGCGAAGAGATCAAGGAGCTCATCCTGAAGATCAAAGGTCAACAGGAAGTGGACAGGAAGGAGTCGGGCCGGGCCGAGGAGCCGCCCGGTTCCCCAGAGGATGTCAAGGAGACGCCGGAATCCAACCCCTGATAGTCCCGTCTCCTTGGAGACGGTCCTGAATCACCTGCCTTCGTTGAAAACACATCAGACTTGAAATTTGTACCGAGTGAGACATCACATGTAAATACGCTGCCTTTGTAACTTCCTGTTTAGGACTCATCCGTGGAGCGTTAAGTTATGGATCCATACGTGTCTCGTCCTGCGGGAGGCGCTGTTCTGCTCTTGCATCATCATTTTTTAATCTCGCCTTGTTTAGAGGAGCTGATGACAATAAACAGAAGCCTGTGAGTTCGGAGTGCGCCCCCTGGTGGACAGGAGGCGTCGTAGTTAGGAGCTTGTTGTGTCTGGATGAATCAACATTAAAAACAAACTGATGCAAGAGCACATGCGAATCCGCCTTTCTGTCTGCTGCTGGTTCTGGTGTTACGACCCGACGGAACCGAACCGACCAGATGGTACCCATCCGATAGTACTGACCCAACAGCCAACCCGAGCTACAGACCCGGTGGTACCGACACACAACAAACCAAACCCAATGGGTTTGTTTTCGTAATAACCAAAAGGAACTGAGGCAGACCTGACGGTACCGCCCCGATGGACTCCACACAACCGGAAATGGCACTTTGGTACCGAGCCGACCCAACCAGGCCGGCTCCAGGCGCGTTTAACAGGAGAGCAAAATTAATCTACGTAGCAATAATATGACTAATAAGAAAAAGGAACATGGCAGTAAAACTGCTCCAATAAATACTTTTCCTAAAACGTTACTCAAGTGAACATAAACAGTAGCCTACAGACCGCTAGTTAAGCTTAAGATGCTGTACTGGTGTTAGCCAGTCATCGTTTACCTAACATTAGCTACTCGTCTGTTGGCCAACATTAGGTAGTCTTCTTTTAGCTAACATTAGCTAATCATCTTTTAGCTAACTTTAGCTAGTCATCTGTTTGCTAACATTAGCTAGTCAGCTGTTTAGTAACATTAGCTAGTCATCTGTTTGCTAGTATTAGCTCATCATCTTTTAGCTAACATTAGCTAGTCAACTGTTTGCTAACTTTAGCTCATCATCTGTTTGCTAACATTAGCCACATCCAGCAGCTTTACTGAACTCAGTCGGTTAGTTTAGGGGAAAACTGCACAAAGTGTTTTGTGTTTTGCTGTCATGATTGTGTGCAGCAGCAGCAGCTGGTCTTTCTGCCGCACTGGTATAAACTCCTGTTGCGTTTAAAGTTGGCTCGGAAAAACGGGTTACGACATGTTAACGACAGATTAAACAGTTTTAACTGCTGGAAAAAGTGACAGAAGGCTCCGATATGGGAAGTGCGGAAGCCGCTATTGTATCAAATCGATATAACAGAGTTGGGCACTCTGAGGTAAAAACAGCAAACAGCTTCCAGTCCAGGGCGGACCGGCTGACTGGGCCTGGACCAGGCGGATCTTCAGGTTCCTCATCACTGACATGAAACAGGAAGAAAGTACACCCTCTGATTTTAAAAATATTTCAGCTGTCATCAAAGCCAGAAAAAGTTTATTCAAGATTTTAACTCGGATCACCGACTGCTCCTGTAGCAGTCTGTGTTACAGTGGCTCTGAATTGGCCTCTGCATCCGCTTTGCTCCATGGAACCAGAACTCCAAAACCTTTCCAGCTGTTTGAGTGGACTCTCTGATGAACTTTGGGTCATTGTTCTGGCACAAGCAGAACCTCCTGATTACAGCCCTCAGCATGACTCTCCCACCACCATGTCTGACTGCAGCCATGACGCAACAGAAGCAGCCAGTTCCAACAGGTCCAGGGTCCTGAGACAGGTCTCTGTTCTGCTGGGTCAGCAGAGGTTCTGGTCTGTCACATTGACCTCTGACCTTTACTGGATGAGTCGCCATGGAAACGTTCTTCTGAGGAATCCAGAACCATTCTGGGCCTGTTTGGTTTTGATCGTCTTGCTGATGGTTTTTAGTTTCTCGCCAACTTTTTCTTAATTTTTTTAAATGAATATTTAAAATTTTCCTTCAGATTCAGATAAAATGTTAAAAAAATACAAACACACCAAACTGACAGGTAACAAGTTTATTAGAAAAATAAGTTTATCATGTACAGTAGAAAACATTTAATCTGCAGGGGCGCACACACACACACACACACACACACACACACACACACACACACACACACACACACACACACAACTCTGAAAGCAGCTCATCATCTCAGAATCCGATCAGAACCTCAGTCCAGATTCTGTTTAATGGCAGAAAAGCAGCAACGTGATCCTGCGCTCAACTACATCTCCCACAATGCCTTTCACCTCTGAGCCAGGCCAACTTTCAGACCCAAACGAGTCTGGCTCTGGATCGGAACCGGATCTGTGGGTTGGGTCATGTGACGGCTCTGGAACAGAACCGAATGAACCAGACGACCTTCAAGCTGCAGCTCCATCTGTTGCCATGGCAACCCCATCCTCAGCTGGGGAACCAGCAGAGTGGAGCGAGATCATCAGGAGCCAGAACCTGGTTCTGACCACCGGTCTGGTTCTAGAGCTGAGCTAACGAGGCATTTAGGGTCAGAAATAAAAATCAGAAAATGAAACTTTTCTGTGATTTTTGTTGAAATCCGTTTAAATTTGATCAGTTTCTGATGTCAGGAAACAGATTTAAAAATAATTCACTTGGTAAATTTATTTTACATTTACGTGAAAAATATAACTATGTCAGATAATTTCCTTTTTAAGCACGTTGAATAAGTATATGAGGCTAATAGCAATGCTAGCTCTTAGCATTAGCTAACCAGAATGTTGTTTAGCGATCTTAGCTCCAGCATTTATCTCTCCTAACTCCAGCGCTTGGCGCTCCCAGCCCCATAGTTTAGTGACCTTAGCTCCAGCGATTAGCGCTCTTAGCCCCAGCGTTTAGCGCTCTTAACTCCAGCGTTTAGTGCTTTAGCTCCAGCGTTTAGCGCTCTTAACGCCAGCGTTTAGTGCTCTTAGCCCCAGCGTTTAGCGCTCTTATCATCAGCGTTTCGCACTCTTAAAGCCCAGCTTTTAGCGTTCGTAGCTTCAGAGTCTTAGGGCTCTTAGATCAAGCGTTTAGCATTTTTAGCCCCAGCGTTTAGCGCTCTTATCGTCAGCGCTCAGCGTTCGTAGCTCCAATCTTAGCGCTCTTAGCTTCAGCATTTAGCGCTCTTATCGCCAGCGTTTAGCACTGTTATGCTCCAGCATCTAATGCTCTTAGCTCCTTTGTCTTAGCGCTCTTAGCTCCATTGTCTTAGCACTCTTAGTTCCAGAGTCTTAGCGCTTTTAGCTCCAGCGTTTAGTTTTATTCTGGCGTAAATGAAACCAGCCTTGATTTTGAGGTAATTTTTCTCTTTTGGTAGAAGCCAGAACTTTTAGTCACTGATTTTCAGCCAGATTAGCAAAATATTCATGTTTCGTGCTGCTCGGATGGAGATCCAGGTCCATTCGCGGCGGTTCTGATAAACATGTTTGACTAACTTCTGCTTGGCGCCTGTTGATGGACTCCACGCAGGGGTCCGTTGGGTCCCGTCCTCTGGGTCAGAACCGGAGGCCTGGGCCGGTCCGGGCTCTGGCTCCTCTGAGGTAGTTAGCGGTCGGCTGGAGCGGCTTGGCGCGGATCCCAGATCATGGAGTCCGTCTTCAAAACAAAACCAGAGTTCGCTCCGAGCTGGCGGCGCAGCTCGGTCCAGCAGGATCCCTTCTAGCCCCGGAGGTTCCTCTGCGTCAGCCGACCTTACCGTTGTTCCCTCCAGCAGGGGGCGCCGCCCGGCCCGGCCTCACAGCGACTCGTCAGCAGCGACCTCCGGACCTTTTTCCTGCTAGTCGGGTAACAAAAGGAAGAGTTAGAGACGGAAACGAGACGCGTCACATCTACAGTCATCATCTGCTGCAGCAGGAAGCATTCACAGCCTGACAGAGCATGCATGTGTTAATGCGACGACACGCTAGCTAGCAGGACGCGCTAGCAGCTAGCAGGTCGCGCTAGCAGCTAGCAGGACGCGCTAGCAGCTAGCAGGACGCGTTAGCAGCTAGCAGGACGCGCTAGCAGGGAGCGGACAGGTGAGCAGCCATAGAGCTAGACTGGATAGATCGACGGTCAGGTGAGTCATGCAAAGAAGCAGTAGCACATGCAGGCTTAGCAGTGGTGGGTCCGCTAATACGCTAATAGCGGCGATAACTAATAGCTTAGCGTTTTAGTGAACTTTAAAAACAAGTAGCAAGGGTTAGCTTTGACATTGCTATGGTATTATTGCGAATTCTCTTAATACAAATTTCTTGTGTTCCACGACTTTATTCATGTCACAACTTTTTTATATTTTTTTTATTGTGATTTTATTCTTGTTTAATTCTCAAAAATCAAATTTATTCTCCATTTCTCATCTTCAAACTTTTTCACATAATGCGACTTTCTTACATTATTACGAATTCTAGCAACATTACAATTGTTTTTCTTTGCCACAATATTACAACTAGTGTCCTGTTGGCACAAATTTATTTTGGTAATATAACAATTTATTCTCAATGTATTGCGACTTTATTGCATAATTACATCTTTTTTATTACTTTCACTGACATATATTACAACTTTATCCTTGGATTATTATGAATTTAGTCACCAAATACCAATAATGAAGTTGAATAAAAAGCAAACAAAGTCGAAGCGCATTCCAGAAAATGTCGAAATTAAATCGATGCTCGACGGCTGCATTGTTGCACGTTGCTGTAGCGCAGTGGCTAATGTCTGGCTTAGCGCAGCTAGCTTGTGGGTTAGCAGTCCCACCACTGCGGTTAGAATCCAGCAGGGAAACAGTGAGGAAGATCCTTCTGGGACAAGAAAAGCTTCGCTCTGAGACTAAAATCAAATTGTGCTTCGACTCCCCCCCCTCAGCTGTTGATGCTGCGTCCAGTGAATTTAGGACACCAATTTGTGAGACATTTATGTTTTTGGACATGAGAGGAACTGATAAGGATGGAGTATGTCACTACACATACAGAATAGGTGATCTGGGATCTGATGGCATGCAAGGTGACGCTGGAGCACGGGGCCAACACTGGCAAACCTTCAGTCCATTTCTTCCACAAGGAGCCTTAAATTTGAAGGAAATTTGAAGAGAGAATTTGCCCAAACATGAATTTAACACAATTTGAAGTAGTTTTTGTACACGAGTGTGTGTATGTTTATTAAAGCAGACAAACAGCAGAGAATACAAGCCGAACAGGACTGCTGGGTCCTCTGGTTCTTCTCAGGAACAACACACGCAATACAAATCGTCATTTCACCGCTTTAAATACATGTTTAGGAGACAAATGCTTTGTTGCTGTTAGCTACTCAAAACATGGAAACCAGAGTGTGTAAAAACATACAGAAAGCTTGAGCCGCAGCACAAATCTGCCTCTAAAAAAACGGCCTTTAAAACAAAGGGAAGAAGAAGAGCAGTTCGCCAGAAACAGGTGGGGGTGGGGTTATGTTTGGAGTCCAAGCTGATTTTAAAATATGTACACAGATCTTGCCAGATGTCACCAATTTGGAGGAAAACCTGCAGGCAACCAATCAGACCGAGTCTGTAACCAGAAGTGGGTTTGTTTTAGAGCGCTACTGGTTTCACTGGTTTCACTGGTTTCACTGGTTTCACTTCCACTGCTGCCCAAAAGAATCCTGATAAAATTCCTGGTTGTCAGATTTGTACCCGGAATAGTTACCAGCATGGTCCCCGCCATGGAGCGGCTGCTGAACAATGGGTTGGGAGCCCCAGTTCTGACTATTGGTCTGGCGGCGCTTGGAATCTGGCTGGCTGTAGCCGTCAGCTTTCCGCTTTCCTCCCACATTTCCACCGCGGCCGCCCCGCGCACCACGTACCCCGCCGCGCCCGCGTGCCGCCACGCTTCCTCTTGGTCCGCGCCCGCCGCGGCCCGGCCCGGGCCCGACGCCGCGCTGCGAAGCCTGCCCGGCCTCGGGGCGCCCCGGTGCCGCCTCGACCTCTGACCGGCGAGGCTCCGCCCCTCGGGCCCCGGCCGCCGCCCCGCCCCCGGCCCGGGGCCTGGAAGTCGTCGTAGCCGTAGTAGGGGTCGTCGTAGCCGCCGCGGTAGTTGTGGTAGTCGTAGCCGTAGTAGTCGTAGTAGTCCTCGTAGCTGTAGTAGTCCTGGGGGAAGCCGTAGCCGCCCCGGCCGCCGCGGCCCCGCCCCCTGGAAGGGGGGGGCATGTGGGGCTGCGGCGAGTAGTAGTAATAATCATCATACCTGCAGGAGGGAGATAAGGCAAAGGTCACACAGAGAGACCAGTCAGCATGGAACCCGTCCTGACCAGAACCAGAACCGGTTCAACCAGAACCGCTGGAGGTCCAGAGAAGGTTCTAAAGGTCTCCAGTTAGAAATGAATCACTTCCTGTCATTTTGCATCAGGGTGAACGGACCAATCAGACGTCCTCCTGACTGAGGAGGGAATTACAAGTTTATTACAAGTTTTACTGTTCATCATTTGTTTTACAGTTTGTTATAACTGTTTATTGCTCTTAACTGTTTATTGCTGTCTATTTCTAAAGTGTAGTAATAGTTACTAAGCTGGAATCCCTGAGGAACTCAGAACCGGACCTGGAGATACTAAATCATGGCGCCAAATCACATGACCCGGGACCTGTCTAACGTGTGGGGCCTGTCTTACATTTGGGGCCTGTCTAACGTGTGGGGGCCTGTCTTACATTTGGGGCCTGTCTAACGTGTGGGGCCTGTCTTACATTTGGGGCCTGTCTAACGTGTGGGGCCTGTCTTACATTTGGGGCCTGTCTAACGTGTGGGGCCTGTCTTACATTTGGGACTTGGCAGCTTGTCTCTGGGCTTTCCTCTCCTTCCTTTTCTGATCAGGCGGTTTGGCAAAAACTATTTCGATGGGCTCTCCCTCGAGCTCCGTCCCGTTCAGCTCTTCCAGCGCCTGCAGGAGGACCAGAGGGTCATTCAGCCGTCCAATGGGAGACGGGAAGCGTACTCCGGGGGCGTGGCGGTACCTTCACGGCGCCGTCCCGCTCCTCAAAGTGGACAAAAGCGTAGTCTTTGAGCTTCTTCACTCGCTCCAGCTTCCCAAACTGGCTGAAGGATTTCTCCAGGATCTCCTCTGTGACGCCGTTGGCCAGGTTCCTCACAAACAAGACCTTCACCTGCAGAGACAACGTCCGGATCTTCAGTCTGTTCTTCCTTCCACCCAACTTTACAGTAGTATTCTTCGATCAACCTTTGCTTAGGCAGTGGTTTCTGTAAGTTTCAAACTGCTTTAAGACCATTACGACTTGAATGTTACTGTGAAATGACCTGACGCGATTGTAATAACTCCAGACGAGAACTGGTAACATTTATTACCAGATGTTTTATAAATATAAATCTCATTTTGTCTCACAGATGCAAGGCATCCTGGGTAGATGTTGTATGCTAGGTGTTATGAAGCTAGCTCCATCCAGACAGGACAGTTATTTTTTGCTAATGGTATTAGCTCTTAGTAATACTGCTAGCTGTAGCTACTGGAGTAGCCAGCAGATCCGATCAGGTGAGCTCATGTCAGCAGGTATCAGGTTTTTTGGGCCTCCTCAGCCTCCATCGCTCCTTCCTGCAGCTCCTGGTTGAACCTCGTCTTCATCTCATCTGTTGAGTTCTGGGTTTTGACTCACCTTCGCCATAACTTCCGGGTCGGGGTCTTCGATGGGGTCGGCCCACTCCACCGTCACCAGGTTGCCCCAGACCTTGACCTTTCCACTCATGAGCCGGCGACGGGCCTGCGCCGCCGTTTTGTGGTCTTCATACTCCAGGAAGCAGAAACCGCGGTTCTTCTTCTTGTCGTCGGGTTGATGGTAGAGGATGACATCACTGAGACCCTCTGGACAGACACAGCAGAGCCGGAGGTCAGGCCAGGCCAACCCGTCAGAACCGGCGCTGGAAGTGCTTCTTACCTGTGACTTTTGAAAACTCCTCCACGATCTGCTCCTTGGTTTTGCTCTTGGGTATGGAGCCGACAAACAGCCTGTTGTTGGCCACAGATATGCAGACGCCGATGTGTTTGCCGGGCCGGATCTCAAAGTTATTGCACTGGAAGAGAGAGGAGAGGTTCTGGTACCAGGCCCGGCTGGGTCAGTGCGCGGCGTGCGGCGGACCTACCAGCTTCACCGCCTCTTGGGCGGAGTCTTTGGCGCAGAAAGTGACGAAGGCGTAGCCGCGGTTCAGGCTGCTGAGCGGATCCATCATTAGCCGCAGGTCCCAGATGGGCCCGGCCTTCTCGAAGAGAGGAACCAGCTCATCTTCGAACAGATCGCGGGGAATCTTCCCCACGAAGATCTGCGGAGGAGCGGCAGCTGTCAGGAGCGGGGCCGTTGCTAAGCAACAGCCTGCGTGCCACGGGCCTACCTCTGTTCCCACTGTGGGTTGCGGCCCGGCGTAGACGGCGTCCGGCGGCGGGCCGCCGTATTTCCTCTGGCCCGTGGTTACGTCCAGCGTGTAGCCGGTTCTGTCCAGCAGCTCCCGGATCCGCGCCTCGTCTGGACCTTTGGAGGCCGGAGACACTTTGGTGCCCTGCTTCTCCCGCTGCCGGTACGTCTTCATCACCCCACACAGGAAGGCACTTTTATTCTGGAGGAGCACAGACCGGTCAAACGCCGCCTCTGGCTCCGCCCCCTTGCCCGGGGAAACTCACCTGTACGTGGGACAGGTCACTCTCCTTGAACTGGACCAGAACCTGCAGCGCCCCGTCTTCATTGAACTCCTTCAGAGCCTCCAGGGCGCGCTCGTCCAGGTCGCTGTGAGTCACCAGGCCTGCAGGGTCAAAGGTCAGCATCAGGTCAAACTCCACAAACATTTGTAGAACTTAAGTAGCTCAATTTAAAACCCGTGAATATCGCCACCTGCAGGTGGGAGTTGTCATCACTGTACCTGAATGGTTTTGAACATTAGTTATGGAAACACATAGTGTGTCTGTGATGTTTCCTCCTCCAGAGCAGCTGTGTGTGTGTGTGTGTGTGTGTGTGTGTGTGTGTGTGTGTGTGTGTGTGTGTGTGTGTGTGTGTCCTGACCTGCTACATAAAGCTCGTCCAGCTTCTCGGCTACTTTCTGCGACAGGCCAGCGTCCAGCAGAGCCTGGAAATGTTCGGAGCGGGTCACTGTTGCCATGGTTGCCATGGTTGCCATGGTTTCCATGGTTTCCATGGTTTCCATGGTTTCCATGGTTTCCATGGGCTCCTCTGTACCGTTCCCATTCACGTGATCTGTGGCCAAATCTGCAGACATCTGGAACGAAGCGACGCAGAAACCCGTCAGCCGCTTCCTGTTCCTGTGGGATTTCCCCCAGTATATTACAGGCCTGGTGGCCCGCCAGGCTTCATGAGCCCCACCGCCAGGCTTCATGAGCCCCACCGCCAGGCTTCATGAGCCCCACCGCCAGGCTTCATGAGCCCCACCGCCAGGCTTCATGAGCCCCACCGCCAGGCTTCATGAGCCCCACCGCCAGGCTTCATGAGCCCCACCGCCAGGCTAAGCTTTTCTTGTTTATGTTTTTAGAGAAATAATTATTAATGAATAGGTTTATAGTTCATGCATTTAAAGCCTTTGTCTTAAGTTTAGCTCAGCAGGATCCCACGCGCTTCCACTCGCTCAAACTGGACACAGGCTGACCTGTATGGACATTGACATCAATCCCCTGTGAGGAATAATGTTTCTTTCCAGAGTTTTTGATCAAGGTCGAAGCTCTGCTCGTGCAACTCCCAACCACATGATTAACTTGTAGTGGCTTTCAGAGGAGCATTGAGCCAGTGGTGAGAACAATTTATATTTGTGAACAAAGAATTTTGTGCAGCTTTTCCATGTCATGTCACTTGCCCAGCAGGTGGCGCTGTCTGCCCTGTAAAGTTTATGCCTGTGTTCCCGGTTGGTCTTAGCGTTAGCGGTTAGCGAGCCAGCGCTAACCTCATCATGCAGGTTCAGGCGGTGAGGAGCTTTCAGTTCTCCTGGTGGTCACGCTTCACTGCTTTTATCTTGTTTTTAGTTTCATTTTTCTGGTTCCGAAGCATCAAACCATATCAAATGCTTTGTCCACTCGTCCCATAAACTCAGGCAACCAGAACAGTTTCTGTGACTATTAAAAACTCGACACACAGAAATGTTAGAGCTGCTAAAGCCACATTAGCAGCTCTGAATGAAATCTCTGCTTGTTGCTCATCTCTGCAGAGCAGCAGGTTGAAGTCATCCTGCAGGGCCGGTCCAAGGCTGCATGAGGCCCGGGGCAGAACCTGACTATGGGGCCCCTCTTGCTGCTAAAACATCAGAACCTCTAACAGCTTCTGTTGGATTTAATCTGGGAGATTAAAGTAGATTAACTGGCCGGCATAAAAACTATCAGCTATAATTACAGTTTATTCATTTGTATTTGTGAACAAACAGATCAACGTCAAAGATTAAACTCTCAGCGTCAGATTGTTGCTATGGTAACAAAACAATCTAACTATGAATATCGTTCTTTGAACTTTTACAAAGTAAATTTGCATATAAATGTTAAACAATTGAAAATATTTTAATTGATGTGGAAACCATTCAATCAGATTCAGCAGCATTGATCATCTCAATAAACATGTTACATTTATGTTTCTGTGTCACAATATAATCATTTATGGCCCCTGAAGCCCCGGGGCCCTATGGAGCCGCTGACTTAATGTGGATTAAACAGAAGAGCAAATAACTGATATTCATTTTAATTGTATTTTTGATTTGTTGTTTTTAAGACTAGCTGTGGGTTTAAATATTGTTTCACTGGATTTGTTTTCCTGTAACATAATTACCCAGTAATATTTTTACTTTTCCTGTCTAATTAACATCTTTAATGCAAAAACACGGCGGACCCCCCGCTGGGTCAGCAGCTTTACGGGGGAAACTCTGAACCGGTTTGTGTGACTTTGATGTTTTGGCATCCAGAGAATCCATTCTGAGTTTTAGGATCATGATTTGCTTGTTGTTTATTTAATATATCTAGTCATTTCAAACTTATCACTCTTAGATAGATATATATATATATATATATATATATATATATATATATATATATATATATATATATAGTTATTACATAAGATGGGAGTAGCTTTCAGCAAATAAGCAAATTTCCCTTGGGTATCCATGATTTCATTCAGAAATGATTTTTCTATTCAAACTGTCTAAAGATTCAGTTTAAATGATGAAACTGATAAGGAAAACAGTTGCATAAAGTTCTATCACTTGATATTTAAACAATATGGGTTTACACATAGGCCTGTCGCAATAATCAATAAATCACATGATGAATTATGAGCTCAGTTTCAATTAGCATGACTTTTTGTTTTTCTCTTTCTACCAAAAACTGGATGATAAACTTTTCCTTCTGCTGCTTTGCTAAACCGAACCTCAAAGTTCTGGAGAACCAGGCTCACCTAGAGGTCAAAGGTGAACCAACAGAGGCCTGACTGTTGGTTTAACGCTGGCAGGTCGTCCCATCAGACATTATGATAATAATTCATCCTTCACTTCTGGAACTGCAGCAGATTTATGGCCTAATTAAAGGCCGCCAGTCAGAATCACTGCAGTCCTCAACATGGCTCATAAATCTGACTTTTAGTTATTTCTAATAAAATGTGTATCCAGCTGCAGCTGTGAGGTCAACATCTGTGAGGAAGAGCTGCTCCTCTTCATCAGGCTGAACTCTGGAGCCGATCAGATCAGATGTCTGAGCTCCAGAGAACAGGAAGTACGAAAACATTCACCACATCAAAATTCCAGTTATTAAAACCTCCAGCTGGAATAAAGACTAATAAGATGAAAGGCACAAACAGTCTGACCTGAAGCTGATTTAAAACTTCATGTTTTCCTGCTGCTGAAACAAATGATTAATACAACCACCTGCCTCCAGCTGCTGCTAATCACATCATCATATCCACAACACCAGGCTGTTCTGATGGATTTACAGGAAGATCATCAGAAATCAATGAAAATACTCCAATATTGTTTTCATGTACAGATGTATCAAAAATGACTGACTTGACATCAATGTGCTGCACTTCACCTCATGGATAAACTTGTTACATTTTAAAGAACTGTGTCTTCATGTTTCACGCTATGAAGTTGTCTCTAGTTTTCATTAGTGAAAATGTAGAAAGTAAGAGTAAAGCTATTATTACAAACTGTCTAAAGATTGAAGAAACTTCAAAGATCACATCAGGTTTTACACAAATTATCCCCATACGTTTGTTGTCTTTTTATGTTGCAGCCATATTCCATCTAACATATAAACCTGATTTTAGCATCTGTTATACAATATTTTATTAATTTTCTGCTCAGTTCGTTTGACAAACATTTATTCTGAGTTTTGATTAAAACCTGTTTTAATCTGAAAATGACAGGCTAACTTTTTAATCCAGACACCTGCTTTTAGAGATATTAGGAAGCTTCATTATGTAAATTCTTGCTCTGTTGTTGTTTTCAGTCAAATTAAGGTCAGAGTTCAGTCAGGGTCCCGTTTCAGTGAAAGCAGCAGGATTGCTGTTCAGCATTTTTACAAACAGATCATATTTCTTCAGGTTTACATCTTGTTATTTTGGAACTGATTCAACTTAAAAGCGAAGTCTCCATGACAACAGTTTCAGATCACCTTCTATTTACCGCTGCTCCCAACTGGCCAATCAGACATCGCCTCTGGAGGTGTGCTCTGAATAAATGGACTGTTGGCGCCACCGTTCTGTTTATAATGTTAGAAACTGAGCTGCTTGTTCATAAAACGGGTTATCTGCACATGATAACTGAAGCCGAACATGTTCAGCAAGTAAACCAACAGATATCTATGCACTGGCAACAATTAGAAGCATTTATAACAGATAAACCGAGGGCTGGAGCTGCGTGCAGGTTTCCTCTCACAGCAACACGCCGTTAGCCGGAGTTAGCCGGCAACGCAGGCTTCTGCAGGCTGCAGGCCTCAGCATAACACCAATCTAAGCAAACATCTTCATCTCCTCTTCAGTGCTTCATTATAATGAGCTTTTATACAGCTGAAGTTACCTCAAGTTCTCTAGCAGTGTCACATTACTAGACTGGAACCGTTTCACCGCTTCAAAATGCCGGTTAGCCATCAGCAGAGACCGGAGAGAACAGCATCTAACACCGGCTCTAGCTAAACACCCCACCCTCCAAAAACCAAGCCTTTCCGGGTACATACCATGCGGATCTAACGTTGACTGCACGATGCTGACCCGCTGTAGTGATGGTGGTCCGAATTAGGGAAGAATACTGACCCCGGTTCTGTTCACTTGGTTTCCTTTTTTCACCCCGGGTTAGAAAATGGCGGCGAGGTAAAGTCCCGAGGTCCGCTTCTTCCCTTTTAGAGAAACAGGGTTTCTGAGGGGGGGATTCAGGGGCTGCTCCGGTTTCATTCATTTGTGTTACGGTGGCGGGAAACGGAGCCGGTGATTGACGTCACTGTAAATCCCAGTTAATGTAGTAATAACGCACTAACACATGGTTAATGTGTAACTCATAAAACACGGTAACCATGACTTAATGGTCATAAGGTTAAAACGCAGTGATGCACCACAATACTACCCGCCAAATGGTAAAAGCGTAGCACAGCACAGTAATAAAGTTACAGACAATAATAACTCAGGGAACATAGTCAGAGATCCCATTACGGATTCCAGTTCATCCCCGTCCTTCCAGTAATATAGACAGACTCAAAGTCAGTTTCATCCGATCCAGTTTTTCTAGTTATAAAATAATGTTATAAAATAATGTAAGTTTTCATTAACAATAAAAATAACTGGTTAAATTTTATACTAAAAATTATAATTGTGATCTAAAATATTAATATAGTAACTACTTTTTTTTTTTCATTTTTCCTCTCATCTTCCCTCCGTCTTTCTGTCTCCTGTTCTCTGTCCGTTCTCCCCAGTGCTGTCATCACAGTTTTATTTTGTTGGTTAATAGTTGGATGCACCATTCATTGCCTTCCATTAGCACAGCCTGCTGGAAACTGCATCTGAAAATATTTTTGGTGAAATCAACAGTTTTCTAACTTTTAAACAACTTTAGTATGAGAGCATCAGTAGGAAAGACAGGACCATCTCTATCTGAGGGCTCCACCAGATGTTACCACCAGTGCCTAGCTTAATGGGAAGACTTTTGAAAGTGAAAGCTCGAAAAGTAAACAAAAGTCCTGTGACAGGAGTCAGGAGGAAGGACAAGTTATCTCCATTTTATCATTGACTGATTAGTCCATGAACAATTTATGACTGTAACTTTAATAAATAAAAAATAATTGATTAATTTTATTTTGACTCAATGTATTTTACTTTGTGATTCTCTTTAAATTTTGGTTTAATTTAAGCTAGTTTTGTTTGTACTGAAAAGAGCCTCCACAACTCTGTACGTCACTTCCTGTTTCTCCTCAGGGGCGTGCTTAATATGCATTGTTGGACGATCATTGGTTAAGCGCGAAATTTCAAAAGTAACAGGAACAGAGGCAGCAACAGGAATTGTTATTTTAGTTAAAGTGCTAATAACAGTTCAAAATTTACAGACTAATATAATCTCTGTTTATCCATAAGGTGAATATATTAACAGTGAGCCAAGTTTTAGCCCGAGCTGAGATGGATATCGCTTCGTATTTACGGTAAAAACGCTAGCCCGAGTTAGCCTCCGGTAGCTAATACCAGCTATTAGCTGTGTTTCGGACGCTGGGCTTTCCCCCTTAAAGTTCTCTCTGTTTCCCCTTCTTTAGGCATTTTGAAGAAAGTTTGGCCTCCTACAGCGGAGACGACCCGCTGGATCCGTGGGACAGGTAATTCTGCTGGTTTAATCTGAACCGAGGCGGATGAGTACTTCAGACATCAATGAGCTTGAATTCTAAATCAATTTCTCTTCAGCTTTCAATAGTGCAATCTTGTCCGATCTGATGAGTTAATTAGGAAGTCTCCTGTGATTGTTGTGGAACAGCTTGGATTCCTGACGGCTTTAATCTGGAGCTGGACAAAATGGGTCTCAGAAATTAGAAAAGACGCCAAAATTTCTGAAAATTAATGATTTTATTTATTATCAAACAGTACAGACAATTTTTTATTTCAGTGAAGGTTTTGGGGTAGCCCTGATTCAGTGTTGAACATATTTATATAAACAAAGACACATCCATGAAACAACAAAAACACAAAGTGAAATATAAAATATAACCCAGATTCAGCAGAATTTTCAACCTAATAATGCAAGTTTGTTCTCTCAGAAACCAACTCACATTAATTTTATAATGACCACTCAACAGTAGTATTGGAAGATATTTTAAATAACCAAAATAAAACACAATAACCAAAAACGATAGATAAACGATAGATAGGCGAAACCACAAATAAAATGGATTATGATGTCTCGGTGGAAAAATTGCATGAGAAAACATTACTCATCTGAATTGAAATCAAGCTCATTTTAATTTATCATGCAATTAACTGATTGTTTATTGCTACAGGCTAAGGAAGTTCAAATTACTTTGCACAAGCTTACATAAATAAATAAAGTATGTAATCTAATAAATAAATACAAAATATTTGTCTGCTACCCCAGAGAAACGTTGCTCGCTGTGTTTTTGACTTTTCTGTTCTCGGCTCCTGCAGGTTTGTGGACTTCCTGGAGCAGAGCCAGCCAGCAGGGGGCAGCAGTGAGATGTCGCTGGTGTTTGAGGCACTGGTCCAAAGATTCCTCAACATGGATCAATATGCCAACGACATCCGCTACGTCAACTACTGCATCAGATATGTAAGTCAGACTCATTGGTCCGGCGCTGAGCAGCAGGACCGAGCCGCTCATCCTGATTGGTTCAAGGCACTTAGAGCTAACTAGCACTAGGCCTGTCGCGATAAACAATAAGTCAATTAATCGCATGATAAGTTAAAACTATCGACCTCATTGTAATTATCGGCTATATCGTTTCTTCCTTCTTTTTTCTCTGACTGTTGATGACACTGAATGAAAAAAGGCTCCACTCCGGTGCTCTCCACTTCCTCCCTTCCTTATTTCCTTCCTCCCTTCCTTACTTCCTTCCTCCCTTCCTTACTTCCTTAGTGTAATGTCCAGCGCCGCTGCACCATCTTATGTCGCGGATTGTCGGCCCATTATCAAAACCTGAGAGACACATTAGCCGACAGAAATCCTCGCTATAACGGTTCGATCAAACCGTGTTGTGTCCAACAATGGACACAACATAATAAGTCCAGTTCACTAACTTTGAAACCAGATATTAATCGATTCCTTACTACAATCTACCTGCAATGCATGTAGCTAGTGTCAGTCTGACTGAATGAAAATCATTAGAACTATTTATGTCACGTTAACGGAGAACAGCTGAAAAGTTACCGGGTTTTCTGGTAGAAATTTCGCTCCAACTCCTCCCCTAGTTATTGATATTTTCTTTGCACGAACTGTTGAATAAACATTCATGTTGTTTCCGATGTCTGCTGGACTTCGGGTTGCACCGTGTCAGCTGTTCGGGATTCCCTCCGTGTTTCCCCTCAGAAAGCAGGAAGAGAATCCGCTTTCTGATTGGCTACCGGTCACATTCAACAGGCTGCGTCACTCTCCCAGTCTGGATAAATCCTTGGTTTAGATCGGAGCGGCACAACGATCTACTGTAACACACAACACTAGTGACGATCTCAGAACGAAGAACGTTCTAAGATTGTCGTTCGGGGTAAAAAATCCTGCAGTTTGAACTATTGATCAGGCAGTGGGATGTCTTCTCTATTTAAATCTAATGATTACTGAAGGCCAATAAACTATACAGACTTCATAATCTGCACTCTTTTGGTTGAATGCAGTGTTTATTTCCACTTTGGTTTTATGTTGTTTAGTTTTTATTCAAGTACATTTATTGTTAATGGAAACTAAGAATCTATTTTATTTTTGGTTTTGGTTGTTTTATTTATTTTGTGTATCAGTCCCAGTGTTAAATGTCTTTTTAAAGTAAAGTGTATCTTTCTTTGGTAGGAAATCGCATGTATTATTACGTCATTTCCATTAAATCAATGTAAAAAGGTCTTCAAACAATATTATCGTTTATTGCAATAATTTTTGAGACAATTTATCACCCAGCAAAATCTGTTATAGTCACAGGCCTAACTAGAACTAGTTACAGCTAGTTCCCGCAAACAGCGAGTGTCCTTTAAGTTTACTGCTGGAGAAACACGGAGGTGTGATTTAGTCAGTTTTAGGTTAGCTTGATGAGTCTGAATGTTCTCATGAAAACCCATCCAGCAGTTTATTAATCAGATGAGACCAATTTATATCTGAATCCAGTCACAGATTTACTGAACTGAAATTGTTCCTGGAACCAGAAGGACACTTCTTTACTTCCTTTCTTAGTTTCTTCCTTACTTTGTTTCCTCCAACTCTTACTTAACCCCTTAGATCCTCCCTTCCTTCTTAAGTATCTCAGTCTTCTTTTGTATTTGCAGATTTAATTGAATCAGGTTTTCATGATAAAGGTCTGGTTCTGTTGTATCCTTGGCGCTGGAGGCTGTGTTGCATTGCTCAGGTTTCCATGGAAACCGTGTCTTCCAGGCGAGTTACTGCACAGACCCCGCCACCCTGTACGCTCACGTTTTCAGTCGGGGCGTCGGCAGCAGGACGGCGACTCTGTACCTGGCCTGGGCTCGGCACTTTGAGCAGAAGGGAATGAAGGATCAGGCTGACGCCGTTTACCGGAAGGCTCTGGAGAACCAGGCCCAGCCGGCGGACACGCTGCTCCACGAGTACAGGTGAGTACAGCTAAAGCACTAAACCAACATGTCATTAAGGAAAGCTAATGCTAAAGCACTAAACCAACATGGCATTAAGAAAAGCTAATGCTAAAGCGCTAACCTTAAATGACATCTTTCCTTTAAGAACTACAATCCTTGTGCACAAATTGAATTTTAAGCTGAAAATTAGCTCTCCTGTTAGCATATTAGCATATTAGCAGAGGTTTGCTGAGTGTAGCTTATGCTGATGTGAAGTGTGACCTGCAGGCAGTTCCAGAGCAGAACCAGAACCGAAGCTCCAGTGTCCGGTGAGAGTCTGTCGACCCGATTCTCTCATGACGCCTGTTGGATCAGCTGCTGATTCTTCCTGTGTTTCATTGGACAGGAGCCCGAGTCCCTCTGCAGAACTCCCAGCTGACCAATCAGATGTCTCCCCAGAAAAAGGTTCCTGTCTGTTACGTTTTCCAACCATAGCACCAGTATGACCCACTAAACCTCTGGTTCTGTCCAGGCCGGCGCTGGTTCTCCATCCAAACTGCCTGTGAGAAGAACCGTCGCGAGGTAAGTCCTTAAAGCTCGTTAGTCCTGGTCTTAACGAGGCGTCCGCTCACCTGTGGTGAGGTCCGCAGCGTGTCCCGCGCTGAGACGTCGGGGACGCAGCGGTCCAGTCAGGATGCCGCCACCCTGATGGTCTCCGAGTACAGCGACGACGCGTTGTACCGCGACGGCGCAGAGTTCTGCTTCGAAGAGGTCCGGGCCGAGAAATACTTCAGGAAGATCTGGGAGAGGCAGGAGCAGGAGCGGAGGGAGAATAGTAAGAACCTGGCATCCCCTGAGACAGGAAGTGACCCATTTCTCCGTGAGACAGGAAGTGACCCGTTGCTTGTGTTGTCCTTGCAGTGCAGCGGCAGCTGAGGCAGCAGGAGCAGGAGGTGCAGCAGCTGCAGAGCATGCTGCAGCAGGTCAACCAGGCCCTGCAGGCCTGTGGAGGATCTCACTGCACAACGCTGCAGGTCACCATGGAGACGGAGCGCTGCCCGCCTCTCTGCCTTCTGCGTTTCTATTCCTTCTTCTCTGTATCATCATGTGACCTTTGACCCAGGTAACCTGGTGATGTTTCCCCTCCAGGCTCCAACCATCTTCTCCGACCTCAGCCTGATCCAGGAGGCTGCCGGTTCTGGTTCTGAGTCGACCCGCCCTGCCCCCGTCCTGTCCGACTGCAGCAGCGCGGCAGAACCTCGGGCTGCCGGGTCATCAGCCCAGAGAAACCCGGACGCCCGGCAGCGCGGCGAGCTCAGCGCGGCGCCGCTGTGAGTACCTGATGACCTCTGGAGGGGAAACTCACACGGCTGCCTCAAACTCTCTGACCCTCCATATTTCCCATCAGGCATTGCGGTCTGGTACCAGAACCTGAGGACAAGCTTGACGGTGAGTCCTCGTCGCCCTCCTTGTTCTTCCTGCTCTTCATCCTCCTCATCATCCTCTTCATCGTTCCAGTGTCTCAGGGAGGAGCAGCCAATTTCTCCCACGCCACGCCCAACTCCTCTCTGGGCTTCGTCCAGGCCACGCCCTCCAGGGCTCTGCCGTCGCCCACCGTCAACACGCGGGAGGCCCTGGGTGAGTGCCTGCTTCTGGTTCTGGTTCTGCTTCTGCTTCTGGTTCTGCTTCTGGTTCTGACCCGTTGTTCTCTCTAGGCGTCATCATGGACATGTTCCAGGCTCCCACCTTCCTGGACGAGCCGTTCCAGGGAGCTTCCATGCTGCACCGGGCCGCTGCAGAACCCGACCCGGACCTGGAGCCCGGCGGTAAACCTTCTGGATCTGTAGAACTGCAGGCTGATTCTGGTTAGCGCGGTTCTGACCCGTTCTCTCCTTTATTGGTCTCAGTGGTCCCGCTGGTACCGGAGCCACTGGCCTCCGCCCCGTTCACCATCTTCCAGGATTACGAAGACAAAGAGAACAGCAGGTAAACCTTCCTCCTCTTCCTCATCATCAGAGGCTCCTTAAAGAGACAGTACCGTCCTTGGTCCCTTCCTTCCTTCCTTGGTCCCTTCCTTCCTTCCTTGGTCCCTTCCTTCCTTCCTTGGTCCCTTCCTTCCTTCTTTGGTCCCCTTCCTTCCTTGGTCCCTTCCTTCCTTCCTTGGTCCCTTCCTTCCTTCCTTGGTTCCTTCCTTCCTTCCTTGGTCCCTTCTGTTTTAATCTCTTTTGTTCTTCGTTTCCTGCTCTGCAGCTGGTCGGATTCCTTTTCCTCCTGTTTCAGTTTTGGAAGTTTATGATTTGTAACCATGGAGACACATGGACTGATTTGATGGTTTTGTTTGCTTCAGCGCCGTGGTTCTGGTTGAGAGGTCCAAACCGGCCAGGGCTCTGACAGAACTCGGCAGGCCGAGGCCGGACAGACCCAATGTGAGTGTCGGACAGTTGTTGGGAATCTCGGGCGGTTCTGGTGCCGGTTCTGGTGCCGGTTCTGGTGGCGGTTCTGGTGGCGGTTCTGGTGCCGGTCCGGGCGGTTGTCGGGCTGAATCCCTGTCCGTGTCCACCAGGAGACGCCGTCGGAGCTGATCCCAGACGAGAGCACCGTGTGGGGCGCGCGCTTCAACGCGCTGGCCGCCTGTCCCAACAGCACCACCGACTTCGCCCCGCTGGCCCAGTTCGTCTCCACGCCGTTCGCTCACAAGACGCCGTTCAGCGGCTGCTTCTTCCTGGCTGAAGGTACCGGCAGAGGCTCCGCCTCCCCCCGCCTCCATGATGATGCACTGGATGAGGCTCTGATTCTGATGTTCCTGCAGAGAATCACAGAGACGGCGGCGACGCTGACGAAAACGTCTTCATCAGACGACAGACGAAAAAACTCAGGTGAGCCAACATGGGGGTCACAACCTCTGGGAGGGTCACAGAGGCTCTACAGTGGGGTCGTGAGATTTTTGACTTGATATTTTCTGTATGTTTGTATTGAAGGTTTTGACTTTAAACTCACCTCAACATGAATCCAGCATGTAACAAATTGATAGTTTGATCACTTTGGTTTGTTTAAACCACATGTGTCAAACTCAAGGCCCGGGGGCCAAATCCGGCCCGCCGTAGCTTTTTATGTGGCCCTCCACAGACTAAACACTAATTGTGATTAAATATTATATTATCAATCATATCAATGCAGTTTTTTCTGTTTGCTGCCAATTTCTATCAATCAATCCCTCCAGTTTCTTGAGAATTTAGTTGATGTTTGATTATAGTCCATGATTTATGCAGCCAGTAAATAAACAGTCACATTTATTATTAGTTCCTGAAGGGACTGAAAAGATGTTCAATAATGTTATGTAATTTTAAGAATTCATTGACATATTAACAGTTTGTGAACAGGTTTTATCAACACATTCTGGCACAACCGGCCCTTTAAGAGCCTCCATGATCTTGATTTGGCCCAAAATGAAAATGAGTTTGACACACCTGGTTTAAAGTGTCACTAAAACCCAATTGAACTTTTTTGCAGATGTCGCAGTATTTAAGGTAGCAAAAGACTAGGTAGCATCTGAGATCAGAAGACTAAATTCAAAAGAATAGCTGCTTTCAATATTATGTATTTTAAAGGGGAAAATAATATTACAAGACAAAACATACAAAAAAATCAAAAATACAATAAATATATACACAGTACTGCAGTAGATCTTCTATATAATTGTGCACCAAAGTCCTTCACTTTTCCCCGCCTGGTCAGCACAATGTCTGACCGACACACATTTAAAAGTCCATGGTGTGTTTGTCCAGATATTCAAGAGGAAAATGTCCAATCACAATTTGTGTCCGATGAAAAGATGAATAATGAGTTGTGTGTCTGTGTAGTGAGATGGAGGGGGAATACTGTGGACCATCAGCCTCCTGCCAAACCAGTATGGAGTCAATTTCAGGTTCTCCTGACTCCAGCCAGTTATCAGAAGCTCACCATCCTTTAACCCAAAAGGGTCACCTGGCCTGTATTGAGATAAACAGGTCCAGTAAATTACCAGCCTGCTAGTTAACTAGACTGTTTTTTCAGTTACATCCAGAAATAAATACAATCAAATCTTTAAAACAAAAATAAAGATATCAGCATTCATTTCATTATCTTCAATACATGTATTGAATTTAAAAAGTTAGATGGTATGTTTGATAAACAATTAGCATTGGCTACCACCACAACATGCCAAACAAACCCTCACTGTAGGAGAACTTCCTGGCTCCAAGCTCACTGGATACCCACATCTACATGAGTTTTATATTGGGAGGTTTTAAAAGTGCATCACAAACAAAGAGATTAACTAATTGTTTGGAAGCACAAACCTGCAGCTTCTTTGTCTCCAGCTCTGCTCCTCACGCTGACTGGGAAAAGCTGGAGCAGGCTTGAAAAACCACTCCAGGTGCAATGATTGGCTGAATACTCTGTGTGACTGACTATCACTCTAACCAATGGAGCAGCAAAGGCGGGATTAAGGCAGTTTTTATCCTGGCCTACACAGATAAAGTGTCTAAATTGGTACTTAAGGATCTGATCCCCATGTTTCTGTTCACATCTGGACATTTTCCTGTAAATGTGTTGAGTTCTGCAACATTTGGCCTGAAACAGCCTGAGTGCTGCCCACTTATGGTCGAAGTGTGGTACTGCAGTTGAATTTCCCGATTGGTTCCTGCGGTGCAGCTCGGTTCAGGTCGACATCTTACAGCTTCCCTCGACCCGCCAGCGTAGGATTTGCTGCTGGCCGCTTTATCATAAGAGAAAAAGTTGCTAGATTTGCCATGAATTTCTTTTTTTGACAGAAGTTGCTCAATCTGTTGCTAGTCATTTTTGGTGAAAAGAGTCTGAAAATTTGCTAAATATATCAACAGTAGCTAAATTGGCGACTGTTCTTCTCCTGCCCTGTTCAAAGGTGAAAGTACATTGAATTTATGCGTTGTACCAAGTTTCACCACATGGTGGCGGTGCTTCCGATTGCATCTGTTTCCTCAACTAACATTTTCATCATCTAATATTTATTCCACCAGCCAGTCGCATGTAGCTGATTTTTTTTTTTACCGTCCTACTTTGTTAGCATTTTGGCCCGAGCATGCTAGTTGCTTCTCTAGCTTAGCAGCTACATGCTAAGCTGTTAGCAGCAACCATAGCTGCCTGATCGCTGCTGCAGAAGCAGAAATCAGAAATCATGTGCAATGAGAACATTAAGTGTTTTCATCGATGCACTCGCTGAGTGAGCAAAAACATTTAGTTAAAAGTTTGTGCAAAATAATGTTTGTTCTTCAATAAAGAAGAAATAAAGAAGCTGTTGGTTTTTGTCCCTCAGCCCCATCATGGAGCAGAGTCCAGCTGATGACGCGGCGGCGGCTGGCGCTCCGCTGCTGCCGGCCTCGGCGCGGCAGGGAACCATCATGGCCGACGGCTTCGCCTCCTCCTGCCTCAGCATGACGCAGCCGCCGCCCGCCCTGCTGTCCTTCAGGGACCAGACGCTCGGCCCGGCCGAGGCCTCCGGGTCCAGCCCTCTGCAGAACCCGCTCAGGCCCAACAGAGAACCGTTTCAGATCCTGGAGGACCCAGAGAGGCCCGGCAGCGCAGAACCAGATCAGAACCGGCTCGGTGACGTTCCCATGAGCCCGCAGTGCGCCCCCACGGCGAGCTGGCTGGACGTCAGGAGCGCCGCCCCCTCAGCGGAGCCGGACCTGGGCGGCTTCCTGAGTCCCTGCCGACCCGGTTCGGCCAGCGCCCGGATCGGAACCCGGGACGTCCCCATGAGCCCGGCGGCGCCCGGCGGCCTCCAGCTGGTGTCCGACCCCTGGGACGCCGACCGGATTTCGGACCTGCTGTCCCGGCTCCGCCCACCGCTGACCTCTCACCCCTGCTGCTACAGCTGGCCCTGCGCCGTCCCCAGCATCGGCCCCAAGAAGACCCTGAGCATGGGTAGGACCAGTGGGGTCAGAGGTCACAGCCTGAACCGCTCACATAACACACTTTCATGAGTCAAACCAACATAAGCAGCAAATAAACTGCTGAAAAGTGTGGCATGCGGCTGTTTTTATGGTGAAAGTTCCTGCTGGTATGAAATAAAGGAGCTCGGTCTGATGTGGTCGGCTCACAGCCAACACGGTGGTGGCAGCATCATGCCTTGGGACGACGGATGAAGCTAAACGCAGGATGTTATGGTTTAGATCAGAGCAGAATGGTCTAGTCAAACACCTGATTTGACGAAGAATCTGCAGACGGGCGTGAAAACTGATGACATGAACCCGCTCCACACTTTTCAGATTTTTAGCATTTTTAACTGATTTCCAGCTGACAGAAAATCAGTTCAATCTAATAAACAGGAAAGTTGTGGAAACTTTGAGTAGGACCTTCTCAGACGTCCTGCTGTCTCGTCCTGCAGGATCGTCGTCCCTCAGAGTGGACGCCGTCCTTGGACAGGGAGCCTTCGCCACGGTCTTCCAGGCCACCGACCCCGTGACCTCTGACAGGATGGTGCTGAAGGTCAGGAGGGGGCGCCCCGCACCACTTCCTGCTCTCATTTCCTCTGTCCTTGGTTCCTTCTTCAGCTCATATTCCTCGCTTCCTTATTTCCTTATTTCCTATGTCTTCATTTCCTGTCTTCTGCAGGTGCAGAAACCGGCCAATCCCTGGGAGTTTTACATCAACACCTGTCTGGACGCCCGCCTGCCTCCTTCTGTGCGCCAGCTGTTTGGCAGCATCCGCTCCGCCCACCTGTTCCTGGACGGCAGCATCATGGTGGGGGAGCTGCACAACTACGGCACCCTACTGGTGCGTCCCTCGCCGCGCCGCCGCTCGCCGTGCCGCCGCCGTTGTTGTTGTTGTTTTTCTCCTATAACGCGCGTGTTGCTGCGGCAACGCTTCCTGCATTGTTTTTCTCGCTGCAGAACGCCGTGAACTTGTTCCGGGCGCAGAGCGACAGGGTGATGCCGCCGGCCCTCGTGCTTCACTTCGCCGTCTGCATCCTGCACACCGTGGAGCAGCTGCACGCCGCGCGCATCGTCCACGCCGACATCAAGCCTGACAACTTCCTGCTGGGAGAGAGGTGGGTCCGTCTCCTGGTTCCGGTTCTGGTTCTGGTTCCGGCCCGTCTGACGCCGTCGTCCCACCCCTCCAGGTTCCTGGAGAACCGGTGCTTCGACGCGGACGCCGTGGACCACGGCCTCGTCCTCATCGACCTGGGTCAGAGCATCGACATGGCGCTGTTCCCAGAATGCACGGCGTTCACCGCCAGGTGTCTGACGTCCGGCTTCCAGTGCACCGAGATGCTGAGCGGGAAACCCTGGAGCTACCAGGTAGAGGGTGGGGTTTGATGCAAGGGGCGGGGCTTGATGTAAGGGGTGTGGCTTGGCGTAAGGGGTGTGGCTTGGGTAAGGGGGGGCTTGGGGAAGGGGTGTGGCTTGGCGTAAGGGGTGGGGCTTGGCGTAAAGGGCGGGGCTTGGTGTAAGGGGTGTGGCTTGGCGTAAAGGGCGGGGCTTGGCGTAAAGGGCGGGGCTTGGTGTAAAGGGCGGGGCTTGACTGCCTGCAGAGGAGATTCATTAATTCATCAGTGATGAGAAATGAAAAAAAAGTTGTTTGTTTTTAACATTTACTGATCTGTGATGTTTGCATTCATTTATTCTCAAATGTATTTATTGTTATATTTTATTATTAAGTTTTGTTTAATTATAATATTGTTAGAGAGGTTTGGTAAAATCTCCATCAATTTATCAACTATATTTATTACACATATTTACATTATTGCTTTTATTTTTTATTATTTTAATCGTTAATTATTTAACATTTATTATATTTTATCACTTGGTAAAAGTTTATCATTTATTTATGTACTTTTTTTATCTTTTCACATAGTTCTTAATAATGAATATTTTATTAATATAATATTTTCATGGATTTCAACACATCCTGTAATAAGCGATGAATCCACTGCACCGATTGGCTGAGCTGTGGCGGTCCGACCAATCGGATGCAGAGCTTCCCTGTTAAACAGCCAATGAGTTGAAGGCAGCCTGAGGCAAGGTTGATCTTTGACCCTCAGATTGATTTCTGAACTGGATTAAAAAGTCAAAGCTGAATTATTGGCTGCAGATTAATTCTGGATCAAAGTGATCTCTGGGTTCTGGTCATCAGAACCACCAGAACCAGGACCAGGCTGTGAATATAAATCTGCTCTGTGTTTCCAGACGGATTACTTTGGGATCGCGGGAACCGTCTACTGTCTGCTGTTTGGGACCTACATGCAGGTCGTTAATGAGGGCGGCGTCTGGCAGACCACTGGCATCTTCAGACGGTAACCCGATCACCCGGCGGTCCCTCTGGACCCGGCCCGGTTCTCCTCTAACCGCCTCCTCTCCCTCTAGGAAACCCCACGCCGACCTGTGGCTGGACTTCTTCCACACGCTGCTCAACGTGCCGTCCTGCGGCGCTCTGCCCAGCCTGCAGGGCCTCCGGCGCCGGCTGGCCGCCGTCCTGCAGCAGCACCACGGCAGCAAGCTGGCGACGCTGAAGAGCCGCCTGGTGGTGCAGCTGCTGGAGAACCACCGGGCGCGCAGGTGATGCTGTGGGGAACGGCTGGACCACACAGACCGGTTTCACTTACTCACACATTCTGTTCATATATGCTTTTTTTATGGGCTTCATTTGGAAGAGCTCTGAAATGATTGTTATGTTGTTGATGACAATAAAATGTTGGAGTCTTGTTGATTGTTGTGTTTCTGCTTCAAAAGGACCTGAGTGGCAGCATATTGTCCCAATCGCAGATGTTTCAGGATTTCAGTTCTGGATCGTAAAAAATCAAGAATTTAGTCTTAGATTGTAATATTTTAACAGATCAGCAAAAACTGCCCCAGTCGATAATGTGCTGATGATTTTTGTTCACAAGCAGAAACCAAATTGGTCTCAGTCGCAGCGAGCGCCAACTGCTGCCATGGCGATAACTGGGAGCTAATGCTAAAGCGCTACATCGAGGAGCTACATCACTAGCGATTAGTGGAAGCTAATGCTGATTAGCAACATGGTAATTTGGGGAAACGAAGAATAAAGCTAATGATGCACTAATTTAAATTCAAATGATATCTGTGCTTGAAAGCTTGCACATTTATTTTTGTATTATTTACATTTCCTATAATTTTCATAAATAGTTTTTCTCATAATTACAAGAATTGGATGTGAGTCGTGTTAAACACGCCTGTTGATGTTGTGAGCGTTCAGAAACTTTTCTACATGTTCACTGGAGAGGAAACCAAATGCCTTGTAAATGTCAAAAACATGAATTTAAATGTCTAAGCAAATAATTCTTAGCAGTCAAGAATCAAACTTTATTGAACTCAAAGTTTACAAATCAGCCGAGTTATTTTGTTGCATTATTGCGACGTTCTTCTCTGGAACTAAACTTCTCTCAGCCCGGTTCTGGTTCTGATTCTCCGTCGCGGAATTTTGCTTCAGAAATTGAGGAGAAATTTCACATCAAAGCTGCAAACAGATTTCTGCTGGGGTCAGAGGTCATAAGGCCCCCACCTCGGAGCTCCAGGGAGGTGGGAGGTTCTCGCCCCGCAGGAAGCCTCTCGCGGCCCGCTGAGCTGCTGTCCTCACACTGCCGCTGCATGGCGCCTGGCGGTGGGGAGAGCCGCCGGACCTGGACCCGTCACAGGCCCAGAAGTTTTCCAGAATCAGGAATCCACTCCGGATTTCCTCCAGGAATCAGAACTTCTCTCTCGGATCTTCCAGCGGTCCGGGCTGTCGGCCTCCTCCTCTTCATCCTCCTCCTCTTCCTCCGCTGCCGCAGCGTTCCCTCAGAGCGACGCGCACTCAACCCTCTGTCTGCTTCAGAGTAAGAGCGCGCGACAGAAAGGGATGGAAAACGAAAAGTGCCACATTTAATCACGGCTGATAATTCACACAAAGAATTTACTATTTTTGTTAAAATACCTTGAAAATAAAATTTTTACATCTTTATACCAAAACCTTCCGAGGAGGAGGAGGAGGAGGAGGAGGAGGAGGAAGAGGAGGAGGAGGAAGAGGAGGAGGAAGAGGAAGAGGAGGAGGAAGAGTTGTTGTCCTGGCAGTGATGAAGGTGAAGACGTGTTGGAGACGCTGTAATCTCCGAGCACTTGAACGCCTCACACTGGAGGAGGAAGATCTCCCGTCATCTTCATCGCAGCGGATCATCGACACACACTTAAAACCCTCCAGAACCAGAACCGGGTCGAGCAGAACCAGAGAGCTGCTGCTGACCTGATACCAAATAAAGAATAATCAGGTCAACATCTGAATAAAAACGTCACATGAAAACAAATCTTTAATAAATCAATCAATTTAAATCTAAACTTCCAGTTTGCTTCTTGTTTTGGGTTTGACTGAATGAAAGTGAAGATGTTTCGTCTTTTCTCAGATCAGAAAACACTTCCTGCCTTCAGTCCGGTTTTAATCCAGCAGTAGAAGCAGATCTGAGTCACCAGGCCGTCATTTTGGTGAGTAGATTTTAATGTCAGAGTCGCAGTTTGGACCTGTGTTCGTCCTGAGCTGCGGCCGCAGGCGGCCCTCGCCCCTCACTTTGAGCCCCTCTGTGTTCTCTCTTCTCTTTGCGGATCATTTCGATGTTTTCCAGCCGGCTGTCGATCCGCATCCCTCTAGTTATCTGTCTGGGCCTTATCAGGAACGCCGCCCATCTGTTTCTGGTCACCAGAACCAGAACCAGAACCGGGCTGATGCTCATGTCAGCAGGTTCTGCTCTGCCTGAGTCACAGCTCAGCAAAACATTTCTTTACTTTTGTTGAGACAGTTTTGTTCATAGCAGAGCTAACCTTTAGCTTAGCGCTTCGCTGTGAATCATTTAGCGCACTTCGCTGCCCCTAAATAAATTGTTCAGTTTCAGTTGGATGAAGTTCAACTGAGTAAGTTAATAAGTTTTGGTCATTAAGGTTTCATGCTCTTATTTTGAAGTTTGTTTGCTCATCAGTTGCGATTCCTTCCCTGCAGTTAGAAAAGTAAAATATTTCTGAGAAAAACACTAATTTTGAGATTAACTTTTGAAATTTACTGAAAGAAATGAGTTAAAAATAGAACATATTTTAGAAATGTTCCAATATTTTTGCTCAATCTCAGAAGATTTCTAGAAAAATTCTGGGCATTTGTGATGTTTAAAAGTTACACATTTTCAACATTTGAAATTTTTTAAAGTTTCAAAAGTTGAAAAGTTCAATTTTTTTATTCTTCCTTTTATTTTTCCCTTCTACACAAAATCAGCTGTGTTCATTAAACAACAAGGTTCAATTTAGCATTTTAGCATTAGCTTTTGCTAAATACCACCGCGGACCCGACGCGCGCCCGCCGCGGACCCGACGCGCGCCGCCGCGGACCCGACGCGCGCCCGCCACGGACCCGACGCGCGCGCGCCTTTGAAATTCATCAGACAACTGGAAGAATGAAGAACATGGAGACTCAATTCCCATTTCTACCACAGTAAATGTTTAATATTTATGTTTATTTATGTTTATTATCAATTCTAAGTGACTAAAGATGCTACTTTTTCCACCAATCAGAACGCTCCTTTTTTATCATTTAGAAAATCTGGCTTATGAAAGTTTGCTGAAAATAAAAACATTTCAAACAGACAGAGATGCACTGAGAAGCAGAATAATGATCTTTTATTCCGGTGCCATCAGAACCCGAGGAGAAGCTGCTGTTTAAGGAACAGAACCTCAGCGACGGATCGGAGGTTGTTGGTGTGTTTCTGCGCTGAAAGACGACTTTATTCCCCGGTTCTGCTCATCGGTTTCTGGACCGGTCAGCAGAAATCGCACAGAACCACAATCACCTTCAGACCTGACGGCCACAAACCGACGGAGGAGGATTACTCAAGATCATCCGCCTGATCCCACTGCAGCTGCTGTCCAATTCAAAGTTCTGGAAATTAGACCCAAACAGCTTCATCACAGATGCATGATGGTCATTTCTATTGACGCCTGTTTCAGTTCCAACCCACCGCAGCATCAGCGTCACAGCGCATGCTGTCAGAGGCAAACACGGCGTCCAATGCGGTGGCCAATAAGATAAATCGTCACACATCCCGGACGAGCCCCCAGTTCATCATGAACCAGCTCACCGGCTGCAACCAGCGATGGGAACCACTAGCTAGCTAAGAAGTTAGCAGTAGTAACCCTAAAACACTAATCACAAGCTTCTGGTCTGCTAAAGTACTAGAACAGGATGGTATTCAACTTGAACTACTGCTAAGGTGCTAAACAATTAGTCCAAGTTTATGCTAAAGTGCTACTGCATAATAGAAATAAGTGGACATTAATGCTAAATGCTATCAATACAGTATTTAATGGAAACTAACAATAAAAAATGCCATCTCAGTTACTTTAACAAACTTCAAGTTAAGAGTATGAATTTAAACTTCTTGGAGAAATCTTAACATTTTACAATCAAAGTTTCAACACAGATGCTGAACTTAATTCAACTGAAAGTTTATGAAACAGTCAAGAAGTTTAGCTTTAGACTTAGAAATTAATTTAGGGGAAGCTAAATGCTCTTTGCTGTCTGAACGTCAGCAGCCGCCTCCACCCGCCTCCACCCGCCTCCACCCGCCTCTCCCCTGGTTTTCCCAGGCCTGCACTCCCAGGGTGGTTTGACCTGACTTTCTGCCCCGCGCTGCAGGGACACAGCGTCTCATTGTGCCTGGGCCCACGCTGCTCCGCTGGATCCACATGGAGGTCAAACAGCAGGACAGGAGTCACATCTGATGTTCAGGGGAGAAGCCTGGCTTTATTTTATTCTACTGGAAATAAAGTAATAAATACCAAACAGAAACTTTCCAGAAGGGAGGAGCTGGAGTCAATATGCTTGCTGACTTGAATCCACCTCAGCTTTCTGTAAACTGGACTCTACAGCTGCTACTGCATGAAGAACAATCATATTTATGGGGTTTTTTGGTCCCAGCTAAGATTTATAAATGTGTTTCGTTCAAGGCAACTTCCCCCTTCAGCTGAATTTAGTGGAAAGATAAAAACAACTTTTCATCCTGTTTATGATGAAAACATGTTCTCTCATACTGTTGGCAAGCAGGTGAAACTAAGACAATCATTAAACATGAAATCAACTTTTCTTTGCAGATAAAGTCTGTAAATCGGTTGTTTGCGGCGCTCTCTTTGTACTTCTCTACAAATTGTAACATTTTGGTGTAAATTTGTTCTGAGTGGAATGTTTATATATAATTTTAATAATAATAATAATTTATTGTTTACATGTGTTTTTAAAATTAAAACATTTCAACTAACTATCTAGCTATTATGTATATTTAACATTTCTTTATGTATTCCCGTTTTCAGGATTGTGGCTCTTTTGGCCCGACGGATTTCTGTAAAGTCAGACTTTCGATGTATTTCCCAGTTTGATAACTGCAAATTAATTAATCTTGATGCCTCAAAACACACAACAGAGTTAAATAATAGATTAAGTTCGTTGTTCTTTCAGATTTTGTATTTATTGCTGTAAATCTGCAGAGCTTCTGGGTTATTTTTGGTGAAACGGTGTCATCTAGTGGTAGAAAGAGGGATCGTCCTAAATGTCTCATCCGGGTTATCAAGTCAGCTGATGAAAACACGGAAGTGTTTGCAGCTGTGCAGCTTTTGGAGGACTGAGTGGAGAATGTGAGGAGCAGAGGATCTGCTTCCATGTGGAAAACCTGCTTTTTGTTCACTTTTAACGGTTTTCATCAACATTTAACGGTTAAAAGCGACGCTGGAGCGGAACCGGTGAGTTCGGACGGGCTGGAATCAAACGCAGTTCAGTGAATTATTGGTTATTTAAGATTAACGTTAGAAACTCAAACTCGAATGATTTCAGCTGAAAAGAGTCTTTAACGTGTTTGCTGTGTATTTTCTGCGCAGCCGCAGTAAACTCAAAAATAGATTAAATTAAATAATGCTGCATTTTCTTCAAGCATTATTTACTTTAGAAATGTATTACAATTTCTGTCGTATGTAAATATTTATCATCTAATTGTTTATTTTTTCTTAAAGTACAGTTTACTGCTTCCTGTATTGTGGTTTTTAAAAGTGCATTTTGCCAAAAATTTTATATTTATATATTATCAGATTTTTATTTTTAAAACATTATTTACAAATTAATTTTGTGCGCTGAATTCCTTCCATCCAGTTGCATCTTTCTTTGTTGAAGACTAAATAAATTAATAAAAACATTTAAATTGACCAAGACTGAATAAAAAAATATGAAATTCTGATATATTAAATGGATAATTTTCTCAAAATATATTGTGGGGGAAAAAAAACATGTAAAAAATAGAAAAATAAGGACATGGGTGAAAAATAACACTAAAAATCATCTTTATTAATAAATGAATGCAGTTAAAAATTAAAGGCAAATAAAATGAACAGTGAGTGAAATTTTATTGTTTTCATCACGTTTTTAGTAAATTAATTATTGATCCTTCAGAATATTTCTATAATTCTCCTTTGAACTTTAACAGGCTCCTCTCTGCAGTATCTGATGACGACGATGAAGGTGTTTCGCTGTCCTGGTCGCCATGGTTACGCTGTGGAGGCGTCGCCATTCCTCCCGAATCGACTGGCCTGCGCGGCGTCCCAGTACTACGGAATAACTGGTCAGTGTGGAGAGACGGAAACACCAGGAACCAGCGGATGAGAAATAAATACGAGCAACAAAATATTACATTTATCTGAAACTTTAAAACAGAACCTGGTTTCCTTCCTGTGATTCCAACTTCCTGCAAAACATTCACATGAAATAACATCAGAGAAAATAACCTCAACAAATATTTAAGGTTAGATAATAACGATTTAATGAAAAAAAAGAATAAATAAAGGTTAATTATATACTAAAAATAGTAGAAATGAGAAAATAAAAATAAAGTGTAAATAAAAACTATCAAACTAATTAATAGTAACCTAAATTAATGAATATATGAGTTAAAATTACATTAAAAATGCAGATTAGAACATTAATGAGAATAATAATAATTCTTAATATAATGAAGAATAGAAAGTTACTGCAGAAGGTAAACAATTTCAGGTGACTCATATGATAAATATTAAAAATAAAAGCAGAAATATTTTAAATTAATATCTAAAAAATAAGGAAACCTGAAAACTAAATAATTATTAATTCATATATTAATGCTAATATATGAATGAATATAAGTATATAAACTCTTTATAATAATAATAATAATAATAATAATAACGTTAATGTCTCTGCAGGTTCTGGATCTCTCTTTGTTCTGGATCAAACTGAAACTGGGGTTGTTTTAGTGAGAAGGTAAAGTTTCTGGATTCTTTCCTTCATTTTTACCACAAACTGGAAGTGCAGATGTGTCCAGATTCAGGTTAGGATGTGTGAAACTCTTAGACCGCTCTAAGGTGGCAAAATGCTGAAAACACTCAGAATGAATGATGCAAAATCCAAAACATGCAAACAAAAAATTCAAATGCAGCACAAAAATGCTGCAACCACAGGAAACAGAAGGAAAAGGGAAAAGCTACACAAAGGAGAAGTCCTCCAGGCCACCAGGGGGAGTCTGGAGCCGGCTGTGTAAATATGCTGCTGCTCTCTACAATTGTAAAAACCATGACGCATAGAAAACCTTTTACTTCTTCCACTCCACTTTCTTCATGAATCCCGTCGTACCTGAGTTTCTAGTTCCAGATGAAGCGGTCGGCTCCCCCTGCTGGTCTGGAGGACTAACGTCTGTGGCGTCTGTTTGGAGCATTTTATTCTTGCTGATGTTTTTGCTTGTTTCCTGTTCTGGTGCGTTTTAATGTTAGATGCAGTTTGGTTCCTTTCAGCCACCGGGATTAAATCCTACTGACAAACTTTCATATGCAGAGTTTCTGGAGGATTTCCAGAGATTTTATTGGACTTGGGCTGCTTTTCACTCTGTGTGTGTGTCTGTGTGTCTGTGTGTGTGTGTCTCTGGGTGTGGTGTCTGTGTGTGTGTCTCTGGGTGTGTGTGTTTGTGTGTCTGTGTGTGTGTGTGTCTGTGTGTGTGTGTGTGTGTGTGTGTGTGTGTGTGTGTGTCTCTGGGTGTGTGTGTGTGTGTGTGTGTGTGTGTCAGCTGGCAGTGGGGTGACGGGCTCTTCGACGTTGCGTGGAGTGAAGCTAATGAACACGTCTTGGTGGCGGGAGGCGGAGATGGCAGCTTGCAGCTTTGGGACTCAGCCAATCAGAACGCTCCGCTGAGAGTGGTCAAGGAGCACACACAGGAGGTACGGCGCACACACACACACACACACACACAACACTCATTCACACCGCTGTGACTGACCGGTGTGTGTGTGAAGGTTTACTCTGTGGACTGGAGTCAGACCAGAGCAGAGAACCTCATCGCCTCCGGATCCTGGGACCGCTCTGTTAAAGTGGTGAGGCTCCGCCCCTTTCTCTGAGGTCCCGCCCTCATTTTACAGTGGCCCCGCCCCTTCGCTGTGGCTCCGCCCATGACACCCCTCTCTCTTCTGAAGTGGGACCAGAACCTCGGCAGCTCCCTGGCCACGCTCAGGGGTCATGAAGGGGTCGTCTACAGCTCCATCTGGTCTCCTCACATCCCAGGATGCATTGCTTCAGCCTCAGGTCAGCCATCGCGCTCATTCTCCATCAGGAATCCCAGAATTCCCAGCATTCAGCTGTGAAGGCTAACAAAGCTTAGAGTTTGTTAGTGGCTTTTGGCCACTGGGGGGCGCCGCTGCAGCGTGAAAGTAAATCCGTCTGATCTGACAGAAAATGATTCATGGGCTAAAATATTTTCGCTCATGAAATCTGAAAAGTGTGGTGTGCCCAGCTGTAGCTCAGGTTTCAATGATTTTAGGCGTTTAGTTTTTCTATTTTCAGAGCAGAATTCGGATCCCATCAGATCCCACTGGGTCCAACCGGATCCTCGGAGCTGAACTGGAAAAACCCGGTTCTGCTGTGGAAAGTACCGGCCGGGCCTGAGGGATCCTGGCCCGACGGACTGGGTTCTGGTTGGATTAAAAAAAAAAAATCACTGTTTCCTTTTTCTTTTTTTACTCATATTATGACTTTTTAAATATTTAAAGAAAATATTTAACTTTGCTCCTTTTTCTTATTTTCATTATTTCTCCAGCTTTTTTAATGTGATGAAAAAACTTAAATAATTTTTTTCTTTCAGAATTTTCTTCCTTTCTATTTGCATTTTTTAATTTATTTGTGTAATATTTCTATTTTTAACAGCATTTTTTCTATTTTTGTTTTTAATCTTTTTTTATTTGTTTAGTTTATTTTCCTTTTTTGGAAAAAAGGTTTTTTGTTTTTATTGTTTTGAACCTTCATTTTTCCTTTAAATCTGTTGGTTCTGTTGGGTCAAAGCGATGGGTTCTGGTCCGGTCGGATTGGTTCTGTTTTGGACCTTCGAACCCGGAAGGCTTCGGCTCTTTGTGGACCCGCCTCCGGCCGGTTCTGGTTCCCAACAGAACCGACTGCAGCTCGCTAGGCGGCCCGGTTTCTCTCAAAAGCTTTTTTGTTTTCTCAGAGTCTCAGTTCCTCCAGGAAAATGTGCGGCTGATTATTAAGTGTGACGTCATGGCTGCATGTAGCGAAGGTTAGCATGTAGCTTCAGCTGCTTGCTAAACGTGGTCATCGCTCCACTAAATGCCAACACAGTGTTTGGCTGAGGCTAACGCTAAATGCTAGTCAGGAAGTGATTCTTTGTGGCAGAGCTTCCAGGTTTCCGGTTGTGGATTTTTGCTAACTGCTTCAGTTGCACTTCGGTCAGAAAACATACAGGACTTCAGCAGATCTTAAACCGTTTGCTGCGGAACTACAGCAATGCATTCTGGGTAAAGGATAATGCCCTCAGATATTGATTCATGTTTGTCTTGTTCTCTACTGTGTTTTTTTATTTTGTTCCTGTATGATTGAAAGAACACGAGGACAGGAAACAGAACTGCTTCGTAAACAGACATCAAAATAAGAGCACAAATATAGATGTCTACTTGAATAATTCATAACAGTTTAGAATCAAAACTTTGACTCGGATGAAAATGGCAAAAATAAATCTGGAAAAACTAATTTGGGGAAAGCTAAGTGCGCTAAAGATTGCTAAAGTTAGCAGAAATGCTAAAGCGGAAAGTTAAAACTTAGCTCAGCTGTTAGCGCCGCTGTGATCAATGCATCCATCAACTGGACAGTTTGGAGGAGAAACACTGAAAACCTCTGGAAATGTTTTTTACCATCTGCATGGATTCATCTGAGTTTAAAACCTAAAATCTGCAAACGTCTCCAGATTCCCCTCGAATCCGACACATTTTCAGTGAAAGCATCTGTGTGTTTTCAGTCACTGGATTAAATTCATATCAGCAGCGGATGGCGGTTTTGTTCCTGTGATTGTTGTGATGCCGCCCGCGCGGAGCGGAGCTGCGCGGCGCGGCGCGGCGCTCCGTAACGCAGCAGCTCCGTAACGATGCTGCTGCGGATTAGCCGTGAAGGTGGCTGCGTTGCGCTGCGGCTGGCAGCTTCCTGCTCACCTACACACTCGCTGCCATCCGCCTCAACGCCGCGCAGCTAATGAGATAAAGGCTGTTTCAAAACATGCAGATGAAAAAGAAGCAGGGATTATCTGCAGGAGAACAGGACGGATCAGGTGGGAGCTGCTCTGATTGGTCAGGATGATGATTGTCAGCCAATCAGAGCGTCTCTGTGTGGGACGACTTTATCCTCATATTGAATCTGTTTGCCTTTCTTACCTTTAATCCATTTAGATCAGATTAAGCAGCGCTTAGACGTTGTGCGAAACATCATGAGTTTCAGCACAGCGGACTTAGACCAGAAGGTCAAAGGTCAAAGATCTCCTCTGTCTCTACAGCCGGTCTGAGCATGTGCAGCACTTCAGCGATCGAGACACGAGTCTGGTGAGCTTCCTGTTGCCAGACGACTAACAGGAAGCACGTACACCTCCAAACTGCACCCATCCTGGCTGTGCTGGTTGCTAGGCGACTGAGGGAGGGGGCGGGATTCCCAGGCTGGTTTTTAAATCCCAAACACAAACACCAATCGTGATTATATCAGCAAAGTCACCAACATTTTCATTCAAAACGATTTTTACTGCTGAATCCATGAATAATTAGTTATCATTTTTAATCTTCAGATTCTTCAACCATCAGCAAAGAGTTTCAGGAAGTCCTGAAACCTGGAGCTCCTTTAGAAATGTGGACATTAGCGCTAGCTGCTACATGTTAGCATCAAGCTATTTCTGGTTAGGCTAACTCCTTCTAGCTCCTTCTAACCCTCTAACTGTGTGTGTGTGTGTGTGTGTGTGTGTGTGTGTGTGTGTGTGTGTGTGTGTGTGTGTGTGTGTGTGTATGTGTGTTGTACAGTTCAAACCCGTCTCACATCAGTGATGATGAAAGAAGCTGCTGATGCAGCACAGATAGCAGGTTTAACAGAGGACACACACACACACACACACACACACGCACACACGCGCCCCCAGGCCTTGTTAACGGTGGTTAGCGGTTTAGCGGTGTTCTCCTCTGCGGCTCGCTCTCCCTGCGGTGTCTCTGTGCAAGTGAGAAAGAAGAGTGACTGTAATGTTGGTTTTGTTTTTCTTTTCGTAATCGTTTTCTCTGAGGATTTCGTTGGCTCTAGTGGCCCGTGTTTTTTGAAAGTAGGCTGAACCCTGACCCTCCAGCGGGGACAGACAGAGACCACCACAGCGCGCCAGAGCGACTGTGATGTTTAATCTGTTTGTTTCTGTGCAGCAAACGATCAGAAACTGATTAGTGCGGCTGAGAGTGGGTTTTTCTGATGGATGCCGCCTCAGGACTTCCTGCAGTCGCCACATTTAGCTTTGAGCTCTCGGTTCACGTTTTGGTCAACTAAACATTTAGAAATAAAATGCATCAAACTTTCAGAGAAGTGAAGCTTTTTGAAGTTTTACTCTCATTTATCTCAGTTTTTAAATGTTCAGCTGATAGTTTAGTCATGGAGTGAAGCCCACCAACCCGTAACCGGCGGCAACGGTTTGGGCTCAGATGGGTTCATTAAAGCAGAGAAAGTTTTTAACCTTCAGTCTGTCTGAAAAACTTTAAAACTTTTTCTGCTCAGTTCTGCGTCGTGTCTGGCAGACGGGAAGCTCCGCCCCCTCGTCTCCCTCTAAGCCCCGCCCCTTTGCCTTGGCCACATCGACGGTTTTGTCGCCTGATGCCACCCAGAAGTGAGCCAGTCATTGGCCACGCCCCTTTAAGCCACGCCCCCTGTGGGATCCAGCCTCCTGCTCCCCCTGCTGCCTGCCTGGTTTAATCTTCGTTTCACCGCTGCAGCTCCGACGGCATCAGGAGGTTTAGTTGCGTTGTACGCTAACTAACCTCTAAGCTGAATCAAAGCACAAAGTTGCAGCTCATCAAACATAGTACAATTATTGATCCCTCCAAGATAATCCAACTAATTATCTTGCGTTGTACTATCGCTCTGGCTGCAGTGCATGCTGGGTAAAACTTGCGTCTGCTTTCAGGCGATGGGACGCTCAGAGTCTGGGATGTGAAGGCCGCCGCGTGCCGGTTGGCTGTTCCTGCTCACAAAGCTGAGATCCTGAGCTGTGATTGGTGCAAATACGACCAGGTGGGTCAGGCACGACTAATTGATCGCAGAACTCGGTTTGAGATCAGATTTAACCTGGTTTCATTTTCACCTGAAACCAACAGGAAAGTTAGAATAAAAAAGATTTTTTTACCAGATTATTTTAATCTGTCTGCAGAATCTGGTGGCTACAGGATCAGTGGACTGCAGCGTGTGTGTGTGGGACCTGAGGAACGTCACACAGCCCGTCAGTCAGCTGCTGGGACACAGCTATGCCATCCGCAGGGTCAAGGTACACACACACACACACACACACACACACACACACACACACAAATCTGTCCCTCTTCATCCTGCTGCCTCAAACTGAGAAAAAGTCTGTTGGTCCTGACAGCATCAAAACTCCCACTTTAATGGCCCGAATAAGAACACACACACACACACACACACACACACACACACACACACACACACACACACACACACACACATTAGCGTGTGTGTGTGTGTGGATAATCTCGGTTTTTACTGCAGAAGCTAAACTCCAGTTATCAGCCGTTTAGCTGGAGTTCTGCTCCTGTAGCAGCGCTTGTCGCAGCTCATTCTGGGTCTTCCTGACGGCAGGCAGCCAGGCATCACCAATCGATGAGACACGACTCAGCACAAAGATTCAGTCTTCTTCTTCTGATTCAGTCAGATTTTGACTGAACTTCCTCCTCAGCATTTCATCACTTCTGGTTTCAAATCGTAGAAATTATTTCATTTCCTTTCATTTTAGTAACTTTAGAACTTACTGACAGATAATTACGTTTGCGTTTTATTTATTGAATTATTTTATTTTCTTGTTTATTTTTTCGCTTAATTTTTCTTATTTCTAAGCTGTCGTTTACTCTCGCTAACGGATCGGTTCTGGTGGTTCTGCTCGGTCTCATTGGCCAACTCATGGGGATCGGACCCGACGCAGATTAAACACGGTCCGGATCAGCAGAGAACCAAAAGGTTCTGTCATCGTTTCTGAACTGGACTCAGTTTAAGGAGGAGAACTGCCTGATGAGCAGCCCTGTGTTCTGGATCAGAACCGGCCGACCCAGAAACCTCTCGGGCTGAAGCTCCTCAAACATTCTCCATGTTTCTAAAGAAATCATCCAGGTTCTGCTCCGGGTCCGATCACATCCGGGTCTTTGCTCCAGAACCAGAACATCCTGCTGATCCCGCCTCTGGTTCTCTCCGCAGTTCTCCCCGTTCAGTCGGACCGTTCTGGCCTCCTGCTCCTACGACTTCACCGTCCGGTAAGTTCTGGACCGGTTCCGGTTTGCAGCTGGTGTGTCCAAAATGTGGCCCGTGGGCCATTTGTGGCCTGTGAAAATATTTTGAAGCAAAAACAGTAAAAAAATGTTTCCAAACAGAACCGGCGACAGACTGAAGTTCTGTTTCTGTTCTGGGTTTTTAATGATGTACCGGTTCTGCAAAAGTGTTCTTTACTGAGCTGGTAAACTAACAAACAAACTAATTTTTACCTGTTAATTTCATAAAAGTGACTGCAGTAAATGTTCTGGTCCGGTTCTGGTCCAGAGAAAACATGGCGGCTGCAGACGGGTCACGTTTTTATTAGATTATGGAACGAGGAGGAGGAGTGATGATGATGATGATGATGATGATGATGATGTTTGATGGAGCGTGGGATGAAGATGAATCATTTCAGGCTGAAAGAAAAATTATAAATATATTAAATAATCCAGAATAAGTGAAGATTAATCTGTAATTCGTTGATAATCTCCATAAAACGAGTTAAAACTTTATTTAGTTAATAATTAAATTAACTGAATAAAAATACTTTTGGCTCAATTATTTATATGCAACATTTTAAAATGTCTCGAAATGAAAATGAATAAATTATCCAGAACAAATTACAAATATGTTGTTGCCATGACAACAGCTGACGTTTCATTGTATAATAATAATATTTCTCTTTTCGGTGAGCAAGACGAAACAACATAAATATACTTATTTAATTTGGGAGCTTATTTTGCCTATTATGATTTTTCTATTTTATTTATTGACAAATTAAATTGCATAAATAATCGTAAATAAAATGAACATTATTTAGTAATATTTGTATGAGTAATTTTTTCAGGATTTCCATATTCAGTTTTTATTAATGGAGAAATAAAAAGATCATTGGAGAGAAAACTCCGCCCTCTTTTCAGATTGAGAGAGGAATTGTTTTACTTTTATTTAACTTTAGTTCAGCTTTAAGTGTGAAATATATTAATAAAATATCCAGGGTCAGCTGGAGAAGTTAAACTTATTGATCACTGATTATCAATTTTCTCCGCCATTTAACTAATTAAAGCTTTGATTGTTTGTTTGTGATGAGTAAACGATGAACGGCCGCCAGGCTGGAGCTTTGTTTGCTCCAGATGATTATTCTGCGTGTTAACATTAATTTCCTGTTGAACTGACGGCAGCAGAGCCGCCACTCGCCTCACGTTTCCTCTGGTTTGACTTCACCAAACGTCCATGAACTTCCTTCCTGTTGCACACAACAAAACATTTTATAATCAACTGAATTTAATTCTCCATTAACGCGGCGCCGTGGCGGCTGTTTAGCCCCGAATCAGTCAGACTTCAGTCTGAGGGCTCTGAAGGTTTCTCCCATGGTTTTTATCTGTTCAGATGATCTCTGGCACGTTGAGGTCAGCGTTCCTCAGGTGAAGGCCTGACCCGGAGGCCTGACCCGGAGGCCTGACCCGGAGGCCTGACCCGGAGGCCTGACCCGGAGGCCTGACCCGGTACCAAACGCTTGTGTCCAGGTTACAGAACCAGTTGGATGTAACAACCGGACGTGGCTGGTCTCTGAAACCCAGAAGCTTGTGGAGAGTCTTCAGTGGCCAAACGTCCTTAGTGACGATTCACCGGTTGAACCGGCTCCGTGTCCATCCGTCCGTTCAGCTTCGTCCTCCATTCAGAGGATCGGACAGGCCGAGCGCTCTGGGTTCAGGAGAACATCTACCTTCATAACAAAAGGAGGTTTCTCCACTTGTCTGACACCCATCGAACGTCTGAACGGCTCTACAGCAGAACGGTTCGTTGAGTAAAAGCAAGGCACACCAGACCCGATCTGGCATCAGACTGACGGAAATCCAGCCTGATGAGGCACACGACAGTTAGATCACGTTGAAGTCAACGGGATGTCGTTGACCGTCGGCCATTCCCTCTGACTGGGTCTGACCGTCCAGACAAGAAAGACCTGAGGTCTACTTTCAATGAACGTACGTAGAACTTGATAAGAAGTGAGACGGTGTCCAAGTACAACTCATCCGATTTGGATGAAAATACAAAGTGGAGTCTTTTACTCCAACGATCAGTGAGCGTCCTCGGGGTGAGATTGTCGGACGCTGATCTTGTTCTAGCAGGTTTGTGTTTTCACCGGATGGTTTCTGGTACAAACTCTCATGTGAAAACTCGATCCCACGAGTCTTGTGGTCTGTTGAGGAACCTCAAAGTCGGATCCTGTATGTGAGGAAAAGATGGGGACATGTCGGAGGAAAGGGGGTAGTTTGGTCTGAATGCATCCAGGTATCCCAAAGATGAGACAGTTTGAGCTGTAAGAACAGGATTTGAGCCTCAACGTGGGACCTGCTCGCTGTGGGACTGTGGGTCCAAACGTTGGACAGTTTGGCAGCTTGGAAACAAACTTCATGATGGATGAAGATCATCCGCTCGTGTTGCTCTGAAAGCAGGACGCTTGTGATCTTTCCTTTGAACAAACCATTGTGTTTGCTTTAGGTAATCGTTTCCCTGCCGTTGTGTGAGTTTGCGCTCGTCGGCATTAATTTCCTGCCTAAGCTATAATCATAACAGCCTGCAGACACGTCGTCCCTAAATACTCCATGGAAATGCTGATTGTTTTCTCAGCGGTTGGTCTTTAGATGTCCTGTCTGCTGTGACTGAACAGGTTTCATATGAACGGCACAAAGCGGCGGCTGAATGGACGGTTCCACTGGATGAAACACAAAACATGTTAAATAATTACCTGGAATCTGCAAACAAAAGAGACTTTTAGTTCCCAACCTGGACTCATGAACTTCCTTTCACATCGTTTAATCACCTCAGCAGTTCTGCGTCCTCCATGTTGCCTTCCACTCTAATCCTCATTTCACAAAGTGTTGTAGTTTTCCAGATTACTGCTGGACATGGATATCATGATCAAATATCATGACTACAGATATCTGTGATTGGATTTCTCTCCTGTTGCCTTCATCTCTAGCAAATATGATGCTCAGTTAGTTGTTAGTCTGCAGGACTGGTTTGGTGGTTAACTAGTCTGTTACTTTGGGTGGAGTGGGTCAGTTGGACAGACAGATGGATGGTTGGTCTGTCTGTCGGTCAGTCAGTCGGTCTGTCAGTCTGTCAGTCGGTCTGTCGTCGGTCTGTCGTCGGTCGGTCTGTCTGTCTGTCGGTCGTCGGTCAGTCCGGTCAGTCTGAGCCTGCTGGTAGAAATCGTGTGGCGGTTTGTCCAGTGGTCCCTGCAGCCCAGTGAATCGTGGGCGTTGCTCCGCAGGGCGGTGATGAACGCTGCAGTGGCTCCATGCTGCAGGTCGTTATCGTTCCTCTGAAGCGCTGAGCGGCGCTACGACAGAAACGCTTTGGTATTTATGACCACTGCATCCATTAAGCCAGAAAACTGATCTGCACTTTGGTTATTAAGTCTGAGGGTCTGTTAGCGGCTCGTTGCAGCTCGTCCAAGGGAAACGAACCAACAACCAGAGACCCGATCGACTCCCTGATTGATGGATGACAGACTAACGCTGAGCTCCATGTAGTAGCGCCGCAGCTCATCCGCTTTAACAACGTCAACATTTATTGCAATAAAACAGATTTCTTTAAAAATCTGCTGAGCTAAAAATACGGGTTGAGATTTACGACTCAGACAGAGAGGGAAACCTCTGAGACACACACACGTGTGTGTGTGTGTGTGTGTGTGTGTGTGTGTGTGTGTGTGTGTGTGTGTGTGTGTGTGGTGGTTCCAGGATTAATACTGCCCTAATGGAGGCCATTGAAACCTGCAGCCCCCTCTCTGCTCCGAAAATGATTTAATTGCATTTGCAAAGTGGATGAGTCTGGAGGGAGTGTTTGCTGCGTCAGGACACACACACACACACACACACACACACACACACACACACACACACACACACACACACACACTCTCGCTCTGTTGGGACCAGGAAGAGAAATGGTCTTTCAATTAGCCTGATTGGCTGCCTGAGCTGCTGCTTCATTGTCTCTCTGCTCTCACGTCTTTATCCTCAAAACCAGGTTTGGTGGACGATCGTTTTCCCCGCCGTCCCTCCGCGTCTCTTGTCCCCTGGTCCGCGTCTCTTGTCCCCTGGTCCGCGTCTCTTGTCCCCTGGTCCGCGTCTCTTGTCCCCTGGTCCGCGTCTCTTGTCCCCTGGTCCGCGTCTCTTGTCCCCTGGTCCGTGTCTCTTGTCCCCTGGTCCGCGTCTCTTGTCCCCTGGTCCACGCCTGTATTATTCGTCTACACTGTGACGTTATTATGTTGAAGGTTTTGTTGGGAAAAATAATTCTGTTTTCATCTCATTTAGCTGCCTGCATGCTCTCTCTCTCTCTCTCTCTCTCTCTCTCTCTCTCTCTCTCACACACACAGCTAAAGGAAACGCCTCACTCGCCCTCTTTGGGGCGTAGCTTCGATTGAAGCTAACAAAGGGAAAGCCAAGCTGATAGCATGCTAATGCTAATGGGCTAGCGTTGTATGTTGGCCTAAATAAATGAAATTCATGAATTGAACTTTCTGATTCTTCAACCTGATGCATCAGGAGCCGAATGGAGACGGAGAATCAGAATCAGAGAATCTCCTCCAGGTTCATAAACAACCAAAGACAATCTGAATTGTGTCAAACCAGAAAAGCTTTTGCTCATCAGAACCATGAGAACCAGCAGAACCATGAGAACCAGCAGAACCATGAGAACCAGCAGAACCAGCAGAACACGTCTCAGCGTTTGTGTTTTTGTCCTCAGGTTTTGGGACCTGGACAGACGTCTGCCTCTCCTGGACACAGTGGAGCATCATTCAGAGTTTGTCTGTGGATTGGACTTCAACCTCCACATCCCCCACCAGGTGACCCGTTTATCCCACTCCTCCTCTTCACTTCCTGTTGCTAAGCAACTAAAACACTCGACCCATCTACCTTTATACGGTACTTTAATGTTCCCATTTCCACCTTTCGTCCCTCTCACTCTCCTCTGATCGCCTTATTGATCTGTAATAATAACTGATGGTGAGAAAAATCACTCAGCCCTCTATGACCTGCAGGGACGGGGTCAGGGACAGGGACAGGGTCAGAGACGGGGTCAGGGTCAGGGACGGGAACAGAGACGGGGTCAGGGTCAGGGACGGGGTCAGGGACGGGGTCAGGGACAGGGACAGGGACAGGGTCGGGTAGTTTTTCATTTGTCTTTATGACCTTTAGGGAATGAAGTTTGCTGAGGTACCGGAGACGTTTTATCCAGGAGGTTGTTGTTCGGTAACCAAGTGAGGCTGTCGATGCTACACAGTTAGCTTAGCTTTGAGCGGTTGGGCGGCTAAAGCCTTTCCTCTGAGTGCGTCTCCCAGAATGCCGTGGGGTTCTGGATTAAAGTTCAGTGTAATTATTGAATATTCTATCAGACATGTTTCTAGGTTTTCTATGGATATTGATCACGTTTCTCGAACAATAGATATCGTTATTGTTTCATCATCCTCATCCCCCTTCTACACCTCTTTTCATCCCACTCATTCATTTTTAACATCCTCTTCTTCTCCTCATCTAAAGGTTTGTCCTTATCGATATGATCATTTCCTCGTCCATCCAGTCTGACTTTTGTATCTTCCAGCCTGTAAATCCGTAAAATCGCAGCGTCCCGACAGCAAGAATGAACTAAACACTTTGGCTCTTTGGGAGGTTCCCTGATGTGGGAACTTCCTTCCTGTCAGCACTGTGCTCTGAGATAGCAGAGTGTGTGTGTGTGTGTGTGTGTGTGTGTGTGTGTGTGTGTGTGTGTGTGTGTGTGTGTGTGTGTGTGTGTGTGCGGCTGAATTAGGGTCATCCATCTCTCTGCAGATGGCCTTTCAGAGCAGCGAGTCGTAAAGGCCTGTGGTGTTGTGGGTCGGTTCCGGGCCGTGGGGTCCGGGCCGTCGGTTCCGGGCCGTCGGTTCCGGGCCGTGGGGTCCGGGCCGTCGGTTCCGGGCCGTGGGGTCCGGGCCGTCGGTTCCGGGCCGTCGGTTCCGGGCCGTGGGGTCCGGGCCGTCGGTTCCGGGCCGTGGGGTCCGGGCCGAGCTCAGAGGCTCACCATCAGGCGTCGCAGATCAGCTGATCAAAACCAGTGTTTTATTGATCTGATAGCTGGTTTCCATTTTCTGAGAAGTTGGATTTCAGAAACGAGTTTCACTTCTTTAGCAGATGAACCTTCAGCCCAGTGACGTGCGGTCAGGGGAGGCAGGTGAGGCACGGCCTCACCTGACATCATGGAAAGAAAGAAATGAAAAAATATATATATTTATATTTATTAAACTTCACCATTTTTAGATTATTTTTTATCGACTGTAACACTTTTCATGGGTAATAATTTAATTAAAAAGCTAAGCGCCAACATTTTTTCTTCAAAATCGCCGAATTTTCACATTTACCGTTAAATGCTGAGAAAATCCGGGAGGTGAGGCAGCACCTTGCTGAGCCTCACCATGGATTGCGCAATGACTCGGCTAACTATGCTGCCATGTTATTTAGTGAGAGCAGATCGCTGTCTCTCTTTATATCACTATTAGAATGTTCAAACACGTTTGATATATGAAGTAAGTTTCCAAAGTTAAGCCGATTTATATAATGAACAGCAACTATATGCGTGTAATGTGTTTTTTTGTGCTAGCGCAATCATAAAACGGCTGAAAATAGGCACGGGGTGAGGCACGCACTGCTCCTGCCTCACGATAGGGGGCGCTAGTGAGCTCAGGGATTCTTTTTGCGATTTATTGGCTGCAGAATAAGTGACAACAGGCGGGAGTTTACAGTTAGCAAGTCAAGTACAGTTATCGTTTTCTTCTCGCATGCCCTTACTTTCAGAATGGATTATTCTTATTAATGGATTATTATTGTTAATGTTTTGGCGTGGTTACGGCCAACAGTAACCCATCCTGTTGAGCAAATAAAAGGTAGAGTACCGAAATGTTGCCTGATTATTTGTACACTACAATACAATATGCTTGTAAATCTGACAGATGAAGTCAGTGCCTCACCATCCATGAATCTCACCGCACGTCACTGCTTCAGCCACACCGCTGAGCAGCAGCATCATGCTAGCATTACGGCTAACTTCCTGCTGATGATGATGATGATGATGACGATGATGATGATGAGCTGCATGGAGGTGGAGGGAACAGATTCTACCTGAGCTCTGTAAAGAAGCTCATTTCCATAAACCTGACAGGAAGTTCAGACGGATGGTTAATCTCATCTTCATCTTTAGCTTCGTCTTTAGCTCTGACTGAAATCCTGGCCAGGGTTTGTTTTTCCTGCTGTTTATTACCTTCATGTTTCTCCTCTGACTGAATATGTATTCAGACTGGAGTTTTAATGTACGCTGATGTACTGCAGGAATGTTCGGAACGATTAGTTGTTTTTAATTAGTGTTTTTCTTTTCTGCTCGTAATCATTGGCAGACATTAAAGGTCTGTGTGGCTTTGAGCTCCTTCATCCCTCCGTCTGCGTCGCTTTCTGCTGCAGCCTTGGCTTGTTAAAGTTGATGACAGAAGAGCCTTCCTGTCCTGAGGCTGAGTCACCGCGCCGCTGCTCCAGTCCTGAGAACACTTTCAGCTCCTTTCTGGTTCAGAGACAGAGCTGGAGGTGGAACTGGAGGACGACCTGCAGGCCCGGCGGCACGTAGTCAGCCGGTCCGCCCTGGACTGGAAGCTGTTTGCTGTTTTTACCTCAGAGTGGCCAACTCTGTTATATCGATTTGATACAATAGTGGCTTCCGCACTTCCCATATCGGAGCCTTCTGTCACTTTTTCCAGCAGTTAAAACTGTTTAATCTGTCGTTAACATGTTAACACGTCGTAACCTGTTTTTCCCAGCCGACTTCAAACACAAAATGAGCGCTATGACACTCGCGTTGACTTTATATTTATGCTGCTACTGTGCTGAGCTGCTCAGGTGGGTTGTAGTTATGGGAACAAACCAGTAAAACGCAAAGAACTGCACAGTTTTTAACCCCCAAACTAATAGATTGAGTCGAGTATAGCTGTTGGATGCAGCTAATGTTAGCTAAAAGCTGAGTAGATAATGTTAGCGAAAAGATGAGTAGCTAATGTTAGCGAAAAGATGAGTAGCGAATGTTAGCGAAAAGATGAGTAGCTGAATGTTAGCTAAAAGCTGAGTAGCTGATGTTAGTTAAAACTGAGTAGCTAATGTTAGCTAAAAGATGAGTAGCTAATGTTAGCTAAAAGCTGAGTAGCTAATGTTAGCTAAAAGCTGAGTAGCTAATGTTAGCAAAAGATGAGTAGCTAATGTTAGCTAAAAGATGAGTAGCTGATGTTAGCTAAAAGCTGAGTAGCTGATGTTAGCTAAAAGCTGAGTAGCTGATGTTAGCTAAAACTGAGTAGCTAATGTTAGCTAAAAGATGAGTAGCTAAAAGATGAGTAGCTAATGTTAGCTAAAAGGTGACTAGCTAAAACCAATACAGCACCGTAAGTTTGTTTAGTACAAGCAACTGTTGTTTATGTTTACAAGTTGTTATATTCACTTGAGTAACGTTTTGGGAAAATGTGCTTATAAAAGAAGTTTTACTGGACTGTGAGGTTTGTTGTTATAGTAGGTTCATCTTCACTTGTTTTATTAGCTACGGTCTTTAAATCTTTGTGATTTATGAAGACATTAATATGTCCTCTAACCAACCAAGTATGTTCTTCAGGTGATTCTCAACAGTCAGTCTGGTCTAAGTCGTTTCCATGGTTACAGTATAAACGGTTTTGAACGCCTCCAGACTACAGACAAAGTTTTTACTCTGAAGAAGCTCCAGTCACAAAAAAAACCAAAAAAACATTTATTCCAAAATAAAACCATGGCGGATTTTTGCTGCAGCTTGAAACAATAAATGACGCAGAAGGTGCCTGTGGAAGAGCAGCTGCAGCTAAAGCTAACCAGGCTTCCAGCAGAACATCCAGTCCGACTAAAGGAACCAGAACAGAAAGCAGATAAACATCAGCGCAGCTTGTAGCCGCAGGCTGGCAGCACTTATCACCGAGCAGCCAGCAATAAAGACTGAATCACGCATTTATCGCTGCAGCGCACACAAACTGCACAGGCGGAAAAATACAGATTTTAATTCAGAGTTTTCTTGTCATTCTAACCTTTCTGGTGGCCAGCGCGAGCGCAAAGCTAGCCGAGCTAGCATAGTGCGCTACATTACTTTAGCTAATGCTAATCAGACCGGAACTGATTCGGTTCAGCCTCCTCGTCTCCAAGTGATCCGGCCCAGTTCTGCTCCAACACCAGGCGGTTCTGGTTTCTCTCTGTAGGGTCCAATCGGTACAGTTACTGTAACTTAGTGATCAGGCCTGAAACCTGCAAGTAGAGATGATGGAAACAACCACAAATTAAGCTCCTTATTTGTTATATCACCTTTTTAGCACTAATGGCTTTACTATGTTTTATTTTGTACAGCATATGGTTGACTTCCGGGTTTTGATTTGATGCTTTTATGTTGAAGAGACAACTTCCGCTGTATATATCTTACAGAAGCGCAGCTTGCTGTTGTTACAGTGCATCTCTTTAGCTGCACCTTGATGGAGGCAGAAGCTCTTAGTGAAACTCAGTTCACCTCCAGTGACCCCACAGTAAACCCAGAGTCCTTCACGTGGGCGGTCTGCTAAAGATGACCTCTGACCTGAGCCTCATAAAGCTGGTTCCACAGTGGGCCTTCTAACAGCAGCAGAACATTTCCAGAACCAGAGACTAAAATCTCCAACCAGAGAAACTTTGATTCCAGCAGCAGGTCCTGGACCCGCTGCTGGTCCTGCTGGTCCTGGACCCCCCTCCCCCCCTCCCCCTCTGGTCCTGCTGGTCCTGGACCCGCTGCTGGTCCTGCTGGTCCCCCCCCCCCTTTTTCCGCCCCACCCCCCCCCCCTCCCCCTCTGGTCCTGCTGGTCCTGGACCCCCCTCCCCCCCTCCCCCTCTGGTCCTGCTGGTCCTGGACCCGCTGCTGGTTCCCAGCTGGCTGGAGCTGATTTACAAACATAATCAATGAAACAATTATCAATAATCTGTTGTATAACAACAACAAAATGTTTCTGTTTCTATGATTTTGTATGTTTGTGTTTATGTTCATTTTTAACTCAGTTGCTGCTGAAAGGTGCAATACAAATAAAATTTGATTGATCAATCAGTAACTGCAGCTGTTTGGTTCTGCAGGTGGTGGATTGCTCCTGGGACGAGACGGTGAAGATCTACTCACCTTCCTGCCTCGCTGCAGCACCATAACACACACACACACACATCCTAACACACACACACACACACACACCGCGGGGCGTGTTCAGGACAGTGGGCGGTTCTTCCGGCTGGATTTGAGCTCCTATTGGCTGATTGGACTCTGAGTTCATCGAGATGTGAAATATAATCATAAAGTATTTTATGTAAATGTTTAGAATGTAATAAATGTTTTATTTTCCATCCAGCCGTTTGGTAACTAAACCCTAAATCCACTTTTCACTGCAGACAAACTGAGTAGTTTTTATGTTAATCTGCAAATTGTGATTGAAGTGTCTCAGTGCTGCCCTCAGGGTCGCATAGAGGTACTGCAGCTGAATTATCCTATTGGTTCCGGGATTCCAGCCCTGTGATTGGCTATAAACCCCCTCACTCAGACGCGCCCCCTGGTGGCGCGTCAGGAGGTGGAACAAGGAACATGGTGAGCGTTGATGAACAGAGTTGCCCGTGTGATTTATTAGCAACGTTGACGCAGAGCGACTGGAGCTGTTTGCTGCTGAACTCACTGGATTTTTTTTGAAAAGTTAACAGATTTGTTAGTCACTTGTACTGCTTTACAGTGAGATGGTGAGTTAAACTGACTACATGGAGACATTATTATTATTGCCATCAATTGAGAAATAAAAACATCCTTCAAGTTATAGATTTCTTATTTTATCTTCCGGTTTTCCTCTGGTCATTTGATGAAGAAACTTTTCCACATTCAGTTTAAATTAAAAAGTATTTAGAGTAAATGTTTGTGAACACAGAGCGCTGAGGTTCTGATGGTTCCTGATGACCCGCCGGATGTGGGCGGGGCTTCCCGCCTGCCGCCCTGGAAACTGATTTTCTGATGAAATATTTCAATTAAAAATATTTCCGTGCCTGTTGGGAGCAGCGCAGCTGGACGGGAATCATTGTTAACATTTATCCTGAGAGGAGACGGAACCGGACCGGGTCAGAACTTCAGACCTGAATCCATTCAATCTGAACGCAAAAGTTAAAGCTGTTTGTTTCAAATGAATTAATAAATCCAGAAACGTTCAGGAACCACAAGGAGTTGTTTATGAAGTAACAGTGTTTTTAGCAATTATTCTTTATTTTATTCTATTTGTCTTGTTTTATTAAACTTTTTTTGTTTTAATTTCACTCTTTTGGTCTTTTATTACTTAACTCCTCTTCTATAAGCGCCATGTTATCGGTAGTTTTTATTGGTGTTTATCAAATCATTCAATGTGTTTTATGGTTTGGCTGTTTATGCGTATTAATGTAATAGTTCAGAAGTAGCAGCTCAGACTTCCTGAAGTTTCTCCCTCCGTGGCTGTGAGTTTGGCCCCCATGGAGGAGCTCCGGCTCCCCCTCCCCCCCGCTGCGGTAAAATGTCCTGAGTGGCTGCGGCTCCTCCCGCTCCGCCCCCCGCCGCGCTGCCTCCCCTCAGTGCGCATCCGGAGCGCAGAGAGGAGAATCCCTCTGAGGACCAGCTGGAGCCCCCCGCCGGGTCCAGGTGAAGCCATGGAGGTGTTCCGGAGCCGGCTGCTGGGGATCTCCGTGGCCGTGGCGCACGGCGTGTTCTCCGGGTCGCTCAACATCCTGCTCAAGTTCCTCATCAGTAACTATCAGTTCGGCTTCCTGACGCTCATCCAGTTCCTCACCAGCTTCACGGCCATGCTGGCGCTGGAGAGCCTGCGGCGGCTCGGGAGGATCCAGGTGCCGCCGTTCGGCACGCAGCTGGCCAAGGTAGGAGCCGGAACCGGTTCTGGTGTTCCACCTCAAGTTTTATAGGGTTTTGTTCCCTTCTTTTTTCTGTTTTCTCTGCAGGTTGGATTTAGCTTCTGAAATAGTTTTTTTTAATTTTTGGTTCTGAATTGTAGGAAACCGTTCTTTAGAACCGGATCGTAAAACCGGATCGTTGAGTAGAACCGGATCGTAGAACCGGATTGTTGAGTAGAACCGGATCGTAGAACCGGATCGTTGAGTAGAACCGGATCGTTGAGTAGAACCGGATCATTGAGTAGAACCGGATCATTGAGTAGAACCGGATCGTTGAGTAGAACCGGATCTTGTAGAACCGGATCGTTGAGTAGAACCGGATGGGAAACTTTCTGCAGCTTTTCTCTGTTTCCTCAGGATGTTTTATTTCTGTCATCCATTCAGTTCTTTTCCAGTTTTCTGTTACAAATTAATAACTTTTATTCATTTACCCAGATTAAAACCTACAACCTTTTTCAAATATCAATATTTAATCTCAGAAGGAAATGAAATGCTGAAACTCATGAATTTAAATTCGTGGTCTCTATAACAGAGAATCGTTCAGAGAATCCTTTAGATGAACAGATTCTAACCGTTCCTTCCTCACCGGAGGCGAAATGATTTCTGATGTTTCTTCAGGAAAGGCCCTAGGAGCCACCCCCCCCCCCCCCCCCTCCCATTTCTTTGGCGCCCCCTGTGGTTCATATGCGGATCCGGCGCAGCTCCGTCTCCATGAGCGCAGAGAGGATCTCACTGCGCATGCGCAGCAGAGGGAGAAAATTGACGTGAATTTGATTTGTTTTAATAGAAAACATAATGTTTATTAGTAAAGGCGGTGTAAATATGCTGCTTTTTCTTCATAAATGGATCCTACTGCTCACAACCTGGCAGATACCTTTACCGAACCGAACCGGGATCAGGCGGTTCCGAGGTTCTGAAAGCTCCGCTGCTGAACATCCGCAATCAGACTTTCTGTCACATTCAGTTCCGGACTCCGGTTCCGATGTTTCAGAACGTTCTGCCATTCATTGGCGAGCCCCCACAGCATGATGCTGCCACCACCGTGTCCCAGGCAGGAGTCTCTCGGTGCCGGTCAGGCTCAGAGCCGGAAGTCTCTGGAAGCGCATCCGCTCTGAAGCTGCAGGGACTCGAATAGTTGACGTTACGTGACGTCACTTTTCTCCTTTCTATATGTTTTTAATGTTTGATATTAGGACGGGATATTAGGGCAAGCTCAGAATATAAAATTAAAACTAATGTTTAGATTTTACTCTTGAAATATTGACTTTATAATCCCATTATATTCATCTTCATTGGGGTGATAAAGTCACGTTTCTTACTTTTAATGTCGTTATTCCATTTGAATTCATGCTTATGACTTTGCTCTGGTAATATTTTTACTATTTTATGTTTGTCTTGACACTGAGGTTGTGTGTTTGGACTCTTTGCGCCTGTTTGCGCCTGTTTGCGCAGGAGTTTGCGCCAGTCTGCATCCTGTCCACGCTGCAGTCCACGCTGACGCTGTGGTCGCTGCGCGGCCTCAGTCTGCCCATGTACGTGGTGTTCAAGCGCTGCCTGCCGCTTTTCACGCTCTGCATCGGGGTGTGCGTCCTCCGCAACGCGCTGCCGTCTGCGGGCGTGGTGACCGCCGTGCTCATCACCACAGGGGGCGCTGTTCTGGCAGGTAAGAGGTTCAGGAACTAGTTGGTTGTGTCCATCCATCCATCAGTCCAGTGGCGCGCACACTTCCTCTACTCTGCTAATAGCAGAGATAAGTTTTAGCTTAGCTCTTTAGCGACTGTAAACATTTAGCGCTAATTTCCGTGGCTGATTGTAAAAGATCAGCTGAATCGAAGTTCAACATCTGAGTCGAAATTTTGGCTAAAAATTCTTCAAGTAGTTATGCTCTTATTTTGAAGTGGGTGATGTCTGTTTATGCAGCAGCTCAGCTTCCTGTCCTCAGTTCTCTCTTTACTCAATAACAAACAGTAGAGAACAAGGCTAAGTACCTTGTTAGCATTAGCTTCTGTTAAATACCGTGTTGGTGTAGCACTTCAGAATTAGCTTCCACAAACTGCCATGTTGGTAATGTTTAGCATTAGCTTCCACTGATTAGCGCTTTAGCGAACGACAATGATTAGCTCAGACTGTCGGCCTGCAGGTTCACTTCCGGTCCTGGTTGTTTCCTGCAGGAGCCGGAGACCTCACCGGGGATCCGTTTGGTTACGTCACCGGGGTTCTGGCTGTCATCATTCACGCCTCCTACCTGGTTCTGATCCAGAAAACTAGTCTGGAGAGCGAGTATGGACCTCTGACTGCACAGTACGCCATCACCATCATGGCGTCGCCGGTGTGGAACCTTGTTTCAGGAATGTCTTGCTTTCATCCTCGTTTCCGGTTTGTTTTCTGACGCTCTTCCTGTTTGCAGGTGCTGCTTGTCTGCTCCCTCATCTCCATGGACGCCGTCAACATGTGGTCCTACGAGGGCTGGCAGGAACCGCAGATCACCGTCATCTTCGTCCTGTGCATCTTCATCGGTTGCGCCATGAACTTCACCACGCTGCACTGCACCTACATCAACTCGGCCGTCACCACCAGCTTCGTCGGCGTGGTCAAGAGCATCGCCACCATCACGGTGGGCATGCTGGCCTTCAAGGACGTGGCGCCCACGCGGCTCTTCATCGGCGGAGTGGTGGTGAACACCATCGGCTCCATCACCTACTGCGTGGTCAAATACTTTGAGACGCAGAAGAAGAGTTTGTACGAGGACCTGGAGAAGGACGCGGCCCAGCCTGGAGACCCCTACACCGAGAAACCCCCGCCGATCGGGGAAGGGCCCGCCGCCGGTCCCGAGCCGGGGCCCGCCGCCGGTCCCGAGCCGGGGCCCGCCGCCGGTCCCGAGCCGGGGCCGGCGGAGAGCGGAGACGGGAGAGGGGACGAGGCGCCTCCCTTACCGAACGGAGCGCCGTCGGTGGGGGGCAGCGCCGGAGGAGACGGCGGCCTGAAATCTGTAGTGATGACGGAGAAGGAGGCGCTGGAGATGCAGAGGGAGCACCTCCACCAGGAGAACCCCGCCGCCGGCCGGACCGCCACCCACAACCTGGCGGGAGCCCTGAGGTCCATCAGGGCTCTGCAGCTGGCCAAGAAGGAAAACCTGATCGACAACATAGAACTTCAGAGTCCATGAGGGCGGGATGGAGACCCGAACGGACTCTTGAGCCGAACCAGAAAGGAACTCAGCGGACAGGGTCCGGCCAGGACTGGATTGGATCGGACCGGACCGGATCGGACCGGACTGGATCAGATCTGACCGGATCAGACCAGATAGGACTGGATCGGATCGGATCGGACCGGACCGGACCGGACCGGACCGGAGGTCTTTCATTGCATCGGCCGCTTGACAAATGCTTGATGGTCTTGTTGGCTTCCTCTCTCTACTGAACATTTCATGTCCCAGAACTGCAGAACCAGGAGGCGGACTGACCGTGTGTCCATGGTAACGAGTACCAAGCAGTTCCAGTTTGAGCCAGCAGGGGGCGGAGCTTCTTCTCGGCATGCGGAGGTTCGGCCAGCATGACCCGTTTCCCCGGTCCGGTTAGAACCCGGATGGACTGAACCCTGCAGGTCCGGTTTATTTTTTATCTGCTCCCATTTCATCATCAGATCCAAAATAATCCAAATTAATGTGTCGTCATAACGGTACCGGTTCTGTTCCATGTCTTTCGGGTCATCCGGGTCACTGGTCAGAGGCTGTTTAGCCAAAGAGCCAAACGACGTCATGTAATGTTAAATGTTTCGTTTAACTGAGAAGTTTATTTTATTAAACTGCTTTTCTTCTTTCTGGTTTGGTTCTGATGTGTCTCAAAATGCCAAATATGGTTTTTATTTTATTTTATTGCTTTCAGTGTTTTCACAGCTGAGAAGAAAAAATGTCAGATTTGATTTCCACTGTGGCCTTTTCATTTACTGTAAGCTTTTTATAAAAGCTCAGGCTCAATAGAACAACGTTTGATTGTTTTGCTGTTTCCTGAGGATGAAGGGAATCCGTCATGTCAGCTGTTCATGTCTGTAATATTCTCTGGATTCACTGAGTTCCTATTAAACGGCTGCCAGACTCATCAGCTTCTGCCTAATGATTTGTTATTGAGTCCAGGGCAATATGCTTTTAGAATATTAACTGAAGACTCGCATAGCAACAATAATATTAGCTCTTTATTTAAAAGATAATGTTTATAACAAGGTAATGTTCTGCTTTAAGGTCAAATCAATAATAAGTAATTATCCTACTATTATCCATCCATCCATCTTCTCCGGGTCGGGTCGTGGGGTCAGCAGCCGTTCCCAGCCTCTCCAGGGAATCCCGCGGCGTTCCCCCGGCGTTCCCCCGGCGTTCCCCCGGCGTTCCCAGGCCAGCGGGTCCCGGTCCTCCTCTCCTCTGCTGGGACCTGAACGCCTCACAGGGAGCCTCCATCCTGAGCAGGAGCCTGAGCTGATCCTCTCTCTCCATGTGGAGGAGCAGCAGCTCCACTCTGAGCCTCTCTGGAAGGGAGCCCAGCCCCCCTACAGAGGAAACCCATCTGGGCCGCTTGCGTCCGCCATCTCGTTCTTTAGGTCACGACCCAAAGCTCATGACTTTAGACGATGGTAGGAACGTAGATCGAGCAGTAAATGGAGAGCTTCGCTTTCTGGCTCTGCTCTCTAATATTATTATTATTATTATTATTGTTATTATTATCAATATCTAACAGCAGTTTTCTGTCTAATCTTGTAGTTTTATCATTTCCAAAAACTCAAAATTTCTCCTTCATATTTTCAGATCTAAGCCAGCGATTTCATAGCTTCGATCTTGAACCTGACTTGTTCATAGCAACATTAGCCGCTAACTGAACAGCTAATGTAGCTGAATATTGCTGAACACATCAGGTGGTTATGTTCATCTGATCACCAGAAGTTTATTATGGAGGGTTGGACATTAGTGTCACGATTAATCTGGCACATTATTGCACTAGATCACAAATGTCACACTGTAGCATTGTTTTTTCCTAATGTTAGCAAAGCTAACATTAGCAAAGCTAACATTAGCATGTGAACACTGAACATGCATCCTAATGGTCACATTAGCACACAGCTAATATGAGCATGGGAAGCTACCCATGCTCATATTGGTAGATTCTGTTATCACTGGACAAACATTGGCTTGGTCACATTAGCACACAGCTAATATGAGCATGGGAAGCTACCCATGCTCATATTGGTAGATTCCAATCTATTGCTAACTTTGGCTTGCTAATTAATGTACAGCTAGCCCCACCACATCTTGACAGTAACATCACTGTACAACAAGCACTAATATTAGCACTCCAGTGCTAACATAAGAGCACTTTCATGCTAACATTACATTAGCATACACAAAAATTAACCTTAGGATTGTAGTACAAAAACATTACACCAACGCTCAGATGAAAACACTAATGCTAATGTTAGCATGCTAATATTTCCTGGCTAAATAGTGAATAATTCAGCGGTTTAGCAGCTTCTCTCCTTTTCAGTCTGAGTTGAAGGTTTTAGGAGATTTTTGGGAAATTTTGTCCTGAAATTCATCCAAACTGTTGAAATGTCAGAATATCTGCCTCCATGTCATCGCAGGACCTTTTCTGCTTTAGCTACACACTGGATGTGTTTGGAAATAATGATAATATCTCTGGTGTTTTTAATGAACTTTACCAAAACTTCATGCGTTTTTCCTCCAACTGAATCATTTATCATTGTATATTGATGATTCTGTTGATTACTGAGTTTTTATGACTGTTCAGTGCAGCTTCTCCGGCTATGACTCATATTGTCACTAATTGAAGCTGTTAATTGTTGGTTAAACCCGAGCATTTCAAAGCAACACAGAGCTGGATGGATGAAACCTGCAGAACATTCAGTCTGAGCGCCGCTGAGGTTCCCCTGTAGCAGCAGCAGCAGCAGCAACAGCAGCAGCAGCAGCAGCAACAGCAGCAGCAGCAGCAGCAGCAGCAGCAGCAGCAGCAGCACAGCAGCAGCAACAACAGCACAGCAGCAACAGCAGCAGCAGCAGCAGCAGCAACAGCAGCAGCAGCAGCAGCAGCAGCAGCAGCAACAGCAGCAGCAGCAACAGCAGCAACAGCAGCAGCAACAGCAGCAGCAACAGCAGCAACAGCAGCAGCAGATTAAAGCCTTCAGCTCCTCTCATGCATCTGCAGCAGCAGCTTGTTGCTCATGGTGGGTTGAAAGCTGCAGCAGAGCCGGTTCTGTGTCTGCGGAGGCCGTGTCCACCTCCAGGCGACCCGACGACAGTTTCTAATGAAATCAGAGGGAATCAGGCCTGGGAGGGACGTGTGTGGGTCGGAGAGCCGAGCCAACGTCGAACCGCATTACTGCAGCGTCACGGACAGACGCGTTCAGTTCCAACTCCGGGCTGAAGCGTCCAGATGTTCCTCTCATGCTGATAAGACTGATGTCTTCTCTCAGGAACAGAGCTGGATGATACTTCCGGTTCGGGTTCGGCGGGTTGAGCTGTGAGACACCAAAGCAGTTTGAAGGTTTTTAAATCTGAAGCTTTGAAATGTGTTTACTGCAGTTAAACCTGAGATGGAAACACAGAAAAACACATTTATTTCAAAAAACACCAACGTGGGCGGAGCCTATAGACGCTGGGGGCGTGGCCTAAGACGAGACACTTTTCAGAAAAGTTGTGGAGTTTCACCAAAAACCAGCAGCTGGTTGAGTTCTGGACGGGTTCAGCGATCCAGCAGGACTCTGAGTCCAAACCAGTTTTGGTTGGATAAATCAGGCCACATTGAGGTTCTGTGATGGCCTTCATCCTCACCCTGCTGGTAAACTGTGGAACTTTGACTAGACCCTGAATGAAGCGCATCGGACCTCAGCAGCCTGATTCCTGCTGAGGCCCGGTCAGTGGTTCTGGTTCTGGTTTTTTCTTCTCCTGTTCTCCTCTGACCGGTGAAAAGCTGCTGGCACTTTGGACTAAAGAAGCTGTCAGGTCCAGGTATTGATCCGTATTGATCTTCTGCTCTCACGCTCTCCCAGCTTCATTTATCGCTCCGACGGCGGCGGCGGCGGCGGCGGCGTTTCCTGCAGATCATCAACACGTCCAGCAGAACGTCGATGAGGTTTCTGTTGACGCAGACGAACCCTCTCCGCTTTCCTGCTCATCCTGAAGTTTGATCTTTCAGTGTTGGACGGATTCACTAAAACAAAAGCAGGAATGTTCAGATTTTTACTGTTTTAATGTTGAAACAGAAAAGCGAGTTTTGATTTTTATATTTGATTCTTGTTCTCTTTGCTCTGCAGGTTTGACAACAAACAAATCGACACCTATAGATGTTTTTCCTGATGGTTTTAACTCTCTGTGTCTGAGCCAAATGAAGGTCTATTTTTATTCCCTCTGTTAGCCACATGTAGCATTAGCGTCAACGGGCCGGTATGAAAACTGACAGTAGATGGAGAAGTGGACGTGCTGATCATTGTGTGAGAATGTGGATCAGAACTGGAGCAGAATCACAATGTCTTCCTTTTAAATCTCTGGGTGTGGTGAGAGTTTGTTAGGTCTCCAATCTGCTGCTCTCAGTTTTATTTTTTGAACTCAAGCTGCATGTTTCGTTGTCTCTTCTTCCACGTCTGGAGGCCATTTTGAGTTTGATGTTCCTCTCGTGACATCATCATCTGGTCACCTGGGATTTCTGGCTGTTTACTCACTTTATGTTTTACGTTGTTGCAGATATTCAGCTGGAAAACATAGAAATAATCCAGTTTGATGATTTGTGTGCAGATTTGACTCAGAGTTCAAAGAGTCCTGAGGAATCTGAGGAGGCAGAAGACGCATCGTTTACCTGCAGGCTGTTTGAAGGCGATCAGCCTGAATGAGGAGGAAGAGCAGAGGAAGAGGAGATGAAAGGTCCGAGGCGGACAGACAGCAGGTGTGAGGAGGAGGGAACGTTTGACACCCGGCTTTTATCTTCTCAGGGGAATTGGATTGAATTTGGCTCAGATTCTGACAGGCTGTGATTTCATCTCAGACCCATTTTGCTATTAGCTTGTTGGCTCGCCGCGCTCTGCAAGCCAAACCCACGTTTTCCTTCACTCCTTCGTCTGGAGCTGAGGGTCAAAGAAACATTTGGCTTCAAAGTGTTTCTGCTCATCATCAAACAGGAAAAGCTTCTGGAGGATTTCTGCAGAGGATTTCATGTTTTGTCTGTGGAACAGAACTGAATATTCATGAGCTTCATTCCAGACAAACAGCAGAAAAACCAGCTGAAAGTTTTCATCAGATTCCAGGCGGACAGGATTCCTCAGGAATCGATGGTTTCTCGTTTAGCCCCTCCAGGAGACCAGCGCAATATGGCCGCCGCTCCAACACAAAACCAAAGTACATAACAGAACTGAAGTTCCTTCATTTACATATTTACATTACAGAATGGATTCATGATAACAAAAAATTACTTATAGGCCTTTAAATAAACGAGACTCATGTCTCCCTCAGGATCGCCTGACAAAAGGGGCGGGGCTAAGAGGCACAAACAATTTAAAAACAATACCACAGAAGAAGAAATAAAAAGGCGGGGCAGAACAGTGACAGAGTTTCTAAAGGTGTTTCAGTCAAGAAGACATTTGATGTAATTAGAACAAAAGGAAAATAAGCAAAACCAGATTTAATTCATGTTTTGAATATGAATTAAGTGTAAATTGACTAATAATAAATTTAAAAGGGGGAATAAACCAATATAGTTGTAACAGTGTAAACATATTGCAATATACATGAAAGCAAAAAAAAGTGACAAATGAAAATGTAGGGTAAGTTAATGAGTCAGTTTGACCAGTGATGCTGCGTCCTGCAGCACAAACACCAGACAGAAATGTTTTCCAGACGGAGGATTTTCTCACTTATTCAAACAACAAAACAAGACAAAATGACCTTCCTGGTGTCTGAGGCTCCCTGACACTGTGGACAAAGTCAAGAATGAAAGGAAACTCAGTGCTAACCGCTGGGCTAACCGCTGAGCTAACCGCTGGGCTAACCGCTGAGATAACCGCTGGGCTAACCGCTGAGCTAACCGCTGGGCTAACCGCTGAGCTAACCGCTGGGCTAACCGCTGGGCTAACCGCTGAGCTAACCGCTGGGCTAACCGCTGAGCTAACTGCTGGGCTAACCGCTGGGCTAACCGCTGAACTTACCGCTGAGCTAATCGCTGAGCTAACAAGGCACTAAATAGTGCAACAGGTGGCACCATCAGGTGTCGGCCTCTCCACAGCCTGAGCCTCCATTAAGAGAAGCTGGTGGTCGGGTGTGTTGGCCCCAGTCTGGTTGCTGTTTGTCTCGTTTAATTAGAATGAACAGCTTGTTTTTGATGCTGTTTTTATTTGCTGCACCGGATGGACACCAAGGTTTGATTGGGTTTGATTACAATGATTTAATAAGTATTTATGTTTTTTTTAATGCTTTTTTTATGGTTTTTGTTTTTCCAGTCCTCACTGCGTCTGGTTTCTGTTTTGCCAGTCGGGATGTCGACTCTTCATTTCTTTAGTTTTTTCTGTTTGTTTTGAGGCTCTTCCTGACGCCAGCGGGGAATCCTTTCTATGTGTGAAACAATAAATATTAATAAATATTACTGTCATTCTGGTTATTGATTATTGCCCTTCGGCTTATCGGACGTATAAGAATAGAAGCAGGAGTTCTGCTGAAGCTGAAGCTCTGGGTTCATCTGTGTCGGCCCTCCACGTCTCGTGTTGATGATTCTGTGGAGCTGAACTGTGGATTCAGGCTGTGAAACTTTGAAAAGTATCAGTTTTCTAATTTTGCCTGATTCTCCATGGTAACCTACGGTGGCCCTGAGGTGCAAAACACTACAACATTAAGGAAAACACTACAACATTAACAAAAACACTACAACATTAAGGAAAACACTACAACATTAACAAAAACACTACAACATTAACAAAAACACTACAACATTAACAAAAACACAACAACATTAAGGAAAACACAACAACATTAACAAACCCACAACAACATTAACAAAAACACAACAACATTAAGTGTTGGAGCTATTTATTCTTTATTTCTTTATCTATTTGAATTTTGTTAGTTTATTCTTAAACTTTTATTTTTTGCATTATTTGCAGAGTTTATTTATAGGTTAATAATTTGTTTATTTGTTTTCTTATTTTTTCCTATTTTTTATTTGTGAGCTAGACAGGAAGTGGGTGGGTCAGTCCACTTTCTATAAATGTAGGGGCGTGGTAAAGAACCAGCAAGGGCATTTGGGTTTGGGGGCCTATGGTTTTTACCAGCACGAGAGAGAGCAGAACAAGAGAGGTCAGGAAAACAAAGAAAAGTTGGATAATTGTAATTTCTTGCATGAAAGACAAAATAAAAGCAACCAAGACAATTAATAAGTTTGGACCTTAAACTTCTTTCGCCTGAGTCAAGAATCTGGACCCCAGTGCCTCATAGTGGCTTTATGGAACTTTTATTGGATGTTTGTGATTGACAAACAATCGCCACTACACTAAGTAAAAACCATCCCCCTGTGGATCAAGTAAAGACCTTCTCGTGGATCAAGTAAGGAACCAGCCTGTGGATTAAAAGGAACACTTCCTCATCAATGGACATGTTGGATTTATGGATCTCAAGGATTACCATCAAACAAAAGGTTTTGGACTGTCTTTGATGAAATCAAGCGACTTGCTGCGTGAGGCCTGGATTGACACTTCACTCATTCATCAAACTGGTACGTGGCAATATTGCTCAAGCCGTAAAGGATAAACGGTGAAACTATTGGAGTTTAAAGACATTATTCCACTGCAAAGACTGATGAGATGAGTTTGATGTGACAAATTGACGCGTAATTGGATTCAGACGTGCGCCGACGCCCATCATGGAAATGTTTGTTCACAAGAATCAACCTCTTTAAACAAAGAGACACGTTCGTGCTTCATCCTGTGGATTCCTTGTGGATTAATGTCGCTTTAAAGGTTTGAAATAATTCAAAGGATCGCTAAAAATGTCTGACGTCAAGAGTAAAGAGGATGACACTCAGATGTCACAAGAAAAAAGAAACATCAAATTCACACAAAAGGGTTTGGAGTTTTATGTGAAAACATGTCAAGAAAAACGAAGTTTAAAGTGTAAACAAGCTTCAAACCTTGTGGAAAAAATCTCCGCATTAATGACGTCACAAGAAAATGTCAAGAAAGTGTCTTCTGACTTTGTCAAGTTTATTAAATGCTATCAAGATGCAACTGATTTACATGAATCCTTTTTGAATTTGCCATTGCCAGAAGAAGAAGTGAAAAGGCAAACTGTGCATTTTCAGTCCAAGGTTGTGGCATTCTCTGAATTTATGGACAATGTAAAGGCTTGGTTGCATGAAGCAGGATATCCATATACTGAACAGAACAATAATGTTGATGATATAGTTGCAGATCTGGATGAAATAAATCCTGAAGACAGTGTTTCTAATATTTCAAGTGTAAAGCCACGTTCAAAAACATCTTCACAGTATTCTCGGACTTCATCCACATCTTCTGCTCGCATTAAAGCTGCAGCTGAAAAGGCGGCGCTCATGGAGAGACTCGCAGCGTTGGACAAAAAACATCTGATCGAAGAGCAAGAAGAAAAGCTGAGAAAAGAAAAGGAAAAGCTGAGAAAAGAAAAGGAAAAACTAGACTTGGAAATAGAGTTGGCAGCAACTAATGCAAAACTTAATGTCTTAATGAATTCAGTCGCTGATTCTAAACGATCTGATGGAATGAACTCTTATTTTGAAAAGGCTAAAGTAAAGGACGCGCCCCTGCTAAATCCTTGCGCTGATGAGTTTTTTCCCGAAGAAAGACCAAATCCTTCATCTGACTTTCCTGTTGTTAGACCTAAACAAAGGCAGAAACAACTTAAAAACGGATCAAAAGACAGTAAAAGTTGATTTTTTCAACTCAAACAATGCAGAAAAACACAATCTTCCTTTGAGACTGAGAACTGTCAGAATGATATTGTGAACATCATGCAAAGACAAAATGACATCACTGCCTTACTTGTAAAACAAAATTTATCATCTGTCCTCCCATCTAGAAACATTCCTGTGTTTGATGGGGATCCCCTGCAGTACAGATCATTTATGAACGCTTTTCAGAACGGAGTGGAAGCTAAAACTGACAACTGGAGCGACTGCTTGCACTTCTTAGAGCAGTTCACTAGGGGGCAGCCTAAAGATCTGGTGCACAGTTGTCAGCACTTACCTCCTGAGCTAGGTTATTCCAGGGCCAAATATCTTCTTGAAGAACATTTTGGAAATGAAAATAAAATAGCTTCTGCATATATGGAGAAGATTATGAGTTGGACACCAATAAAAGGTGACGATGTGAAAAGTCTTCAATCATTCTCTCTTCCTTCAAGGATGTTCAAATCTGACACAACAAATTGTTTACATGAAAGAATTGGATCTACCTTCAAATATGAGAACGATTGTCCTGAAACTTCCATATAAATTGAGGGAAAAATGGAGAGTTATTGCTTATGAGCTACAGGAGCAAAATGGCCACCGAGCTTTGTTCACCGATCTGGTTGCTTTTATAGTAAAAAGAAGTAAACGTAGCATCAGATCCAGTGTTTGGCAACATTCAAGATCCACAAACTAGGATCAACTCTAAAGTGTCAAGTTCCAGCAAGCAAAGGAAAAGAGGAAGCAGTTTTGCCACAAATGTCAACACAATACTAGACGCCAAAACTCAGTCAACTGAAAACAAGATCAAGTCTACTGTTCTTCACAGCTGCTTGTTTTGTTTACAAAGAAATCATCTATTGGAAAACTGTATGCAGTTTAAAGCTAAAATGCATCGGGACAAGTTGACCTTCATTAAACAAAATGGGATTTGTTTCGGTTGTTTGAAAGTTGGTCACACAAGCAAAGACTGCAGGAGTCGTTTGGATTGCAACGTGTGTCACCAAAAAGCATCCGGGGGTTCTTCACATAGAGCAAAAGGAGCCAGAAGCCTCTTCAGAACAAACCCAACAGACAAAAAGGTCTCATGTCAGCTTCTCAACTGCAACCACTCAGACATGTGGGCATATTGGGGCCGGTCATGATGATGATGCTGTTTTTTTCTATTGTTGCAGTCAAAGTTAAAAGTCAAAAGAGCAACAAAGTTGTACAAACTTATGCATTTCTGGATCCAGGAAGTTCAGGTACATTCTGTACAGAAACTCTGGCAAAAAAGACTGAACTTAAAGGGCAAAAGAACAAATATTCTGCTGAGAACAATGAACCAAAATAAGATTGTTAATGTACAAGTTTTGTCTGGTTTGGAAATCTCTAATTTGAAAACAAATGACTTCATAGCATTGCCAGATGTTTTGACTCAGAGTACCATGCCAGTTTCTACATTGAATATTCCCCAGCAAAAGGACATTGATCAGTGGCCTCATCTTAAGCCTGTTAAGCTTCTTAACATCAATGCAAATGTGGAACTACTGATAGGAACTGATGCTTCAAATGTTTTAGAGCCCTGGGAGGTGATAAACAGTGTGGATGGTGGGCCTTATGCTGTCAAAACTAAAGTTGGCTGGGTCATAAATGGTCCTCTGCGCACTAGAAGCAACAGCAGAAATAAAAATATCTGCACTGCTGTAACAGCTAATAGGATCTCTGTTGAGCATCTTAAAGATATGCTGGTCAAACAGTACAATCATGATTTTAATGAAAGATCATCAGAGGAGAAAACTGAAATGTCCAGAGAGGATTTGCATTTCATGAACATTGTTAATAACTCAACAAAACTTGTTGGAGGTCATTATCATATCGACTTACCTTTCAGGAGTGAAAGTCCCAGCTTGCCAAATAACATCTGTGTCGCAGAGCAGCGCCTCCAGAGCCTCAGAAGGAGATTTGAAAAGGATCCTCAGTACAAGGAGGAATACACTGCATGTGTAAACAACATGCTGCAGCAAGGACATGCGGAGGCTGTACCAGCAGATGAGCTTCAGAAAGGTGATGGACAACTGTGGTACATTCCTCATCATGGAGTACATCATCCCACAAAAGGCAAGTTGAGAGTTGTATTTGATTGTGGATCAACTTATCAAGGAGCATCACTGAACAGTCAGCTTCTACAGGGACCTGACCTCACAAACTCTCTGGTTGGAGTCCTCATCAGATTTAGGAAAGAGCCTGTTGCACTAATGGCCGACATTGACGCCATGTTTCACCAAGTGTATGTCTCTGAAAAACATGTCAACTTTCTCCGTTTCCTGTGGTGGCATCATGGTGACACTTCAAAACCTGCACAAGAGTTCAGGATGCTGGTTCATTTATTTGGAGCAGTGTCTTCACCCAGCTGTGCAAATTATGCTCTGCAAAGAACTGCTGATGATAACATCCAACAGTTTCCAGCTGAAGTGGTTAACACAATCAAAAATAACTTTTATGTGGATGACTGTTTAAAAATCTGTTCCCACAGAAGAAGATGCTGTGTACCTGGTGAAGAGGCTGACCGACCTTTGCTCTAAAGGAGGCTTCATGCTTTCAAAATGGGTCAGCAATAGTCGCATAGTGCTCATGTCAATCCCAGAGGAAAAGAGAGCAAAAGAAATTAAGAATCTGGATTTGGACACAGATCAGCTTCCAGTGGAGAGAGTACTGGGTTTACAGTGGAGCATTGAAACAGACGAGTTCAAGTTCAGAACCTCTGTGCAGAACCGTCCACACACCAGAAGGGGGCATTTTGTCTGTGGTTAGCTCACTGTATGATCCCTTGGGAATCCTGGCTCCCTTCAGTATGCCAGCTAAATTGTTGCTGCAAGAACTTTGTCGACAAAATTTGAAGTGGGATGAAAGTTATTCCTCATCCTCTCTCTAGGAAGTGGCTTGATTGGCTGGAGGATCTTCAGCTGATATCCAGTTTTAAAGTGGATCGTTGCATCAAACCAAGCTGCATCAGAAAACCAGATAAAGCACAACTTCATCATTTCTCTGACGCAAGTCAAGATGGCTACGGAACAGTGTCATATTTAAAACTGGAAAAGAATAACATCTCACATGTTGCTTTCATTTTAGGAAAGGCAAGAGTTGCCCCTATGAAGCAAACGACGATCCCCAGGTTGGAATTGACAGCTGCTGTTCTTGCAGTCCAAGTAAATAAACTGCTGCAGAAAGAGCTGCAAATACAGTTGGAAAAACCTGTTTTCTGGACTGATAGTACAACAGTACTAAAAATATATTTCCAGTGAAACCAGAAGATTTCACACCTTTGTTGCAAACCGAATCTCTGTTATCCGAGAAGCAACAGATGTGGATCAGTGGAGATATGTTTCCTCCAAGGAGAATCCTGCAGATGACGCATCCAGAGGCATGAGAGCTGAGGAGTTCCTCAAATGCAGGAGATGGATAAATGGACCTGAATTTCTCCACAGATCAGAGGAGGAATGGCCTAAACTGGATGTGGATCACCATGCAATTCCTGCTGATGACCCAGAGGTTAAGAAGGACCTAATAGTAAGTGTTGTTGTGAAGGAATCAGAAAATGCTACAAACTATCTGATTCATTATTTTTCATCTTGGACAAAGCTTAAAACCTCTGTTGCTTGGGTTTTAAAGCTGAAAAACATCCTGATGTTGCTGCAACGGAAAAGAAAAGAGTTTGCTGCTGTAGACCTAAATAAAAATGATCCAGAAAATCATAGGAAAGAACTGGAAAAGCAGATGCAAAAATTCAAGACCACTCTAAAGAAAGAAAATCTGACTCCTGAAGACTTGGCCAAGGCAGAACTATCCATCATTCAGTTTGTACAACAACAGAAATTTACAACTGAAATGGCTCTCATCACCAGTGGTCTTAAAGCAGTCTCCAGGAGAAGTTCTCTATGCAAACTTGACCCAGTATTGGATGCTGGAGTTCTCAGAGTGGGTGGCAGATTGAATAAAACAGCCATGCCTGTTGAAGCGAAGCATCCTGTAATTTTGACAAAGGATATGCATGTGTCTACCCTGATTTTACGCCATATTCATCAACAGTTGGGACATGCAGGGAGAGCTCATATGCTATCCAGATTAAGACAAAAAATACTGGATAATCAATGGTAATTCAGCTGCCAGAAAAATCATCTCTCATTGTGTTGTTTGCAGACGTAACAGAGGAAAGTTTGTTGAACAAAAAGATGGCAGATCTGCCAGGAGAAAGAGTTCTGCCAGCTACCGCTCCTTTCACAAATGTTGGAGTGGATTACTTTGGTCCTATAAGTGTTAAAAGAGGACGAAGTCTCCTGAAAAGGTATGGAGTTCTGTTCACTTGTTTCACCAGTCGTGCTGTACATCTGGAAATTGCCTACACTCTCGATACAGATTCCTGTATAAATGCAATCCGCAGGTTTATCTGTAGAAGAGGCCCAGTTTCCACAATTAGATCCGACAATGCCACAAATTTTGTTGGTGCAAATCGAGAGCTAAAAGAGAGTTTGGCTGAACTGAATCATGCTAAAATTCAAAATGCTTTTGTGCAGGATGGAATAAAATGGAACTTTAACATCCCTGCAGCCTCTCACCAAGGAGGAGTTTGGGAGCGTTTGATTCGTTCCATTAGAAGTATTTTAGTCTCAGTTCTCAAAGAACAAGTTTTAGATGATGAAGGACTTCAAACAATCTTTTGTGAAGTTGAGGCCATATTAAATGATAGACCCATTACCAAAGTTTCAGATGACTCAAATGATCTTGAGGCACTCACACCCAACCATTTGTTGTTGTTGAAAAACAAACCAGTTTTGCCACCAGGATTGTTCAGTCAAAAGGATCTTTATGTCAGAAAAAGGTGGAAACAAGTGCAATACATGGCAGAGTTGTTCTGGAAAAGATGGCTTTCTGAGTATTTACCTCTGATGCAGGAAAGACAAAAGTGGACAAGAACTAAAAGATGTCTTACTCCTGGAGATGTTGTTTTAATTGCAGACTCTACAGCTCCAAGAGGATCCTGGATGATGGCCAAAGTCTTGAGTGTAAACCAGGATGCAAAAGGCTTGGTGCGTTCTGTGCGATTGCAAACAAAGACCAGTGTTTTGGAAAGACCTGTGACCAAACTTCTGTTGCTACTGGAAGCATCACATTAAGGAATTATGGACATGTTTGATGGAATAGCTCCTTTTCCTTGTTAAAGTAATTGCGACAGTATTCGCAATTAGGGGCCGGAGTGTTGGAGCTATTTATTCTTTATTTCTTTATCTATTTGAATTTTGTTAGTTTATTCTTAAACTTTTATTTTTTGCATTATTTGCAGAGTTTATTTATAGGTTAATAATTTGTTTATTTGTTTTCTTATTTTTTCCTATTTTTTATTTGTGAGCTAGACAGGAAGTGGGTGGGTCAGTCCACTTTCTATAAATGTAGGGGCGTGGTAAAGAACCGGCAGGGCATTTGGGTTTGGGGCCTATGGTTTTTACCAGCACGAGAGAGAGCAGAACAAGAGAGGTCAGGAAAACAAAGAAAAGTTGGATAATTGTAATTTCTTGCATGAAAGACAAAATAAAAGCAACCAAGACAATTAATAAGTTTGGACCTTAAACTTCTTTCGCCTGAGTCAAGAATCTGGACCCCAGTGCCTCATAGTGGCTTTATGGAACTTTTATTGGATGTTTGTGATTGACAAACAATCGCCACTACAATTAAGGAAAACACAACAACATTAACAAAAACACAACAACATTAACGAAAACACAACGGAAGAGGTAGGTCCCAGTGGGAGACCTAAGAAGTCACTGATTGGACAACAGGTCGTTTCACTTTTGAACCGGAAGTTATTCTGGAATGAGTCTTAGTGAACGCATGCTAACCGACACTTCGTGGTTGATCTGGAGCATGTCCAGTATCACCTCGTATGTATGTGTTACCCTGCAACCTTGGGTGGCAGAGTAATGTAATATAAAGGATCTTCCTCCAACGTGTGTTGCTGTGACACAGGAAAGATGAGACACACACGTTGAGTTCTCGTTAACATCCAACGGAAGATTAATTCTTTTTTGTGAGCTCGCTCTTTTCTATGCCACCAATGCAATGCGCCCCTAGTGGTCATGTGGAGAATTGCGTGGACAAACTGAAACAACACTTAATTTGATACAAGAAATTAAAAGATACAAAATAAAAAATTGTGTTTGGGGTGTCTATTTTCTTACATATTCTCTTTATTTTCTGGTAACTTATTTTTCACCCCTCTACACTTGTCCTGACTCAAAATATTCCCGAATAGCTGTACTGAGGTTTGGATCACTGAGAACATTCATGTTTTTAACGATCAAATTAAAGCCAGAATAACTTCCGGTTCAAAAGAGAAACGACCTGTCGTCCAATCAGCGACTTCTTAGGTCTCCCACTGGGACCTACCTCTTCCGTTTTCCTTGCAGCGTAATGTTGTAGTGTTTTCCTTAATGTTGTAGCGTTTTGCACCTCAGGGCCACCGTAGTAACCGCATAAATTAGTGCCTTTTATTTATCCAGAAAGATTCATTTAGGGAAAGCGAAGTGCGCTACGCTTCTCCAAGTGAACAAAAATGCTAAAGTGTGATGGATGCAGCAGCAGGTTGGTTTGTGGTGTTAATGTTATGCATGGTTAAAAACTACAAATGGCCACCTGCGATGACATCATAAAAGGGAGCGCCAGGCTCAAGCAGGCAGGTGATGCTGATTGTATGATGAAACCTATGCGTGTGGTTTGGGAGATCGGTGAATAAACCATTACCGATGACACAGTTGGACTCATGCACTCTGTTATTTCTAAATAACACGACAGGTTGATCAAACTCTGGGTTTGGAGGCTCTCTGTTCATTCAGTCTGTCCATCAGGAGACATTAGCATTAGCACATAGCACCTGCGGCAGGTCTCCAATCTCTCCCCAGGGGACCGAGGAATAAAGGGGAAGAGGAAATTAATAACTTAATATTTATGATAGTCCTGGAGGATCCTGAACAACAGAAGAAGAAAGTGAGGCGGAGCTGGAAGACCAAAGGGACAAATACATGCATCTGTTATTTGTTTTATTTCACGACTCATTAAAAAGTGAATCTGATCAAATGAAAAAAGTAAAATTGGAACAAAAATGCTTTCTTTCTTTCTTTATTTATTTAGTAGAAGTTGTTTATTTGAGAGCGTTGGTTTTATTTCAACTTGATGGAAACATCATGTTGTATTTATTCCCTTGGTGTCGCGTCCATCAGTGAAGTGAGCCGTGAGCGGGTCGATAGAACCGGAACCATTACACGCTTCATCAGAGGTGACACCGCGGCTCATTTCCTCTGCAAAATGTTGCAGGACAAACTGAGAAAATGAGGAATGTTGGAGAAAATGACGCTGCAACATTTAGAGTCAACATGGAGACAAAACAGAGAAACAAAGCAGATGCAAACAATTCAAAACAAGTTTTCATGCTATTTAAATACAAATATTTTGTGTTTTTAATAACTGCTTTTAATGTGAACATCTAGTTACCAGAACATGCGCAGACCGGTACCGGTTCTGATGACCGGAACAGCAGCTTGGTCTGTGCCATGGCGCCCTCTGGTGGAGAGTCCGTGGATTTTTCTCCGTCCAGTCAGACAGGTGAGCTGGAGACCGGGGTCTTCTTCACGCATGCGCAGAAGAGAACTGACTGATAATGCGCGTTTTGGTTATTATTTTAGAGACCTTTGTTGCTGAGGTTGCCTGTGACGTTTGCCTTTGTTCGGCCTGTGACTGTGACGTCACGATTGGGCCATGATCTCGAGACTTGATCAGACGTCAGTCCCCGTTTCTGGGTCAGTTTGGATCTTTTCGGTCCAGGAGTCGCTTGTTGCTGGTTGTTTGTTCCAAGAGAAATACATCAAATCCAAAATGTCTTTCGATGATGCAGAGATGATGAACGAACTGAGACAGAACCTGGTCTACGGTCCTCCTGGGAAAAACGACAAGATCAACACCATGGTGTGCGTGATGATCGTCAGGACGCTCAGGAACTGCGACATCAACGCCAAACGCATCCTGTCAGAGAGCAGCATGGCGAAGATGAAGAAGCGTCTGAAGAAGCTGATGATTTCCACCGGGGACCCAGACGGAGTTCTGGTCATCATCACCAAAGACAACCTGTCGGACATCGTGACGACCGTTTCTGAGACGCTGCACCAGCGCTTCGGCTCGTCGGAAAACATGGTGAAGGCCGCGATGAAGAGAAACGAGGAGTTTGACGAGGCGCTCATTGAAACTCTGGCAGAGCAGCTTGGAGTTCGAATCCCGGACTGCCAGAGACACGACGCCAGCCCAGATCGCGGGTCCGGTTCCCCGTTTCCAGGATTCAGGCCGACAGCAGACAGCGGCGTCATCTTCTGCTGCCTGCTGCTGAGAAACATGATCAACGTCCCCGAGGAGCTGTACGAGTTCTTCCCGTCAGATGTTCGGAAAATGATGGTGAGCCGTCTGTGCGGCCTGATGGTCCAACAGAACCAGATCAGCGCCTCCCACCTGGAGCTGCAGACTGAAAACCTGAAGCGCGTCGCTGCGGCCATTTCCAAGGAACTGCACGAGGCTTTCGGGTCAATCCAGAAACTTTTCAAAGTCGCTCTGCTGGCAAGAAACAGTTTCGACGTCTTGCTTCTGGATTACCTGGAGACCAGAATGAACATCATCAGGAAACCCGAGAACACTCTGGCCCGGATGTTTGGAGCTCTGGACCGGGACCTGGAGAACGTCTCCATGTGGTTCCACCGGCTGCGCACATCCCGCTATGCGGGCCTGTTCTCCTAGAGAACCGAAACCTCCGGAACCCAAACCACGGTTCTGTCTCAACCCAACCGAAACTGATCCTCCTTCCTGCTGCAGACATATCAGCTTCCGGTTAGAGGGACCTATTAATGTCTTCACAATGAAACGTTTCCTGCTTCCATGAAAACTGAAACGGTTCGGTTTCGGAACTAGAAACCTCCTGGTTCCGATTGTTTCTACTCTTTTCTGTTTGGGTTTTCTCCGGGTGATCCGGGTTTTGCCCTCAATCCAAAACCACAGACTTCCTGTGCAGGACCAGATCGTCCTCAGGGCTTTCAGTCCAATCAGTGGTTGCATTTCACTCCTTCATTCTATCAAGCTGTCAATGCAGCTATAGCTGATTATTGATTTTATTTATTTAATGTTATACATAACCGGAAGGACAGACTGACCTCTATGTAGGCATCTGTGTAGCTTCTAGCTATCAGTCTAGCATGTGTAGCTATTTATGGAGCATCTATATAGCTGTCTATGCAGCTAACGAGCTAGTAATGTAGCTAACTAGCTAGCTAAGTTACTAACTAGCTAGTCATGTAGCTAACTAGTTAGCTAAGTAATTAACTAGATAGCTATGTAGCTAACTAGCTAGTCATGTAGCTAACTAGCTAGATGAGTAACTAACTACATAGCTATGTAGCTGACTAGCTAGTCATGTAGATAACTAGCTAAGTAGCTTCATATCTATACAACTATCCATGTATGTGATGTCTATCCAGCTGTGTGTATCTATATTTATGTAGTTATAGATCTATGCAAGGACAGTGAGATTTTCCTCATAACTGACTTCATTTATTTGTGACTCAGTGAATAATAATATGTGTCATGTTTATTAGAGAGACAGAAAAGATAAAAACAAAGATATGATGAAGATGACTATATATGCTACACAAATGTCTATGTAGCTAACTATTTATATAGCTACCTACTGCTTGATAGCTAAACATCTATATAGATGTTTAGCTATCAAGCTAAATATCTATATAGATGTTTAGCTATCAAGCTAAACATCTATATAGATGTTTAGCTATCAAGCTAAATATCTATATAGATGTTTAGCTATCAAGCTATTCATGTAGCCATCCCTCCATGCAGGTAGCTACACATAGAGCTATATATTTATTTTGTTACCTAGTTTTTCTTACACTTAATTTGGGTTATTTGTGTATCTTGGTCATTTTAATTTGTTAGTACTTGTCTCCCTAATTACATAATTGGTAAATATTACATTTGATCTCAATAGTCTTGAGAATTTCTTGGATAGTTACTTTTGATTTTTACTTGAATAAATGAAGTTAAAGCAGCGATGTTCCTCTGTGTGCTTCTGGTTTAATTTGTGATTCTGCGCTGATTGTTGTCATGTTATTAATTATTGTTCATAATGTCTTTCCATATTCTGGTCTTGTTAAGATCTTTATAGAGGAGCAGCGGGAGGAGCAGCGGGAGGAGCAGCGGGAGGAGCAGCGGGAGGAGCAGCGGGAGGAGCAGCGGGAGGAGCAGCGGGAGGAGCAGCGGGAGGAGCAGCTCCTCCTCCTCCCCCTCCAGCAGCAGGAGGAGCTGCTGACATTCAGCCGGGTCAGTTCTCTCCGCCGCCGGTCTGAGGGAAGCGGTTAAATTTAGTCTCTGCTGATGACGTCAACCGGCCGCCGTGGGTCCGGCTGGACGTCCTGAGGTCCAGAAGGTTCCGGTTGGGCTGGACCCTGCGGAGCTGCTCCACCTCCACCTGGACCGCAGTCCCAAGGTTTGGGTTGAACAGAGGGCAGAACAGGTGAGTGGTTCTGGTGGTTCTGGAACTGCTGAAGGTATTGATTATTGATCAGCTGTAGTTTTAGATTTAAACTGGTTCCCAGTCCTGATCCTCCCAGTTTAAATCTCCCCAGTCTGCTAAACTACAGGATTCTCCCAGTCAGTACTGGTTCTGGTTCTGGTTCTGGTTCTGGTGCTGGTCTGGTTTTGGTTGTGGTTCTGGTTCTGGTTGTGGTTGTGGTTCTGGTTCTGGTTCTGGTTCTGGTTCTGGTCTGGTTGTGGTTCTGGTTTGTTCTTTTAGCAGAACCACAGAAGTGATGACAAGTTCTGTCAGGAAAACTAACAGAACCAATCGGATCCAAACAGTGGGTGGAACCAGAACCCTGTGAACCGGATCAGACCAGAGACTTTGGTTTCCCAGCTTCAGCCTCGTCCCAGAGGGTTTCCACGGTTACGCTGGACGGGTCCAGAACCCGGCTCGCCGATAAACACCATGAGATCACCGCTCTAATTCGGCACCGCTGTTTGGGCCATGACAGCTGGTTGCCATGGCAGCAGGCTCAGTGTCTGTGACCCGGCGGGTCCAGCCGGATCTCTGCAGTAGTGATGAAGACGAAGTCTGGATTCTTCCTCAGCGCTGGCTGAAGTCCTAGTCAAATCACAGAGATTTATCAGCTTTCTTACACATTTAAAGGGCCGGCGTCGTTAGAAATGGATGTTTTCTGATTTTGTCTTGATTTTTTTACATGTTTGAGAAATCATTTTTGTCTCTATGGGAACCATTCAGCTGCACTAAACACTTGTGTGGACCTAGCCTTGCCTTTGAGGTGCAGCTCCTCTCCCACTCAGACCCTTCAGACTAGCCAGCAGCAATTAGCAAACAGCTGCTGAGCTCCTTATTGGAGCTGCTGCTGGTAAAAACGTTAAAGGCTTAAAGAGGAGCCATGTTGGACGACTTCCTGGAGGAGGAGCTTCAAGAAGAGCAGGAACTTCTTAAAGAGACAGAGACTCAATATCAAGATGTTAAATCAGGAAGTGAAACGTCTTAAATCATGTTTGATATGTAATATTTTGATAACAACTGAAGGAAACAGTTACATGATACTGGCCCTTTAAGAGGAGAGCAGGCTGACCCTCCTCATCCTCAGGGAATCAGCTCAGGCCTCTTCCTCTTCTGTTGTTTCCCTTCATGACTTTTACAGACAGAACTGGTTGGCACGGCAACGGGCCTCCAGGTTTCAGCCATGGTTTCATTGACCTCTGACCTTCTAGGTTCTTCCACTGCACTGAGATCCTGTTAGCAGGTTCCTCTGATTCTGGTTCTGGATGTCCAAACATCTTCCTCCTCCTCTTCCTCAGTCCTGGAGGGAAGTGACCTCATGTTGAAGGCCATGACTCCTCTGAACCCAGACGGGCCGGTTCTGTTCTGTGGGACCGGGCCCCAGGGATCAGGACGGCGAGCAGCAGCTGGATCCGTGTGAAACGTCTCGGTTCCTCATCTCTGACTAACAGCAGCTGCAGCAGCTGCTGCAGCAGCTGCAGCTGAGAGATGAGCTGCTCAGGACGGCCCGGTTCCTCCGACCCGGTTCCTCCGACCCGGTTCCTCCGACCCGGTTCCTCCGACCCGGTTCCTCCGACCCGGTTTCCTTAAAGTTAAAGTCAGAAATGAAGAGGAACTTTGTGGATGTTTCATAAAACATGATTTATCCAAAACTATCATCAATGCTCATTGTTATTGATTATCAGCTACATATTAATCCATGGGAAAAGGTCAAACTGGTTCCAGTCCAGTCTTCACTGGTTTGAACTATTTATGTTTAAAGGTTTTGGATTAAACATAAACAATTAATTAAACTAATAAATGCTAACACATTTGGCGTTTGTTGAATTTTATGGTGTTGGTCTCCCAGCACCAGTCAGCTCTGGTTCCCAGTGCTAACTGGGAGCCTAACTGGTCTCGTGTTCCTCCTCATATTGTTGTTGTTGTGATATTTTTATATTGATGTTCCAGAGTAAAAATAGACGCTGCGGATACCGTTCCAGCTAAAAGCAGCCGGATACGATCCAGTCGTCTTCAGTTACCAGAACCAGCTGCTCGTCCGTATTCCTGTCTTCAGCTGGTGGCAGCAGCAGCAGCAGCAGCAGCGGCAGCGGCAGCAGCAGCAGCAGCAGCAGCAGCAGCAGCAGCAGCAGCAGCAGCAGCAGCAGCAGCAGCAGCAGCAGCAGCAGCAGCAGCAGCAGCAACAGCAGCAGCAGCAGCAACAGCAACAGCAGCAGCAACAGCAACAGCAGCAGCAGCAGCAGCAGCAACAGCAGCAGCAGCAGCAGCAGCAGCTGCAGCAGCAGCTGCAGCGTCCGTGGCCTCAGCACGTTGAGCAGGTAAAGTCGTCCAGGTGAGACTGAGGCCCGGTTATGTGGAGGCGCTGAACAGTCAGTATCTGGATCCTACTGAATAAAGCTGCCTGGTTCTTGCTGCTTCCCTGCAGGTAGAAATGCGATCCAGGAGCTGCAGCGCCGCAGGTCCAGAGGACGGACCCATTCAGACGCACGGCAAAGCCTTCGCCAAGCAGCAACAGGTGGAGGAGGGGGAGAAAGAAGCACCAGAGGTGATGAAGAAGAGGAAGAAAATACAGAAACAGGAGAAAGATGGCCGAACGGCCACGCCGCCGTCAGGAGACGAAACCGCAAAACATCCAGAGAGCCGCAGGACGAAACCACCGGACCCGACCAGAACCGACCTGCTGCAGCTGCTGGGGGTCATGGAGGGGGAGCTGCAGGTAGCACAGCTGGGGGTAAACCAGTTGGAGGGGTCTTGGTTTATTGATTGATTGACTGATTGATTATTACCTCTGTTTCTGTCCGATTCTTCTCGATGTTCTGGTTTCTGTTTCCTGCCGGATCAGAACCGATCTCAGCTGTTTTCTGTCCTCAGGCCCGGGATGACATCATCAGGCTGCTGCGGTCCGACAGAACCGGACCGGAGACCCTGCAGGCCCACTACGGCTCCGCTGCCCCCCGCAGGCCGCTGCAGGCGCTGCAGAGGGACGCGGCACTTCTCCATGGCAACCAGTACACAGATGACGTGTACGAGAGGCCGATGGCTGAGGTCAGAAGGTCAAAGCGGGTCTGGCTGACCCGGGTCGGTTCTGATTGGTTTAGATGTTTCTCTTCATGTTGAACATTCTTAGCTAAACTTTAAACTCAGCATGATAAATTAACGGTTTGGTCCAGAGCTGCAGCAGGTTCCCCAGGGTCGGAGTCATGGCCGGGGTCGGGGTCGGGGTCGGGGCCGGGGTCGGGTCGGGGCCGGGGGTCGGGGGTCGGGGTCGGGGGTCGGGGGTCGGGAGTCGGGGGCCGGGGTGGGGGGTCGGGGCCGGGGCCGGGGTCGGGGTGGGGGTCGGGGTCGGGGTTGGAGTCATGGCCGGGGCCGGGTCGGGGCCGGGGTCGGGGTCGGGGCCGGCGCTTTGTGCTGACAGGCTCCGGTCTCGTCCTGCAGCTGGACCGTCTGGAGGACAAGCAGAAGGAGACGTACCGGCGGATGCTGGAGCAGCTGCTGCTGGCGGAGAAATGCCACCGCCGCACCGTGGTGGAGCTGGACGGCGAGAAGCGGAAACACGCCGACTTCATCAACAAGAGCGACGACTTCACCAACCTGCTGGAGCAGGACAGGGAGAGGTGAGCGCAGAGCCTGCTTATGCCTGGGGCCGGCTGAGCTCAGCTCAACATCTGATCCGAAGAGAGGAACCGGAACCGGAGCAGAGATCCGGTTCCAAACCGGATCTGAAGCTCTGAAGCTTCACTGCATTCACTTCAATTTTAATTCTTTTAAATTAATTTAAAATTTAATGACAGTGTTTAAATATTCAGGTTTAGGGGTTACCATAGCGCAGCTGCTAGCTCTGTTGCCTTGCAGCAAGAAGGTTCTTGGTTCGATTCCCAGCCCAGGATCTTTTTGCATGTTCTCCCTGTGCGTGTTGGGTTCTGTCTGGGTTCTGTCTGGGTTCTGTCTGGGTTCTGTCTGGGTTCTGTCTGGGTTCTGTCTGGGTTCTGTCTGGGTTCTTCCCACAGTCCAAAAACATGACAGTCAGGTTAATTGGTCTCTCTAAATTCTCTCTAGGTGTGTGTGTGTGTGTGTGTGTGTGTGTGAGTGTGAGTGTGTGTGTGTGTGAGTGTGTGTGTGTGGTTCTCCAGTCTGTCTCTGTGTTGCCTAGCAACAGACCGTGACCTGTCCAGGTGACCCCGCCTCTCGCCCATTGGGGCGATTCGTGTCCAGCTGAACCATCTTTGTTCCCAGTCGGGTGTTAGAAAACGGATGGATGAAAATATTCCATTTTAATTGAATCTTTTGTGATTTAATTTCCTTTTAACTGCATTTAAGACGTAACTGAACGTTTGTATCTTGGACCCGGTTCTGTCCGCTGACGTCTTCCTTCCTCGGCCCTCAGACTGAAGCGGCTGCTGGAGCAGGAGAAGGCCCTGCAGGCCCGGCGGCGCCAGCAGCACCGCAGGAGGCTGGAGGAGCTGCAGGACGAGCTGGGGAAGCTCAAGTCCTTCACCCTGCTGCTGGCGGACGAGCGGCAGCTGCACGTCGAACACATCCACCAGCAGAACCAGAAGATCCAGGACCTCAGCCAGAAGCTGCGGGACCGGGAGCGGCGGCTGGCTGCGTCCAGCGACGCCGCCCTGCAGGACGGGCAGAAGGCGCTGCGCCTGGAGGCGGAGCTGGAGGCCCAACAGGCCAAGTTCAGGCAGGACCACCAAGACCTGCTGGCCAAGATGGCCGACCAGGAGTACCAGAACCAGCAGCTGAGGCTGAAGCTGGACGGGCTGGAGCAGAGGGCCGCGGAGCTACAGGAGAGGAACGCCCTGCTGCAGAAATCTGAGGAAGACCTGCAGCAGCTGAGGGAGAAGATCAGCAGCGGAGAGCATGGAAATCCCGGAACCTGAGGAAGAAAGTCCTGGAGATGGAGGGCAAAGACGAAGAGATCACCAAGACCGAGACGCTGTGCAGGGAGCTGAGGAACCGGCTGCAGGACGAGCAGAAGCGCAACCAGGAGCTGCGGCTGCAGGTGGACGGCCTCCAGAAGAGGATGGTGGAGCTGGAGAGGCTGGAAGCAGCGTTCAGCAGGAGCCGGACGGAGAGCGCCCAGCTGCACCAAAACCTGGAGAAGGAGAGGAAGGCGGTGAAGGACCTGGGCACAGACCTGGACCGGCTTCGGACTCGGCTGAAGGAGCTGGAGTCGTCCGAGTCCAAGCTGGAGAAAAACGAGTCGGCGCTCAGAGAGGAGCTGCTGAAGCTGAAGTCCTTCACCGTCATCCTGGCGGACGAGAGGAAGACGATGGGGGAGCGGCTGAAGCAGGAGGAACAGAAACACGAAGACTTGAGTACGATGCTGAAGGCAGAGCAGGGGAAGGTCACAGAGGTCACAGAGAGGCTCATAGAGGAGAGCAAGAAGTTCCTCAAGTTCAAGTCAGAGACAGAAATCCAGCTGGAAGGTCTGACTCTGGAGAGGGAGGAGCTCCGATCGGCGCTGAGGAACAGCGAGGAAGAGCGTGACGAGCTGAACGAGCAGCTGAAGAAGACGAGAGCAGACAGACTGGAGGAGATGACCAACAGAGACCGAGACGAAGACCACCGAGTCCAGAAGCTCACCACCGAGATAGAGAGGCTCAGAGGCCGGCTGGAGCAGCTGCAGGTGGTGGAGGGAGACCTGATGAGGTCAGAGGACGAGTACGACCTGCTGGACAAGAAGTTCAGACACGAGCAGGACCGAGCAAACACGCTGTCCAAGCTGGTGGACGAGATGAAGGCTCAGGTGGCCAGGAGCAAAGCAGTGGAGCGAGGAGAGGCCAAGAGTCTGGAGGCCCAGCTGAGGATCCGCTGCAAGGTGGAGGAGGCCAAGACCAGAGAGCTGCGGGTCGAAGTCCTCGCCCTCAAGGAGAAAATCCATGAACTCATGAACAAGGAGGACCAGCTCTCCCAACTGCAGGTGGACTTCTCCGTCCTCCAGCAGAGGTTCCTGGAAGAAGGAGAGAAGAAGAGGCGCCTCGGTGTGGATGTGGAGAACCTCGCCAGGGAGCTGGAGGCCTCGAAGCGCTACAGCCGAGCCCTGAGGCCCGGTGTGAACGGCAGGAGGATGGTGGACGTCCCTATCACCTCCACGGCGGTCCAGACGGAGTCAAACGGGTCGGCCGAGGATGAGACCGCCGCCGGATTCATCCGGAAATCCGTTCAGGAGGAGAACCACCTCATGAACAACCTCAGACAACACAGCCTCAAGAGGCCGGCGGTTCTGGATCGATACCCTCCGGCGCCATCAGACCATGGAGGGAGATCCTCAACGCCCTGGACGGGCAAGATGGAGGCCGTCACGCCGACTCAGACCAGAGGTTCCTCATCAATGTCCCCGAATCTGGGACGACCTCTTCACATCCGCGTGACTCCAGACCACGGGACGAGCACGGCCACCCTGGAGATCACCGGCCCGCGTCCCGAGGACTTCTTCTCCAGCACGACCATCATCCCAACGCTTGGCCTTCAGCAGCCTCGCATCACCATAGTCCCCAAACCCTCAACTGTCTGTACTGTAAGTGGAGATCCTGATCGGCCCAAGTCTCCAGTTGCGGTCACCAGCATCTCCAGGACCAAGAGTCCAGAGAAGCCCAACATCGTCACTGGGGTCCTGCAGTCGCCGGTGTCCATCATCACGGTCAGCACCACCCCGGTAGCCGAGGTGTGTGCTTCATCCGACCCTCACGAGAGCACCACCAGGCGGACGCTGATCAAGATGACGTCTGACAAACCACCAGAGAGGAAGTTCAACAGCAACATCGTAACGACAGAGGACAACAAGATCCACATCCACCTGGGCTCCCAGTTCCAGAGGAGCTCTGAGGCCAGCAGCAGTCCTCTGCTGACCCTCAGGTCAACAGGAAGTAACTGCGACTGCCAGGAAACTGGAACGGTGCTCCGCTCCCCGCGCCAGAACAAGATGACCAGCAGTATAACCATCAACCCTGTTGCCTCTGCAGCGTCCAGACCCACACAGTCTCTGGTGAGTGTCTGAGGATGTCGAGTGACTTTGGATCTTCAAATGCTTCTGAATTGTTTCAGGTGTCTGGATTCTGCAGGTATCCTCAGTCAGATAGTGTAAGGACCGAAACACTGGATCCATTTTGGCAGCCGGTCCGATGGAAACTTGTCTGACAAAGTACGCAGCGATTAGAAGACGTTAATGTCAGCGGGTCTTCAGAGACCGCTAGCGATTTCCTGCAACAGCATCTCCGACTGCTGTTGCGGGAGACGAGACGTCAGGAATATTTTTGTTCTAACTATGAAACAACTAGAGCAACTTAAAGTCCATGAGGAAGTGCTAGCCACTGTTAGCCACTGCTAGCCACTGCTAGACACTGTTAGCCACTGTTAGCCACTGCTAGACACTGTAAGCCACTGCTAGCCACTGTTAGCCACTGTTAGCCACTGCTAGACACTGTTAGCCACTGCTAAGCCACTGCTAGCCACTGTTAGCCACTGTAAGCCACTGCTAGCCACTGTTAGCTACTGTAAGCCACTGCTAGCCACTGTTAGCCACTGTTAGCCACTGCTAGCCACTGTTAGCTTCTAGCCACTGTAAGCCACTGCTAGCGACTGTTAGCCACTGTTAGCCACTGCTAGCCACTGTAAGCCACTGTTAGCTACTGTTAGCCACTGCTAGCCACTGTTAGCCACTGCTAGCCACTGTTAGCTTCTGTAAGCCACTGTTAGCCACTGTTAGCCACTGTAAGCTACTGCTAGCCACTGTTAGCCACTGCTAGCCACTGTTAGCCACTGCTAGCCACTGTTAGCCACTGCTAGCCACTGCTAGCCACTGTTAGCCACTGCTAGCCACTGTTAGCCACTGCTAGCCATTCCCTGTGACTGCATCTTCGGTTGTCTGACCAAGATGGACCGGGAGTCATCTTTAGGTCATGAATTTGATGGGAATGTCATGAGAGAGAAGAACTTAGAACGTAGAAAAGTAAGATGCAGAAGTACAGCACATGAGTGAAATGTTGAGTTTTACTTCCGGACCGTGTTGCTGCAGCAGCAGCAGAGGTTCATGGACACATGCTGGGTGTCAAGATGGCTGAAATGACTGTTTTACTGCTTCATCAGAAGCTTCCATTTATAACTGTGTTAGTACAACTCGTTAGCGCTAGCAGTGCTAATGTTTATAATTATTGCTTTATTGTTAGCGCAGATAGCTGTTTAGTCAGCGGTGCCTACACTAACAAACCTACTGCTGGTAACTTTACTTGAAAAGTCCAGAACTGTCCCTTTAAGAGTCTTCAGGGTTTCTGCATCCAGGCCTGTGTCTCCTGTTCATGCTGGGTTTCATGTTTTCAGCTCGGTTCCGATGTGCAGCTCAACGGGAAGAAGGTTGTGGGTTTGTCCGCAGTGACGAGGCTGGAGTCCCAGGCCATGAAGATCCAGCTGAGGAAGTCGACGGTGTGCAGCTCGGCGTCTGCAGCAGCAGGAAACAGCTGAGAATCTGATGAGGATCCGCTGCCAACAAGCGGCTGCGGCTCACTGCTCTCCTCTTCAGTTTGCTGCTCTGATGCAGATCCCAGCCTGGTTCTGCTGGGTTCTGTGGGGTTCTGCGGGGTCCTGCTGGGTTCTGCTGGGTTCTGCTGGGTTCTCCTGGTTTCTGCGGGGTTCTGCGGGGTTCTCCTGGTTTCTGCGGGGTTCTGCTGGGTTCTGCTGGGTTCTGCTGGGTTCTACTGGGTTCTCCTGGTTTCTGCTGGGTTCTGCGGGGTTCTGCTGGCGCCGGGCCCAGGCTGCTGTCACGCTCAGGTTTCTCTGCTGCTCATGCAGGTTTGGACTTACAGAGGCAGTGAAACCATTTCTGACCAGAACCAAATAAACTATTTATCTAAACTTCAGCTTCTTTCTCTTGTCTCAGCTCTCTGAACTTCAGCATGTTCACTTTCTGAATGTTAAACCAAGCGGCTTTAAGCGACATGTTTTGGGTAAATTGAAACTGAATTCATTTTACTCTTTTGTCTGACTCAAATTGTCCATAAAAATGTCCAAAAACACACATATGTATGTTAATTCATCACACAGATTAGTGCTGCATATTTTGCATTTATTTTGTCAATTTGTTACATTTTATTCAGCAAACATTTCTTTAGTCAAGTACAATATTTTGAAGAGATGATCACTGATTAATCAGTATAATTATTTTGATGTTCAATTAATTAAAATTTTTAATTTCTATCATCATTTATTAGTTGTACTGTTTTATGTGTCTCATAACTGCAGCGACATTATCTATATAGTTTTGATTGATTTTAAATAATTTTTTCTGAGTTTTATATTTTATTTGTATTTTTACTTTGATCTAAGAAGGAGATATATGAATCACTGAAAAAGGAATTTTGAAATTTAAGTCAAAATTTAATTGCATCCATTATTTAAAGTGCATTTTAATCGTTTTTTTCCGCTTTGGTATTTTGATGTTTTAATTTTCTAATTTCAGATTTATTAACTGTATTACCAAAACGAGCCAGAAGATGGCGCTTTGAGACCCAAAAAACATTGTCCTTATGTGGACGGCAGGGGGCAGCACTGGTGCCAGAGGAGGCGAGGCAGACGTTGGTGGCCGCTGTGATGTTATAAAAATGCTTTGATTCCGACAGTTTAACGGTCAACAATTGTTTTACAAACTTCTCCCTGGAAACAACCGCTGACGATGATGGCCTCCAGCTACAAAGACGAGGACGGACACATCACCGTGTCGGGATCCGGGGCCGCGGCCGGGGCCGGCGGCGGCTCTCTGCGGAGCAAGAAGCCTGAAAACACCGCCTTCAAGCAGCAGAGACTCCCGGCCTGGCAGCCCATCCTGACCGCAGGGACCGTCCTGCCAGCCTTCTTCATCATCGGCCTCATGTTCATCCCCATCGGCATCGGCCTCTACGTCACGTCCAACAACATCAAGGAGTTCGAGGTAGCCATGTTTGTTAGAGAATCAGAGAAATCGTTAATCAAGCCAGTGACTGGCTGTCTCCAAACTCCCTTCAGGAATCTGCTGTTTTAGAGAAATGTCCTCCTGGCCTGTTGAAACAGCTCGATCTGTTGGAAAGCGAACATTTGTTTCGAAGGCTTGGTTCCTCCGGATGGTTCCGCTAAAAGAAAAAAGAAAAACATAATTTACCAAAGAAATTAGCCGAGCTTAAAAAGAACTTCAACCAGACTTCCAAATTATGACATTTTAGTGACATTGTATTCCATTTTTTAAAATAACACACGGACTTACTTACAATTTCATAAATATTTATTTAAAACACTGTTCTTCTTGATGATTCGGCATAAATAAACATTTCAAACATTATCATTAAAGCCCTAAAACCAAGTTTAGAAAATCTGTCAACAAAACTGCATCCAGAAATCTGGTGATTTCTTTCCTTTGTACAGAGATATGAACATTCATTTTACTGTGTTCTCTATTTACTGTTTCTGTTGATCACATCTGCATCAAGATTTCTGTAGAAAGCTCAGGTCCTCTGGATGATTTGAGAAGATTGTAAATGAAAAACATAATTAACAGTAAAACCAAGTTTTAAAATGTTTCAACCAAACTCCATCCAAAAATCCTTCGTTTTAGTGACACGGTGTGTCTGGTATCTAGTGCAGCTGTTGGGTTCGAAAGTTTCAGATCCATGATGCTGAGTATGCAACGATGGTTTCTGTCCAGATCGATTACACCGGAGTAGAAATGTCCAGTCCGTGCTTTAACTGCTCCCAGAACTTCAGCTGGAACAGCAGCAAGCCGTGCACCTGCTCCGTCCCCTTCCACCTGGACCAGCCGTACGAAGTAAGACCCGCCGCTGTCCGGGTGCAAGCCGCTGCGGCCGGGCGTAACCGTCTCTCTTCCGCCCACAGAGCAACGTCTTCATGTATTACGGACTCTCCAACTTCTACCAGAACCACCGGCGCTATGTCAAGTCCCGAGACGACAGCCAGCTGAACGGAAACGAGGAGTCCCTCAGGGTGAGGCTGCGCTGCTCAGGACGTTCTGCTTCATCAGCCGTTACGTTTATTTCTCTGCTTCCCAACAGAAACCCAGTAAGGAGTGTGAGCCGTACGCCAAGCACAGCAACAAGCCCATCGCGCCGTGTGGAGCCATCGCCAACAGCATGTTTAACGGTGACGACTCACGGTTTCCCCTCAGAACCGCTCCACATCTTCTGCTCAATTCATTCAATATTTGTATTTTTTAGACTCACTGGAGCTGATTTACAACGACCCAAACGGCACTAAGGTTCAGATCCCGCTGACGGCCACTGGAATCGCCTGGTGGACGGACAAACACGTCAAGTTCAGGAATCCTGGAGCAGAAAACACGAACCTCAGCGTCGTTTTCCAAGGTAACGAGCCCGGATCCACCCGGATCCGGATCCACCTGGATCCACCCGGATCCGGATCCACCGGCTGCAATAAGTCAGTTAATCACATGATAAAATGAGATCAATAATTTCCTTTTGCAGAAATGATTGTTTCTGCTGCTTGTTTTTTTTTTTTTTTTCATTTTATTTCTTGTTTTGTTGATTTATTTTGGATAATTAAAATGTTTTTCAGTTGCAGAGTTAAATGTTCATTAGGATATAAAGTTTTTATTATTACATCTTTATGTTAGTGGAAAACATCAGCATTGTCAGAATAAGTTTTTTTTTTTCTTCTTCCTCCGAAGAGGTTTTTGCAGCGCTAGTGGCTCGTATTTTTTACAGTAGGCCGACAGGAAAGAGGGCGAGGAGAGGGGAAGACATGGGGCAAAGGTCGCTGGGAGTCGAACCCGCGACGTCCGCGTCGAGGCCTCCAAACGTGGGGCGTGCTTAACCCCTGCGCCACCACAGCACGGCCCTGTCAGAATAACTTCTGGGTCGATTTATTTCTTACTGTGAGAAATGAGAAGAAATAAAGTGAAACGAGTCGCAGTGTAGAAAATAATAACAGATCAGAGCATCAGGTTGGTTTTGGTCTCTAAAAATAAAATGAGATTTAAATTTCCATCGCAAACAAAATGATCTGGACTGTAAACTGGTGCTGACCCAGTGACCGGCCCGCACCAGTGGCTCTTAAAGTCTGACCTTCCTCCGGTCCAGGAACGACGCAGCCGGTGAACTGGCGCCGGCCCGTGTACCAGCTGGACTCCGACCCGGACAACAACGGATTCATCAACGAGGATTTCATCGTGTGGATGCGGACCGCCGCCCTGCCCACCTTCCGGAAGCTGTACCGGATCATCCAGAGGCGGAGCAACATGCATCCCACGCTGCCGCGCGGCAACTACACCCTGGAGGTGGTGTACAGTATCCTGACAGGGGTCAGAGGTCAGTCTGAGCTCTCCTCCAGTAATCCCTGTTCCCAGTAGAACCCAGGTTGGATCCAGAGTCTTCCTCCTTAACGAGCGGATCCCAGATTATCCGGTGCGGAGCTTCGAGGGTCGGAAGCGGATGATCCTGAGCACCATCTCCTGGATGGGCGGGAAGAACCCGTTCCTGGGCATCGCCTACGTCAGCGTGGGCTCCGTCTGCTTCCTGCTGGGCGTCGTCCTCCTCATCATCCACCACAAATACGGCAACCGCAACGCCGCCGCCGAGATCTCCCACTGAGATCCGGGCCGGGCCGAGCCGAGCCGGGCCGAGCCGGACCGAGCCGGGCCGGACCGAGCCGGGCCGAGCCGAGCCGGGCCGGGCCGAGCCGGACCGAGCCGGGCCGAGCCCGAGCCGGGCCGAGCCGGGCCGAGCCGGGCCGGACCGAGCCGGGCCGGACCCGAGCCGAGCCGAGCCGGGCCGGGCCGGGCCGAGCCGAGCCGGGCCGAGCCGAGCCGGGTCGGTTCTGCTGCAGCCAGCAGCGTTGAGTTTAAAATCAGCTTTTTTAGATTCCATCAACACTGCAGAGCGAGGCGGAGCCGGACAGGAAAACCAACCCCATAAGTTCTGGAGCGACCCACCGGGTCGCAGTCGTAACGCTCCCACTGCAGGAACCTGGTCCGGCTACCAGAACCGACCCGGGTCGTTGGGATGGGTGGCCTGGAAGCTGGGTCGGTTCTGTTCTGACTCCTCAGTAAAATCAGTGCAGCTGCAGCAGTCTGTGCACAGGGAGCTGGTTAATCCTTCTGACTGAAGCGTTCAGTGGTTCCGTTCTGACCCGGATGACCAAACAAACGCTACGGTTCTGTTGAAATGAACTTCCTCAGAGCTCAACAGAACCTCTGGGTTTAGTGAGTCCAGATCCACTTCAGGAATTTCTCCCTTTCATTACTTTTTGGTTTTAGCGAGAAACTCATTTCCTTGCTGTACTGAGTTTTGGAGATTATTTTCATGAGAAAGTTTTCTTTCTCCTCCTAACGGTAAAAACTCCTGGATGTTTCAGGATGAAAACGCTGCGAGAAAAACGGATCTGAACGTTTTCTGCCCCGTTGTGAAGCTTCCTCCCGTCCTGCAGGGGGAGCTAATCCCATCCAACTGTGAATGTTAGTGCTAGTTAGTACAGTAGCTGAGAGAGCAACACCTGCTTAGATAAGCTATAATAATAATAATCTGTCTGCAGAAACACAGGATGATCATTTAAAGATCATTTCTGCACATTTTGGTCATTAATTTTTCCAGCGTTTAGATCCAGGAATTATCCAGGTCCATTCATCATTTCTTTACATTTTCCTTCTAATCTGTTTCATTTTAATAGTTTTTACAAATTAATGCAGAAGAAAAAGCAGGAATAGATTCAGAAGAACCGAAAACTAAATGAATGATGTAGATTTTTCAGAGACCAACGATCCGTCTGAGCGGTCCCGGTCCCGGTTGTTCTGGTCCCGGTTCTGGTCCCGGTTGTTCTGGTCCCGGTCCCGGTTGTTCTGGTCCCGGTCCCGGTCCCGGTTGTTCTGGTCCCGGCCCGGTTTTCTGGTCCCGGTCCCGGTTGTTCTGGTCCCGGTCCTGGTTCCGGTTGTTCTGGTCCCGGTCCCGGTTGTTCTGGTCCCGGTCCTGGTTCCGGCGGTGGGTCTGAGCGTTGCTGCTGGTCTTTGTGCTGGTCGGTTTGCAGGATTCCTGATTCTCTGGTTCCTGCAGGTTGTAACTCGTCTCTGTGCTGCATGAACTAAATGAACTAAATGAACTAAATGCCTTTTGTTTCATTTCTGCACTGATGATGTTTGTTTTTAATATTGTTGTTGCTTTAAATGAATAAATTCTTCATTTTTAAAAATGATTGTTGTTCCTTTGACTGCTCTTTACTTCCTGTCTGGAAAATGTTCTTGGAGATGTTCCTGAAGACGAGGAGAAACTTCCTCAGATTTGCAGCTTTGGGTTCTGACCCGGAACGTCTCCATCTGGTCTGGACTCGGAGTAAACCAGTTCCTCTTACTGGTCTGGACAGTTGAAACCTGCAATGTGAGCAAAGTCCAATGGATGTCAAAATGGAATAAAGAAGTTTTGAGGAGGGAAAACTTTAGCTGTAACTGCTGGATGTGTCTGAAGCCTCTTTTCTGGGTTCAGACTGAATTAAAGTCCTGAAACTGGAAAATGATCTGAACGATTATTCACCAACTTAAATCAGAAAGTAAAGCTTTTGTGAAGCTATTCCACTCAGAGAGAAACAACTGGTGTTTATTCTGATGGTTCTGGCTTCCGGGCATGAAACGGGTCTAAAGCCTAAACTTTAGACCCGTTGAACAGAATCTCCCTTTTCTGTTCAGTTTCTGCTCAGTTCTGGGTCTGAGCTCCTTTTGCATGGAGATCAGGTTTAGTTCTGCTGAGGTCTGGAAATCCAGGAAACATTAAAACACTCGTGAGTATTTAATACCATTCAATCTGAACATTAATGCGCATAAATTCTACATTTTTTGAATTGGAGTTTCAACTGAACATGTAGTTTGACTGAGTCTCCGGCAGGGGGCAGCGCAGCGCTCAAAGCGCAGAACTTCACCGAGCAAAGAAGAAGCAGCGGCCGCAACAGCATCAGTTGAGTTCCGGTGTCCTTGTGTTGGAATCGCGCTACCAGACGGGTCCACTAAGATGTTCAGAACCATGAATGTGAGTAGATTGTACTGGTTATTAACCTTCCGGCTGTTGGCGCCCATTTAGTTCTGACCAGTTAGATTAAAGCGGCTCAACTCAACGGCTAGTTTTAGCTTCACTTAGCTAGCCGGGGTCAGAGAGCTTCCGGATCGGCTCGAGCTGTAATAGAACCTCCTGTCAGCCTTCAGCTGGTTCTGGTTCCGGTCATGAACCCAGCCAAGAGGAGGTTTATTAAAATGTTGTAGCGTGTATGTCTGAGTGAGTTTGACCGGTGTCCGGCTGCGTTTCCCAGGCGGTCCAGCAGATGGCGCGGCGCAGCATCTGCAGCTCTGCCCGCCGGCAGGTGGAGAACAAGGTTCCCCAGAAGCAGAAGATGTTCCAGGTGAGCAAACACCCCGACACACACCTTCATGCGTCCAGCTCCACGTTCATACACCGGTGACCTCTGACCCGGTTCAGAGGTCAATCTCCCGGAAGCTGAATGAAGGGCAAACTGTTGATCTGCTCAACAGTTCTGCAAGTTTTCCTTTGCTGGTTTTCTGTCTTGTTTGGATCATTTATCCCCCAGAACCGAACAGAACCTTTTACTTTAATAAAGAACTGAAGGTTAATGATAATAACCCAGAACCTTTTGGGTTCTGCTGAATAAACAAGAAGTCTCAATTGTGGTGATCATGTTAAGTTTTGTTAAAAGCTACAAATGTCTTGCTGTGATGATGTCATAAAGGAGCGTCAGACATGGAGGTTTGTTGATTCTGAAATAAACGTAGTAGGTACCACTTTTCTATTATCAATATTACTACGCATTTCATTTTAAATATGCCTCTTCTATATGTGCCCTGTACAGAATTCCACTACTGTAATTGCCTTATTTGTTTCTGATTAATTTGTTTAAAAAAAAAGGGGAAAAAAAGAAAAAAATGTGTTCATGTGACGTCGTGGTGACGTACCGTGTGTCTGTGACGCCTGGCAGACATTTCTGTTTGTGCTGTTCTGTATTTTGCATCAATAAAGTTCTATTAAAAAAAAAAAAAGATTCTGAAATAAACGAATCACTTTGACTCTGTTTCAGAATAATACAAAAATAAAGTTTAAATAATACAAGAATAAAATTATAACATTTGGACAATTAAGTATTTTATAAGAATTCCTCCACAAAATTGATAATAAATGAAAAAAATAACTATTGAGCATCTTTTTTGATAGTTTTAGAAATGATAAATATTTAATCTTTTAACTTGTCAGCATCAAACGGAACCAGACGGATCATATCAGTTATTAACTATTGAAGTTTTCATTAAAATCACATTTTTCTCATAATTTAAAAAGATTCTTAGTATAAAAGTCAGTTATTCACCACAGGAGAAATGTTTTTATAAAATGACCGGCAGCCGGTCCTGACCCGCCGGCAGCCGGTCCTGACCCGCCGGCAGCTGGCAGCCGGTCCTGCCCGCCGGACCGGTCCTGACCCGCCGGCAGCCGGTCCTGACCCGCCGGCAGCCGGCAGCCGGTCCTGACCCGCCGGCAGCCGGCAGCCGGTCCTGATGCATTTCTCTGACGGTTCTGTTGCAGGAGGATAACGGGATGCCGATCCATTTGAAAGGCGGCAGCAGCGACGCTCTGCTGTACCGGGCCACCATGGTTCTGACTGTCCTGGGTGAGAAAAGTTCTGATCAAACCGATCCAGAGGTGAGGTCCGGTTCTGTTCTGATGCTCTTTTTCTCCCTGCAGGAGTCGGCTTCACGCTGTACGAACTGGTGAAGGCGTCGTTCCCTCAGAAGAAGGACTGATCCGGTCCGGATCGCTGTTCTGGTTCCAGCTGGGCCCATTTGTATAGAGATGATATTCCCGGATCAGAACCGACCCGTTTCCTGCTCTCTCTGTGTTCTTGTTTCATGTTGTTGGAGCGATAACTTGATATTTCTGTTCACTTGAGGATCAATAAACACAAAATACCTCTGATGACCCAGAACCGCGGATCCGACCCGTTTGTTCCAGAACCACAGCGGCCCGCAGACCTGACATTTATCTGCAGTAACTTTAATATTTTAATAATGTCTAAACTTAAAAATCGGTTTTCAATTAAAAGCTGAATTTATTTCTGTATATACATTTTTTTTTGTTGCAGTAAACTACAATTTTATTAAAAGGGGCGGGGCCTATGCGGTTAGAAACAAGCTGATTGGTCCACAGGTTGACCAACCAGATGACGGGTGGAGTCAAAATATTTAAATAATGACATCATCCTTTTTTTTCTTATTTAAAGCACTTTATTTTGTGTGTGAATTTTGTTGCTTAAAATTAACATTTTGTTTAGAATATTTAATCTGTTGTTTTGTTTTTTGGGTTTTTTTCTTTTTAGTAAAAATTCAGCAAATAAATTCGGGGTTAAAAATAGTATAAAAATATCAAAACTATTCAGTCGAAGCAAAGAAGCGGTCCATAAACATCCAGATATTCAGACTTCGCTGCTGCAGCGCCACCTGGTGGAAAACATCCGTGCTGCTGGAGCAACTGCGCGGCCGCCAGGGGGCGCCACAGGCCGCGCAGTTCCCTCCTGACTCCAGTTGTTGGCTCCGATTAAAATGTCAAAATGCGGCCAGACAGCAGTGATGACGTCATGTTTAATTCCTGCCAGCACGTTCTGGTTCCGATCCAGCTTCAACACAACCAGGCATCAAGTCATTAATACACGAACATCTGCAGACGGTTAATATTCTGACTGAAACGAGTTCTGGATGTTTGACACTGAATCCTGCAGATGATCCAGAAAGACGGGAAAACTTTCCCAGTTTTCCAGACAGTTTTCCTCCTCCTTCCCTTCCCGGCTCCATCTGCAGCCGCGCGCTCCTCCATCACTGGAAAGGAATGCAGAAATATGGAAAAGTTTCCGTGCGCGTGCCAGCCCTTCAGAGGTTACGCACCACTTTCTGGCCCGGCTGCGTGTCGTAAGCGCTGGGAGCGCTGGGAGTGCTGGGAGCAGCCCCCCTGTTAAGTAGCGGGCCGCGTGGAAGCCCTCCCCACTTGGAAGAGGCTCCCCGACGCGTCTGGGAAGCCACAGAACCCACGGAGATCCCGAACCGGACCAGCCCGCGCGCCACCGAGGCTTCCTGCTTTCTTCCCGTTTTCAGAGCAGAACCAGCAGCTTCCCGCAGGTCAGTCCGGTTTCTGCTTCGTTCAGAGAAACTTTTTTATCCCCTTAGCGCGCTGAGCAGGTCTTGGCACCGCAGTGCGTAATTGCGCACGGCGCCAAAACTTCTCCATCTTTTTCTCACCAATGGAAACATTTCCCCTCTTCGCAGTGAATTTCTCCCGATAGGCAGGAGTTAAACAGCGTTTGTGTCTGATAGTTGTACATCAGAACCGAACCGAACCGAACCGGACCGGGAGAAAGAGCGCAGAGTTTCTCCAGCTGCTTCCTCACATGATGAATGTTATATTTGTGATTTAATGTTTAGAAGTGTTCATTTTTTTTCGGTTGATCGGTTTCTAGTCAAGTTTCCACTCTGACCTTCTTCTTCTTCTCCTCGCAGCTCCTCGCATGCTGAGCTGAGGAAGAGGAGCAGAAGATGAAGAGCACGCTGCTGCTGCTGGTGGTGCTGGTGGTGCTGGTGGTGGCCTCCTCCCGGGCCCAGGACCAAGGTAAAGCTTCCTCCTCCTGCTCCTCTTCCTCCTCCTGCTCTTCCTCCTCCTGCTCCTCTTCCTCCTCCTGCTCTTCTTCCTCCTCCTGCTCTTCCTCCTCTTTGCTCCTGCACTAAATCCTGAATAAACTCTCAGAAACGAAACGCGTGTTTGTGATTTGATTTGTTGGATTATTTTCTCTGCTGCCTCAGTTTTGCAGTTTTGCTTCTTTTTGCAGGAATTTGAAAAATGTGTCTCAGATTTATGGATGGCAGCTTTCAGAGCAGATGTTCCCTCTAAATCATGACTTCAGCGCAGTGCTGTTGGTGACTCTTAAATATATGTTCAAAACCATAAATCACGAGAGAATATCACACACTCTACCACTTTATTACATTTTAAAGGACAGAATTAGTTTTTTTTTTGTTTCTGCGGCTCTTTGTGTCAGAGGAAGCTCCTTCCTGCCACAGCAGGAGGCGCTCTGGCCTAAAATCTAACTAGAAACATTTTAGATGAACTGTTCCAGTTTAGCGTAACAGCAGAGAAGGGCCCCCAAGGGCCCCCTTGGATTCAGGTGGCCAAGGTTCCTGCCAGCGTCTCTCCTCCTGACTGAACGGAAAAAGACTAAATATGACTTGAACTTATTTTCCAGAACAGAAAATCTGGATCTGCTCAGAGGTCAGCATGGGGCCTCTTCCCCATCATTTAGGCCCCTGTCAGGGGCCCCGCGCTACTTCTCCGGGGTCACGAAGAGGCCAAGCGCTAGAGAACAGGAGAAGGTCTGGGTTGTGTGTGAGACTCGGCGGGAGTGTGAGGCGTGTGGAGGTGTGTGTGTGTGTAGAGACGGATTCCCCCGGTAGTTTCTGGACGCGTCGAGAAGCGGAAGGCCCCACGGGCCCCCGCCGCCTGGGGCCCCCGCCGCCCCAGGGACGCTCTCACCAGGTTGGTGGCCCCTCCGGCTCTGATGTTCTGTGGTCTTCCGGTCAAGCCGCGGCTCGGCCTCCGGGTCTCGGCTTCACGATGATATTTCACGGTGATGCTCTTCAAAAACCCTCTGACCGGTTGGTGGTTTAGGCTCTTTGCTCTCTAGCTAGAACCAGAACCAGAACCAGAACCAGCAGCTCGGGTTCATCCAGATCAGATTCTTCTTTATCCAGGTCCAGTGAACGTTTAGTCGGTTTATGAAGTCAGAACCGTTTCTCCTGCTTAGAGAAGGTCAGTTTCATTCAGATTCATCTGTTTGCATGAAGCTTCAGTCCAGATGACAGGAAGCTAGTTAGCTAGTTAGCTAGTTAGGTGTCGGTAGCTCCGCAGACCCCAACCTGAAGAGGATCATGGTGAAATATTGAGGTCCATCGGTCCTCTGTCCATCCGTCCCTCTGTCCATCCGTCCCTCTGTACACGGAGCTTTTCTTTTTGCCGCTCCAAGTTGTGCAAAGCAACTTTCCGTGTACCTGCATGTCCTCCTGCTGTTAATCCGGTTCCTCTGCTGAGAACTTTGGTGCTTCAACCAGTTTTTACTGAATTCACAACGGAACCAGAGAACCGGACCAGAACCAGACCAATCAGTAAGTCTTCATCCAGCAGGGAACTTTCAGGATGTGGTGGATCATCAGGTTCTGGTCGATTGGGTCCAATCAGGCCGCAGCAAAGTGGCTCTGATAAAGTATCTGGTCGACAGCGGGAGAACCTGAGCGGTTCTGGTGTTTGTGGTGAAGCAGTTTAAGAACCTGAGTCAACCACCCATAGCGATCGGACCGATACCGGGAGCTGGACTGAGGTCAGGGACTGCCGCCTGGCGCCGCCGCATGGAAAACGACCCAAGTTACTGGGCCAGGAAAGGGAAGAAAATTCAATTCAACATCATATTGTCACCATTTTGTTCACTCATGTCTAAATGTCACCGTCTCAAGCTAAACATGCAGCATGAAGCTAAATTAGTTAGCCTGTACACATGTAGTTAGCATGTAAACATGTAGTTAGCATATAAATATGTAGTTAGCATATAAACATTTGGTTAGCATGTAAAGATGTAGTTAGCATGTAAACATGTAGTTAATATGTCAACATGTAGTTAGCATATAAACATGTGGTTAGCATTTAATCATGTAGTTAGCATTATTAACTACATGCTAACTAGACCCATGTAGTTAGTGTGCTGAACACGCTAACTACATGCATTAGTTGTAGTTAGTGTGTTAAACATGTGGTTAGTGTATTCAGGTAAACATGTAGTTAGCATGTAAACATGTAGTTAGCATGTAAACATGTAGTTAGCATATAAACATGTTGTTAGCATGTTCAACATGTGGTTAGTGTGTTAATCATGTAGTTAGCTTGCTTGTTAGCAATCTGTGACATTTATACATGAACAACTTGGAGATAATGTAACTTAAAAAATAAGTCTCCATTTTTTGTATTGATAAAGTAAATAACCCAAATCATTTCTGCGGTTTTCAACCTGAACTGGTGTCAAAGCGGTTCCTGTCCGGTCCAGTGTCACAGCAGAACCGGACATGGAGACGTATTTCTGGTTCCTCCTGCTCACTAGGTTCCCATCAGCAACACCAGTTCATTTCATTTCAGTTTCACTGGTTTTTCTTTAAGCTGATGGGGTTGTTTTCCTAATAATCCATTAGATGTATAATAAATAAAATAATTCAGGAAAAAAAAAATCAACAAATCAATAATTACTTGCAGTTTTATTAACCAATGAGATGTTTTAACATCTAAATTCATTTATTTGACTTTATCGGTTGAAGAACTGAGATAAACTCTGTTCACTTTCATGTTGTCAGCCACTGCTTCCTTCCTGATCAGATCCTGAACTCTCCCAGTGTTCCCAGTGTTCCCAGTGTTCCTAGTGTTCCCAGAGCAGAACCACCTCTGGGTTTGGTTCTTCTTGTTGTGTCTCTCTCTCTGTCTGTTCGTCTGTTTCCTCCAACAGTGAGCTGCTCTGCCTTCCTTTAGGAAGCGTTGACTGTTGGCCGCCCTTCAGATTACCCATGTGCCTCTGAGCCACAGCGCCAACCGCTAACCGCTGACGTTTTGTCTCCACAGTGGACGCGCCAAGCGACTTAAGGTTTAAGATTTTAAATGAGAACACGGTTCAGATGATCTGGAGCCGGCCGCTCAGCAGGATTCAGGGCTACAGGATACAAGTGACCTCTGACTCAGGTAGGATCTCCTGATGACGTATCGATGACATCATTACATGCGTGGTTAGAGCAGATCATGTGACGTCCATCACATCTCTGAGACATCATCAAGGGAAACTCAAAGGAAACGGCAATCAAAACGAAGCTAGCGGAAACTGTTAGCTAAAAAGTGTGTTTAGCAGGTTAGCATTAGCTTCTGCTAATTTTTTTATATGTGTTTACTGCTAGCATCCATTGTTTTTTTTTTATGTGGTTAGCATTAGCACAGCTAAGATTCTTGCTTAGCGAATTAGTGGTAAGTGAAGCTAACGTTTTGGTTAGCTGCGCCCACCGCTGTCAGTTACTGCTGCTGATTTTAGTGCAAACACATAAAATCTCCATTACAACCATGGCGGCCATTTTGAAAAATATTCACAAGCAAAAAAGAAACAGGATCAAAAGAATAAATTATTCAAAATATGTAGTTTCTGAGTTGACACCAAACACATTAGTATCTTAATTCACAAATTCATTTTCTATGACAACTGTGGCGGCCATCTTGAAAAATACAAAAATTAAAAGTAAATAGAACTTTGATGAGCCTGATTATCTGTGATTTGACACCAAAAATACTAATCTTGGAATTATATTGGCACATTTGTATTGACAACGATCTTTAAGAATGGCAGCCATTTTGAATTTTTCAGTGGCTAATGTTATTTATGTTTGTTTTAAAAATGTCCCTGGGAACATTTGTGCCATTTTGCTGAATGATTCAGTCTTTGTGTCAACCTGATTTCATTTTGGTCGTCGGAATCCACTTCCTGTTGGCTGGCTAGCAGCTGGCCTGCTGTGGAGCACGGTGGTGGCAGCGTTATGCTGTGGGCTCTGCCCGAAAGCCATCTGAGCGTCTGGCTGACTCTGTAGAGTCCGAAGGTTCTTCAACCCACCCAGCCGAGGTGTGAATACTTTTCCACATGAAGTTTTTCTTTCCCTCCGTTCTGGAAAGTCTGCGAGTGTTTTTTCGCTCTGCACTGCGTGGAAACATTGGAGGGAAAACATGAACCCAGCATGACTGACGGAGATGAAAAACCACGTTCTTCTAAACGTCCTCCATCCGTTTGTCGTCCAGCGTTCAGGTCCTGATCCAGGACTCGTCTCCTCTCTACCTGGAACCAGGAGATGTTTTTCTGCAGCAGTTACCAACCATTTAATGCCAGATTTGAGAGTATTAAGGAGTTAAAGCATGTGCTGAGCTTTAATGTGGAAAGTTTTCATTAAACTGTTGTTTCCTCAGCTCTTCCAGCACTGCAGGTCAGCACTTGGAGTCAGATTTGACTCTTGGAGAGATGAAGTCATGTCATAGTTTCCTAATGGCTTCCTTCTGACTCTCTACTTTGTTGCAGGCGAAGCGGCGAGACAGTTTTCTCTGCCTGCCTCTGCGACTAAGACCTCCATCTCAGAGCTGAGTCCTGATGTGGACTATGTGGTTACGATCGTGGCGTTTGCCGGATCCCAGCAGAGTCTGCCCATCTCTGGCCAGCTCACACGTGAGTCACCAAACGGAAAGCTGAACGCCGTCCAATCAAGCACTTCAGCAGCTGGTAGCTCCAACACACCAGCAGCAGTAACTGGGAGACATAACAGGAAGATGGCTGATGAGTCAGCGGACGCCTGGATTTCTGATTTAAACAGAAACGTTGTCGTTTATTTTAGGCATGTCGCTGCCAGGTGTTCAAAGCTGCAGCTGAGATTTTATTACTAATCCTGCTACTAAACGGTTTTAGGAGAAAGTTCATTTCCTCTGATCAGGCCAGTAAAAACTTTAAGGTGGCAAAAATAAATAAATGTATTTATTAAATATAATTCAAAAAACTCCCTCCCTTTTCTTTGCCACTGCTTCACTTAACCCTTAACTCATTCTTGAGATGTGTTTATTAACGAGATCATGTTTATTTAATCGATGTTACGTAGGACAGTCGAACATTCCTGATTCCAAACCATCTGATTCAGGCAGACATGAAATGGATGGAAATGTTTTTCAGAATCAGTGGATCCTGGTTTGTAATGAAGAGAAGCAAGATGTTAAAGTTAACGACACTGGAAAAGTCCCAGTTCCTCCTTCATGTTCCAGTTTAGGACAGCTGGTGCGGGTACCAGTTTGCTGAAGGAGCTGTGATGGAAAGTAAATGTAGATCACATGTCAAACTCAAGGCCCGGGGGCCAAATCCGGCCCGCCGTAGTTTTTTATGTGGCCCTCCACAGACTAAACACTAAGTGTGATTAAATATTATATTATCAATCATATCAATACAGTTTTTATCTGTTTGCTGCCAATTTATATCAATCAATCCCTCCAGTTTCTTGAGAATTTAGTTGATGTTTGATTATAGTCCATGATTTATGCAGCCAGTAAATAAACAGTCACATTTATTATTAGTTCCTGAAGGGACTGAAAAGATGTTCAATAATGTTATGTAATTTTAAGAATTCATTGACATATTAACAGTTTGTGAACAGGTTTTATCAACACATTCTGGCACAACCGGCCCTTTAAGAGCCTCCATGATCTTGATTTGGCCCAAAATGAAAATGAGTTTGACACACCTGCTGTAGATGAAGCTAAACTCAGAGATCTGAGGATGAAACATCCAGCAGGTTGTTTCAGTTTTAGAGCAACAGATGACCTGAATGTTCTCACTTTGAACCGTTTCTCCTCCAGTTGAGTCGAGCAGCAGCTCCAGAGGAGGAACCAGGAGACCCGATCCATCCGATCCAGCCAGTAAGTTCTGATCTACACCGGAAAACATCCTGCAGTTCAGCAGCCAAAACAACTCAAACTTACAAAACAAATAAAAAATAAATATTTACAACACACTATTTCCAGCCGTAACATATCTGAAGCTAGTTAGCCATTAGCTCTAATCAGAACCTGGATTAGTTTACTATCTGGACCAGTTCACCAGCAGGTTAGCAGTTAGCTAAGTCAGCTAATGACCGAGAGCCAAGTGATGCTGACATTGGTTAGCTGACTAACCTAACAAGCTACCTAACAGATGGAGCCTTTTTAATCATTAAACTTGCTTTTGACACTTAAAGCCGTTACAGACAACATAACAGTTTCATTAAGAGCAAATTAATTAGCAGAACTGCTGTTGTGCTTGTTTAGCCGACTAATCTAACCAGCTAATTACCAGAACAATAAAGTAACAAGAACATAAAAATAATACTGGATCAATGCCAGTTGAAAACTTGTTTCTGTTAGCAGCTAGCGGCTAACTGTCTGTAATGCGTTTAGCTTTTAGCTGGAGATGAAACTGTTGAGCTCAGAACCATTGAACCGCGGAGCAAACCTGATGTTCCTGTTCAGCAAACCTGATGTTCCTGTTCAGCAAACCTGATGTTCCTGTTCAGCAAACCTGATGTTCCTGTTCAGCAAACCTGATGTTCCTGTTCAGTTTGTCTGCAGGGTTGGTTTCATGTTATCTTCAGGCTAACGGTAGCAGAAGGCGGTTCCCAACAAACTGGACCCAACTGTACAGTAATATTCCTGATTGGACCCAATAAAACGCAAATGTTCTTGGTTTTCTGCCAACCAGTGGTGCCAGTTTCTGAATGAGCTGCAGGCGTTCACTGTGGGGGTCATAGGTCAGGATGGAGGCTGTTGTTGGAGTCCAGCTCTGATGCCTTGGTGGAAATGGAAACCATTACAGAGCTGCTGGTTTATAGGAACGCTGCTGCTGCAGCCTCTGTGGGCTCAGATCTGCAAACAATGACGAACTTGGGCTGAATTTTCTTTCTTTTCACAAGAGGAAAGTCAGAAGGAAACTTCCAGAAGGCAGGGCAGCTGGTTAATTGCCTCTGCCTACAACAGGCTGATCTAATGTGCAGCGTGAGCCAAGCCTTGTGAAGCCCTGATGATTACACTGAAACACACCATGGTTTACAAAACCAGTAAATGTAGAACTCAACGCTTCCTGCTGGAGCCCCGTATTGCTTTTCAGACTTTATTTGTGACTCACTGCTGCTGAGTCATTTAGTGGAGATTATTACTGTAAAAATATTTCAAGGATACAAATAAAAAAAAAATAGCATTCTCACCTCAGGTCATATGTTTTTCATATTTCCCATTAGTCACTTGGGTTTCAAGATGGCCGCAATGTTTGAACCTTTCAAGACAATTATTTTTATAAAATGTTACCCATTTTATGGCTTGGATGAACTTTATGTTACATCAGGTGTTTTTGACTTTGGTCACTGTGTTTATTCAGCTTTAAAGTAATAAAATGCAGCAGAATCAGAAACAGGACTTTACTGGCAGGAGAAGAAGAAGAAACAGGCTGAGACGGTCGGCCCAACGATTAGCATTAGCTTCTGTCATCTTTTTGTACTTAGCGATAGCATAGCTCTTTTTTATGTGCTTAGTGGTTTGGCTTTAGCTTCCAGTAATATTTTTAAATATTTGGTAGTTTAGCATTAGCTTGTGCTAATTTTATTATGTGTTTAGTGGTTCAGCAATAGCAGAGCTAACTTTTTAAATGTGTTTTGTGGTTTAGTGTTAGCGGAACTAAAATGACTGTTTAGTGGATTAGTGGTTAGAGGCTAACTGACAATAACTACTTCAGATTTTAGTGAAACATAAACATGATCAAGAAAATATGTCAATGATTCCAAATAGACTGCAGATGAACTTTCATATAATTCGCAAAACCAGGGCAAAAATGAATTTGGCCATCTTGAAAAACAAAACAATTATCAGAAAAACGATTTCTATGGATCCACTTGGTATGACTTTGACTGGTCCAGAGGTGACTAACTGGTTCTGATTCTGACTGGTTCTGGTTCTTTCCCAGGGTGCCCGGCCTCTGCTGCTGCTGCTGACCTTTTCTTCCTGGTCGACGGCTCCTGGAGCGTCGGCAGGCCGAACTTTAAGCACATCCGCAGCTTCATGGCGGCGGCAGCTGGAGCGTTCCAGATTGGCGAGGACAGAACCCGCGTTGGCGTGGTCCAGTACAGTGATGACCCGCAGACCGAGTTCAGCCTGAACCAACACCTGACCCGACCCGCTCTGATGAAGGCCATCGGCTCGCTGCAGTACAAGGGAGGCAACACCAGGACAGGTGAGACTCGCAGGTGGCGCCCCCTGCTGGTTTTACTTCCTTTTAAATCACCACACTTAGAAGAAAAAAACTGAAACTTTCTCAGCAGTTTCTCAGCTTTGTTCTTTTAAGCCTTCATTAAACCTAGACGCTTTAATTACAGATCTGTGTTCTGTAGCTCTATGTTCAGCCGTGTTCAGCTTCTCTTAACAGTTTTCTTTTTAAATCTGCAACATGTGTTGGGATTTTCTGACTCCTCGACCTTCAGGTAAAAACAGAAAAACTTTCTGGGTTTGAAACCCATTGCCATAGCAACAGTGACCTGTTCAGCTGGTTGTGTTCCTCCCGCCAAGACAGGAGGTCTCACTCCTCACATTTTCTCTGACTGTAGAGAAAACCAATGTTTGGTTTCTGTAATCATTTTTCAGTTCTCTGGACTGCGACACGGTTCTCTTCGACCACACAGAACCGGGTCGCTAACAGTCCGGCTGCTGCAGGTCTTTCTGTGATGCATTCACTTGCACTCGGACATGTGGACATCTGAACACAGATTCAGATGACAAATTCAGAGTCATATGACAATCTATTTTAATTTGTGTTATTGTCGTTATAACATCATTAGCTTCAATATGATCATTATTAGTATTGTTAATACTATTAGTAATATTGTATTATTGAATGTACTGCATTAATCAATAATCTGACAGTAGATTGCTAAATTGATTATAAGCAGGAGATAATAAATGTGACGTTGCTGCTTATATTTCTACCCACTCCTTTGAACGTTTATTATTTATTGCAATTATTTGTAATTTATGATGTTCAATAAAAATAGGAATATGTGTGTTTATTTAGGATTAAGTGTTTCTTCTTCTGGAATAAATTCATTTGAATGTGTAGATCAGTTCTGTGACGTCCCGGCGACCCGTCCCGGCGACCCGTCCCGGCGACCCGTCCCGGCGACCCGTCCCGGCGACCCGCCTCTCGCCCAGAACGTTGCTGGAGAGGCAGCAGCTCCTCCTGACCCAGTGGGGACAAGACTGTTAGAAAATGGATGGATGGATGTGGATCAATTCAGATCAATAAAACTTTATTTGTGGAGGAGCAGAAACACAGATATATTAAAAACATAAAAAAGATTAAAAGTTTGAATCACAATCTGGAGGAATAAATATTTCGTCAATGTTCTGCTGCAGGTTTCTATTCACCAAACTCTGTTTTGTCTTCATAAATTATAATCCAGATTGAGGTTTAGATAATCTGGTCATTTGCTCCCGGGTTTCCATCTGAAATGTTTCTGTCTGGTTTCTGCTCAGGCGATGCGCTCAGCCACCTGCTGGCCAACGGCTTCACCGAGGCGGCCGGCTCCAGGAAGGGCTTCCCCAAGCTGCTGCTGATCATCACGGACGGGAAGTCGGACGATCCGGTGGAGGACGCCGCCCGGCAGCTGAGGAGCCGAGGCGTGGATGTGTTCGTCTTGGGTGAGCCGCCAGACCGTCTGGAATGAGAAGTGGCGAGCAAAACGCGTTTACATTCCACCTCCTCGCCAACTTTCCACAAACTCAGACTGTTGCCATGCAGATAACAAGGGGAACTGTCACAGCCCATCCTTTGGACGGCAGAAGTGGAAAAAAGGCTTTATGAGTTATTAAAGCAAACATATTTCCAAGTTGTGCAGCAGAAGCTGATAACGGCTATAAATCCAGACTTTGTCTCATGTGGCAGGATAAGTTAGAGCTGCAGGAAAACTTTCCATCCAGACTCGTTTAAAAATACAGCAGCAGAACCAAACAGTAGACAGAAAGTTAATTATCTCTGCTCCAGGCAATACCAACACTGTGACCAACACTATGACCAACACTGTGACCAACACTGTGACCAACACTGTGACCAACACTGTGACCAACACTGTGACCAACACTGTGACCAACACTGTGACCAACACTATGACCAACACTGTGACCAACACTATGACCAACACTGTGACCAACACTGTGACCAACACTGTGACCAACACTGTGACCCACACTGTGACCAACACTGTGACCAACACTATGACCAACACTATGACCAACACTGTGACCAACACTGTGACCAACACTGTGACCAACACTGTGACCAACACTGTGACCAACACTGTGACCAACACTATGACCAACACTATGACCAACACTATGACCAACACTATGACCAACACTGTGACCAACACTGTGACCAACACTATGACCAACACTATGACCAACACTATGACCAACACTGTGACCAACACTGTGACCAACACTGTGACCAACACTATGACCAACACTATGACCAACACTATGACCAACACTGTGACCAACACTGTGACCAACACTGTGACCAACACTGTGACCAACACTATGACCAACACTGTGACCCACACTGTGAGCAACACTGTGACCAACACTATGACCAACACTGTGACCAACACTATGACCAACACTGTGACCAACACTATGACCAACACTGTAACCAACACTATGACCAACACTGTGACCAACACTATGACCAACACTGTGACCAACACTATAACCAACACTATAACCAACACTGTGACCAACACTATGACCAACACTGTGACCAACACTGTGACCAACACTGTGACCAACACTATAACCAACATTGATACCATCATTAACAGTGGAGCAGTGGGTAGCGCTGTTGTCTTGCAGCAAGAAGGTCCTGGGTTCGATTCCCGGGGTCTTTCTGCACGGAGTTTGCATGTTCTCCCTGTGCATGCTGGGTTCTCTCCGGGTTCTCCGGCTTCCTCCCACAGTCCAAAAACATGACTGTCAGGCTGATTGGGCTTTCCAGATTCTCCTTAGGTGTGTGTGTCTGGTTGTTTGTCCTTTTTGTCTCTCTGTGTTGCCCTGCGACAGACTGGCGACCTGTCCAGGTGACCTGTCCAGGTGACCTGTCCAGGTGACCCCGCCTCTCGCCCGGAACGCAGCTGGAGAGGCAGCAGCTCCTCCCCACCCCGTTAGGGAGAAGGGGGACGGAGAATGGATGGATGGATGGTGAAACTATTCCATTTTGACCGGATTCAATAAAGCATTTTGACTGTGCAAAATGCTTTTAAAATGCTGCCCGTAGTTTCCTTTTTAAGTCATTTTAATTTCCTCTCTGTTCTGCTGTTAAAAAATTACATGTAGATGAAATTTATGGACTCAGTTTAAACAGTTGAATAATTATTATTAAGAGGATGAAATTCAAGATCTCTGGTCGATCACCTGCTGCCTGTCTGTGCATATCTGTCAGATTTGGATGTTGCCTGAGCAACAGGCTCAGCTTTTGCTCATGGCTGCATGTTAAAATGACATGATAATGTTAGCTTTTGTTTTTTTTTCTGCCATCTCCTGTTACCTTCTGTTAGCTTTTGTTAGCTCCTGTTAGCTTTTGTTAGCTCCTGTTAGCGTCTGTTTGCTCCTGTTAGCGTCTGTTTGCTCCTGTTAGCTTGTGTGGCTTTCTGTGGGCCTGGAGAGCTGAAAATGTCCCAGAATGGAAATATAAACCTGGATAATTTCCATTTCCGGTAACTGGCTTCTTCTTGATGTGATCTGAGTGTTATTGTTCCTGAATGTTTTTCTCAGATCTCAGGGAACATGTGCACAGAGACTTCAGAGATTTCATATCAATACTCAGAAGTGTTTGGCTGCTACAGTAAAGCTGTTTTCCTCTCTGCAGTGACTCATTCAGCTGAACTTTAAATAAACCGACAGGCTGCAGCTCGTATAACAATGTCAGAGTATTACAGAGCGTTATTGGTCTGTTAAACTCCAACCAGCTTCATATTTACTGCTCTTATTGTCAGACTTTCCTGCCAGAATGGAACAAAATCTGTTCAGTCAGCGAACGTGGAAAAGTCGTGCTCATTTTCCACTTTTTACTGGCTTGGAGTGAAAGCAGAATGAAATTTCCTTCAGTAAATTATAACTGGATCGCCTCAGAGCTCAGGACGGATTTGGCAGACGGACGAGAAACAAAGAAGCTTCATGTTTGTGATGGGAGTGAAAATGGCACACATTGAGGGAGTTTCTGTCCCCGCCAGGTGTCCACCATGCTGACGTAGAGGAAATGAGGCTCATGGCATCCACGCCCTACAGCCGCCGCGTGTTCGGTGTGGCGAACTTCGAGCAGATCCGGTCGGTGCAGAAGGATCTGATCAGCCAGATGTGCTCCAGCGTGGAGGATCAACTCGGCTCGCTGGTCAGTGGAGAAGAAGGTGAGGCTGCCCCGCCCCGCTCTGCTCCACCCCGCCCTGCCCCGCTCTGCCCCGCCCCGCTCTGCCCCGCCCCACCCCGCTCTGCCCCGCTCCGCCCTGCCCTGCCCCACCCCTCTCTGCCCCACCCCGCCCCGCTCTGCCCCGCCCTGCCCCACCCCGCTCTGCCCCACCCCGCTCTGCCCCCACACCGCCCTGCCCCGCTCTGCCCCGCTCAGCCCCGCTCTGCCCCGCCCTGCTCCGCCCTGCTCCGCCCTTTATCATCTTTGTCAACTTTCTCTTTTCTCAGTTTAGAAGAATCTTCCTTTTTTGAGGAATTTGTTTTTCTGTCTAAAACCTTACTAATGGCATCGATCAGTTAATTGATTGATACAATTCTGTTTCATGAAAGAGTCGTGAAACAGACTCTTTCATGTTTAGCAGGGGCATTTCAGGTTCAAACATCTTATTCCTTCAATAAACACCTGTTTATTTCAGAGAACATCTTTCTTTTCCTCTGCATACAGAAAAACTAAAGTTTCTTTGTTTCCTGACATGTTTGCACAGTCGCCTGATTCCCTGTAATTTACAGATTCCAGATTTATGAGTCTACTCAGCCATAATAAAGCAGCTGAAAGGGAAAACATTGATTTTCGGGTTTTCAGGGTTACTACCCCGTTGGTGGATTCAGGTTCTCCCAGCCTGCGGTAAATCATACCTCTGTTTACAGAAGCATCATAAATAGCTTCTACTAATCAGAAGCTATTAGCATGATGCCGCTAATCTGCTAAAAGCAGTGCTAGTTTTCCATTTAATGCATTAGCATATTTGCTAAGATTTAGCTGACTTTTCTTCCGCTAAATTTATTTTATCATGCTAAATTACTTGGCTGCTTTGTAATCTTATAATTCAATAAAGTTACAAGTTTGTTTAACCCATCAGTTACTGAAGCTTTGCCATGTTGGCTCAACACTTTAGCATTAGCTTCTGCTAAATACCATGCTAGTTTAGTTCTTTAGTGTTAGCTTGTGAAAAATAGAGTAAGTTTAGCAAGATAGTGGTAACTTTCAGGAGATACCATGTTGGTTTAACTGGTTAGCATTAGCAGAACTGTTTTTCATTAGCTGCTTAATTAATCTTATAAGCTTCGGAGATAGAGCAGCGAAAAAGTACTTAAAGCCTAAAATGATTGTAGTTCTGCTTGTTTTTTCCACTTTAATGTTTCAGATCATCAGACGGCTTCAATAACAATACAAAGAACAGAGTTAATAGAGTTTATTTTAGTTTATAATTGAGCTTAGTTTATTTCCCAGCAGCTGTTTTAGGTTTGGTTTTGGCTGTTTTTTACTGCAGCTTTCACTTTTCAGACCAGAGAAAACAAAATAAAAACCAGCTGTTTTGTGTTTGAAGTCGTGGATCCAGCCTCTAACCTCCGAGTCCTGGAGGTGGCCTCCAAGTCCATGCGGGTGAGCTGGGACGCCTCCGCTGGAGACGTTTCAGGCTACCGGGTCCAGATGATCCCCATGATGGCCGGCAGCAAGCAGCAGGATCTGTACCTGGCCTCGTCCCAGACCTCCGTGGTGGTCCGAGACCTTTCTCCTGACACCGTGTACCAAGTCAACATTTTCACCATGAAGGACCTGATGTCCAGCGAGCCTGTGACGGTCATGCAGAAGACAGAACCTGTTAAAGTCTCCCTGGGTGCGTCCATGAAAATGTTTGACTCTTTTAAAGCTGAGGCAATCTTTTCTTGTTGTTTGAGTTGAGTTTAAAGAAGCACTTTGTATTTGTGGTTTCCGTCCAGAGTGCTCTCTTGGGGTGGATGTGCAGGCCGACGTTGTTCTCCTGGTTGATGGATCCTACAGCATCGGTGTGACAAACTTTGCCAAAGTGAGAGCTTTCCTTGAAGTTCTGGTGAACACCTTTGACATCGGCCCAAACAAAGTTCAGATCGCCTTGGTGCAGTACAGCAGGGACTCGCACACCGAGTTCTACCTGAACACTCACCAAGACGTCAACGCCGTGGTCAAGGCAGTGAGGACTTTCCCGTATCGCGGCGGCTCTACCAACACCGGCAGGGCCATGACCTACGTCAGGGAGAAGATCTTCCAGACCAGCAGGGGGGCACGTGCCAACGTCCCCCGCGTCACCATCCTCATCACCGACGGCAAGTCATCCGATGCTTTCAAAGATCCAGCCACCAAGTTGAGGAACGCCGATGTGGAGATCTTTGCTGTGGGCGTTAAAGACGCCGTACGAAGTGAGCTGGAGGCTATCGCCAACACCCCCGCGGAGACTCACGTCTACACGGTGGAGGACTTCGACGCCTTCCAGAGAATATCTAAGGAGCTGACGCAATCCATCTGCCTGAGGATCGAGCAGGAAATCCGCAGCATCTTCCAGAGACGTAAGTCATATTTACGCTTTACGCAGACGACGCTGTGGTGTGTTTGGATTTAGTATCAAAAGAGAAGAAAGAAGCAGAGTTAGATCTTTGTTGTAGCTTCATTTATGGAAATTCTGAATAAGTTTATAATTTTCCTAAAGCTACAGAGGCCATTTTAAGTCTCATGTCTGTCAGGTGTTGCACACACTCTCTTTATGAAACTAATATCTGTACATTATTGTTTTGGGTTTGGTTTCAGGAAGGTTTTCATCTGCATGAACCAACATAAATACACTCTTGAATGTTGTTTTAAACCAAACCTACAGGGGGAAGTGGAGAGCTAAACTGCTTTTAATCAGAATATAAAGTTATTAAAACATAAACCGATGTATGTGGAAATATTAGTGCATTATTTGTCGTGGACTGTAATCTGTTTTTTTCATGAACACAAATACAGTTTTCTCAAATCTGCTCATAATTTTTAGTGATAATTTTTAGTGATATAAAACTCTACTATAAAAATGTATCTGTGTATGTTTGGACTAGGCCTGACGAGGAAATGGTGATTTGGTTCGTTCTGATTCTATTAAAGCGGCAGATTCTGGGTTAGCATCTCACAGCTGTGCTGTTGTCATGCAGGATTATGACCTCTGACCTCAGCTATAGTCTGAGGAATTGCACGCCGGTTCCAGAGCCAGACGTCCACCTGAGCCGATGCTCTGGTTAGGTGGAAACAGATGTGGAACCGTCACAACATCTGTTGTGGGGGTTTAGCAGCGGAGCGTGTAAAGTGAAACATGTCCATGTGTTGCTGCGCGGCGGTTTATTAGCGCCCAGAGGAATGCGGGTCAGAACCATGTTCAGGATCCTCCAGTCTGAGCCAGACTGTCCCGTAATTATTTGGTCTCCTACTCAGTTAATTATCAGTCGTGTGGAATGATGTCAGAACACCAGGTGATGTTAGTGGTCTGGTCCCAGCTGCACTGGTTGGCATTAAACCGGTTCAGGACCCGCCACGTCCTGAATAAAGGTCCTTTCCATTTTATCTCCACTGGTGCAAAGCACAAAGTTTCCTCATCCTCTCTGACTGCTGCACTTGATCTGATCTGTAGCATCGCGTCTGTTTCTGCTGACATGCTGGTTGAAGAGGCTCCAGGTTTTTTCTGCTGGTTTTAAATCTGGCTAATCATCAGCGAGAAGGCCTGTTTCTGTTTGATTTAATAAAACCAAAGAATGTGAATCCTTGCTTATGTTTAAAAATTAAGCTTTTTCTGCTTCCACATCTGTTGTGTGGAATGAGGAACGTTTCCACACAAAGAACCTTTTCCAAGAACCAGAGTGGTTTTCTGGATCCACCAGAGAAAACGCCTCATTTCCTGTTCAACCAAACGAACATGGAAACGGGTAAGAGGCCGGGAACCTGTGCAGAAAACACTCAGTGAGTTCTTCATTAGACATTTTATCACAACGTTCTGAAACACAAATGAAGTCTCCAGGATCGTTGAAACATTTCAGTTTGGAAACGAGGCGCTGCTCAGAGACGCAGCAGCGAGTTTCAGGACAGCCGTTATCCTGAGAGCTTCCTACATTGACAGCATAACGTTTAAATCATATGAGAACAAAGTCGTTACATTAGACCTTAAATCATTCAGTCATTTAGTCCTTAAATCAGCCAGGGAGGCTTTCTGTGCTCCTTACCATCCTTTCACTTTGGCCCATGTGACTTGAATAACAAGTATCTGAAATAATTCAACAGCCAAAACAATTAATTAGAGCTGTAAACAGCAGAAACCCGAGCAGCCTTCAGAGCCGCTCATGCTCGCGCTGCTTTCATGTTTCATGTGTTCAGGCTGCGTTTCCCTGGATGTGTAAGACACATGGCCACCTTTTGATCTGAGTCCAGCATGTGGAAACAGTAAAACTGGGTCAAAGTGTTGTTTTTCTGCAGCTGACTCGCTGTCGCCGCCTTCACGTCTTCCTAAGTAAAAGCCGACTTTGAAGCAGGTTCTTTGTTCTGATGTGATCAGACGCGGCGCGGCGTTCCTGCAGCTGAGGCGGCTCATGCTGATCGCTGATTATATAATTGTGACATAATGAGGGCTGAATGTGAGCGCGGCGGCGGCCAAGCTGCTGCTGACTGATGGAGCCGTCGAGCCTCCAGGCTCTTCATCTCCATCAGCCGACACCGAGGTCAGCCTCTCTACCTCCTGAACTACCGTTTTCCTTTCAGCGCTCCCAAAAGCTCCCAAAAGCTCCTAAAAGCTCCTAAAAGCTCCCATGATTTGTGTTTGTCTCTCTTCTGGTTTGGAGAAAAGCAGCCTCCTAGAATTAGTGAGTTATTGAGATGCTTTACGTTTTCCAGATGACACAGAGGTGATTGATGAGGCTGGTTTCTGCCATAATGTGTTCACCGTGCCACGATGGATAAAGACCAGAAAGATAGACTGCAGCCTTCATTATCAGATCTGAAAGGATCCAGTGAAATAAAATCTGCTTTTTACAAGACCATCAAAGCATTTCTCTGTGATGACTTTCAAAGGAAGACTTTATTTTTGTTTTTACTTGAATTATTTAATTCTGAACACTAAGAAGTAAGCTCACCTATTACGTTTTATTGGATAAAGCATCTGTGGCCCACATGGTGAGGAGAAAACCACTGGTAGACATCCAGCTTGTAGTGAGAAAAAACCAAAATGGCTGAAATTCAGCGTCTGAGAGATGATGGTGTCTGGTTCAGATGAGTGGAAATCACAGCATGGAAGCTGGAATTATATGATCCTGACCCGAATCAACTCTGAATATGTCAGCCAATTTCTAGGTTTGGTTAACTTTATGTCCAGATTTACGAACAGACATCATCAGTTTCATCGGGTTCAAGTGATTTATCTTCTCAAGCCCCAAACAGTCCCTGTACCTTTAAGTTTCAGAGAATAACCATCTATTGGAGCACCGGCTACAGAAGTTAGCTACAAATAGCTGACCTGTAATTTCTGAAGGACAATCTGAAAATCACATCCTGTAAATACACGATGTCTAGAAATATATCTGGAAGTTAAAGATAAGATGCAGATGAGATAAATGTCCATCTTTGACACATGGTGATATCAACATGGCTAAAGTTAGCGCTTTGGCATTAGCTTCTACTACATACCATTTTAGCATAATGCTTTAGCGTTAGCTAAATACAGTGTGAGGGACAGTGAGTGTCTGGTGAACTCCCCATGCTGGTGCACAGTCGGCGGGATTTATAAAAGTTGGAAATGGTTAGCTTCAAAATCGACCCGGACCCCCTCCTTCCTGATGTGTCAATCAAACGACCAACTTTCCCTGACTTCACACCACAATTCACAGTTATTCTTTGTTGATTTGCTCCTCGGTCCTTCATCCTCCACGTTGCACTGTCCCAAGCTGGGAGTAGAGAGCTCTCCCCTATTCATCATCTCCTCTTCATCTCGTTTCAAGTCCTTTATCATCATCTCGTATCCATTTCTTATTTAGTTAGCTTAGTTATTGCATGTGAATATTTTTAATTTCACAAAATAAAGAAATATAAATAAATAATAAAAAGCAAAAGTTAAAAAATATATTTTTTTACGTATTTAAAAAATTGGAAGAAAGGTTAGGAAACGATTGAGGGTTAAGGTTAAAGGGGAAAAGGTTGGGGTTAGGAAAGAAAAGGGTTAGGGAGATAGGGCAATAGGATTAGGGCGTTAGGGTTAGGGCAATAGGGCGTTAGGGCGATAGGGTTAGGGCGATAGGGCCTTAGGGCGGTAGGGTTAGGGCAAAAGGTCGATAGGGTTAGGGCAATAGGGCGTTAGGGTTAGGGCAATAGGGCGTTAGGGTTAGGGCAATAGGGCGATAGGGTTAGGGCCTGTCCAAACAGTCAGCGGACCAACAGGAACACGTCTCATTTCGTGAAACAAATTTCTGTTTTTTTTAAACTAACTGAGACATTTATCCCTAAAACAGAAGTAATTAGAAACAATCTTGTGATAACAATATTACAATGTTGGTAGAGGATGATCAGAGTTGTCCATCATTTTTTTAATAATCTCACAGTAATTTGTTTTTCAAAATCAAGCAGAATCTGATGAATACTTGAAATAAAAGCTGTGCTGCTAAAACGGCTTCTGGGTCCATCCAGCCCGGTTCTGTTAGCAGGACGTCTGACTGTACGTCTCTCTCTCCAGAACTTGTCCAGCCCAGAGCGCTGACCTTCTCTGACGTTGGCTCCAGGAGCTTCAGGACCTCCTGGGCGATCGACGCCACCAATGTGGACTCCTTCTTGGTCCAGTTCAAGCCGGAGGAAGACGCAGAGGGACACTATGTGTCCATGTCTGTCCCAGGGGACTCCCGCACCGCCGTCCTGCCCCACCTCAGCCCACTGACCCGCTACGAAGTCCGGGTGTCGGCTCAGTACGCCAAAGGGGAGAGCCTCGCGGTGAGCGGCTATGAGACGACCACAGAAGGTACGCACCAGAAAACCACAGCACACACACTGCTGCTGTTTGACCTCTGACCCACTGACCGGACAGTTTATCATTCGGTCTGTGGAAAGTGTGTTGTTTAGGGTCACACTTTGACTAGGCTGAAGGAAGCTAATGAAAGCTAACAGCTCCCAGCAGTGGCATTTAGCACTGACTGCAGCTTCTGACCCGGTTCTGTTTGGATGTGGAGTCGGATCAGCAGTGTGGGGTTGGGATGTTATTATTGTTTCAGTCGTTTACGTCCAGATTCTTCTTCTGGGCGACTGTGGCAGTATGGTAGAGTAGTAGTCTAGCGATCGGAGGGTTGTAGGTTCGATTACACCTTCCTCCTGCCACATGTCGATGTGGCTCAGTGCAAGGCACTTAACCCCAAACTGCCTGCACTGCGTATCGGTGAGTGCGAATGGGTGGATGTGACTCTAGGGTGAAGCGCTTTGAGTCAAAATGACTCAGTCCATTTACTGTTCTGCTGCTGAATTTAGACACTTGTCTCACGTTGATGATGTCACCGTCGATAAGACGTTTAAATTCAGACGCTTGGAAACGGTTCACATCATAATTCGATCCATAGAGCGGATCAGTTCGGATTCTTTTCAGGTGAGAGGATCAGAATCAGGTTATTCAGACTGCTGGGACCGGACCGGACCGGACCGGCTCGGCTCGTCCTGCTGTGAGTGCAGCCTTTCATGTGAGGAATGTAAACGGGTCGGGTTGTTTTGATCCGGTTCAGGTCGGGGCGACCGCGTTCGACCCAACAGAACCAACCGAGCCACTGAAGCTCCGGCTGGAACGTTTCCAGGCTCTTTGAAGGTTCTGCTGGGTTTCCAGTAAACTGTCTGACAGTTTTAGAGCGGCGCCGTTTCCTCCTCCTAGTCGGGTCCAGAACTAAAAGCCCGGTGAGTGGTTCTGACCCGCAGCCATTAAAGCAAACTTTAATCTTTAAAGCTGTAAACATCCCAATTGGAGGAGATCCTCTGGATGACCTTTGCCCTCCGACCTCCGGGGAGGGGCGGGGCCTCACATATCGCTGACCGCCTGACCCAGGAGGCTCCGGGTCGGACCGGACCGCCCTGACAGGCAGCAGACGGCGGCATCGGGGGCGGGCCAGTCGCCATGGTAACGAGTAGAGGATCTTCCTCCTCCAGATGGCCGCAGCTCTGCTCCGGTTCTGGTCCCGGTTCTGGTCCCGGTTCTGGTCCCGGTTCTGGTCCGGTTCTGTTCCGGTTCTGGTCCCGGTTCTGGTCCGGTTCTGGTCCCGGTTCTGGTCCGGTTCTGGTCCCGGTTCTGGTCCGGTTCTGGCCCGGTTCTGGGAACAAGCAGCCGAAAGCCATGTTGTGTAATGATCAGTCAGCGAACTGGAAAAATGACTCACTGCTTGATTGAACTGGTTTTTTAGCAGCAGTTATTCCAGTAGCAGCTGCTGCTGGAGGCGCCGCTCTCCCAGTTGGCCCAGTGTAAACAGCGTGCTGGTCCGCAGGAGCAGCTGGGAGTTGGGTTTCCAGGTCAGCGGATGAAAGTTTCCACTCTGATGCACAGGAAAGATTATTTCTGGTTTCTGCAGCTGGAAGCCGGTTTGGATCCGCGACGCGTTTTATGAAACATTCGTTTCATCCCAGAGTGACGACATTAATCTCTACTGTCCCGTTTATGGAAACGGACCAGCTGGGAAGTTTCTGAGGCGGGTCTAAATACAGACATGGCGGACATGAAATAATGTCAAGAAGAAGAGCATCACGGCTCTGTCTGCCCTTCTGGTTGTGGGTCGGGTCCAGAAGTGGTTCTGCTGTGAAACGTCTGGGCCTGGAGGAACCGTGTTCTGGTTCTGGACAACCCGTTCCCCTGTTACGTACTGTCTCTAAACTCACCGGTTGCTATGGTGATTGGCACCGTTTTTTTAAACTTAAGGGTTAACTAAATCACAAATGAATTTATTTATCAGGTTCATTGATCTAGATGTGTTGCCAATCACCTTTAAAAAAACACAGCTGTGTTTCTGTTTTGATTTTTAAAATTTGCTGGTTTTTACTTTAGAAAAAAGTTGTTAGATTTATTGCTTTTTGGAAAAATGTTGCTAAATTTGTACTTTTTAAAGAAGTCGTCAGATTCGTCGCTCATTTTTTTGTCTTTTGCGAGTTGCTAGCGGTGTCTGAAAAGTTGCTACATGTTAGCAACAGCGCTTCCTGACCACGCCCCTTGGTGTCTTTTGGCTCCGCCCACTTTGACCGGGAGCGGGGCTTTGCTGACGGGATTATTGATCTTTAAAGTTAGTGGTTGCCATGGTGATTCCCACCAGTTTTTCTGTAAATTTTCCTCATGCACAAACTCTGCTCAAACAGAACCTTCAGGTCCGGTTTCTCCAGAACCAATCAGCTGACATTTAATGGGAGTGGATGAAGGTGGGCGTGGCTCTGTGTTTTCTGGGCTCTGATTGGGCAGGAACCTTTTGCAGTGATGGAAAGGAGAACTGAATCGAAGAGGGTTAAATCCAGAAGGGTCTGAAGATTTAATTGGGTCAGAACCACCATCATTCTCTACGCTGAAGATTCTGGGGGAAATTCAGGAAAAAAACTCAAAGTTAAACTGTAAAATGGATCAGAATGATTAAACTGAACGATGTTTCTGATGAGTGTCTTTTGGAGCAATAACATATTGTTGACATGCAGAGCTAAAATAGATTTATTATAATTTCTTGATCTGTGCTTAAACATGTAATGTTGACATATGAGGCAAACATTCATGTTTAATCCCTTAATGACTGAGTCAGTGGAGTTTTAAAGGGTGGCCCTGAGACGCTGATCCTTTAAAACGATCAGCTTTTATGGCCTGTGAAGCTCAGCTAATGGTTGAGGTTTACAGTAATTGCTCTTATAAACTCTGGCAGCATACCAAATCCTAAATCACGCCAGTCTGAGTCTAAGGCTGCAGCAGAGAGCTGCAGTGATCCGGCTTCACAGACTCACAGGCTCTGCCTTCAGTAAGGGGGGGGGGTTACCTGTAGAACCACAGGGTGAAGCACTGAGCATGCTCAGTAGGTGTTAGCGCTCTGTAAGTCTTCATGCTCAGTAAGTGACCCCAGCGGGGCGCTTCTGTCCTTCAGCGCCGCCCTAGTGGCCGTCTGGCTGTGACGGGTCCAGGAGGCCTTCCAGGTGTTCCTGGGTTTGGGCCTCATGGCAGCAGGAGGTTCTGATTCTGGCCCCACATAAGGCCCGGTGAGCTCAACCTGCTGGCCGGAGGCTCTTACTGTGGAGTTCGGACCCGTTCAGAACCTCACCTGGGTCTCGTTACGGAGGCTGTTGGGGAAACGCGGGTTGCAGGCTAGAATCCCCATGTTCCTGACAGATTCCCAGGTTTTATCAAAACGCAGTAAACGTGGCTCCCTGAGCAGCTTCTTGGCTCGGTGTTTCGATCGGATCGCCTCGGAAACTCTGACGTCCTCCAGGACCGTCTGGGTCCGGTGGAGCGGAAAACCTCCCAGTCAGGATCATGTCTGGGGTTCTGTGGAGTGATGTAATGTCGTCATTAGTTTCCGCTGAGTGATGAAACAGGAACCTTCCAGAATATTCCTCACAGAACCCGGTCCCCTGGCCCTGGTTCTGGTTCTCCAGTTCTATAGTTCTATTCAAAACTATTCAGAACTGGTTCTGAATAGTTTCTTGACGTCCATTGAACCCGGCAGAAGTATTCACATCCTTTGGTCTGAACAGAATTCTGCTTCCCAGCAAAGTTCCTCCAACCATTCAACCGATCCGTTGTGGTTCCATTGGATCCGTTGTGGTTCCATTGGATCCGTTGTGGTTCCATTGGATCCGTTGTGGTTCCATTGGATCCGTTGTGGTTCCATTGGATCCGTTGTGGTTCCATTGGATCCGTTCTGGTTCCATTCCTGGAGTTTGGATCTGTTCTTGCCGTCTGTTTTCAGCGTTCAGGAAGCAGCAGAAGTTTTGCAACAATGGTTCTGTCTGGGTTTTATGGCTCCGCTGTCCACTGTATGACATCATTCTTTCCATTTTAAAGATATTTTCATCTGCCAGTAGATCTAACTGGTTCCTTTGTTTTGAAGAGACATGGATTTAAAAATGTTCTTGGCCACTGAGGAACTGGAAGACTGTGACTTTAAGCTTGAAAACATCTGGGATGCGGGGAGAGAGTTTCACCAAACGAACAAAATCAGATCTACAACAAACATTATGTTCAGTTTTCAGGCCCAATGTTGATTAAGTTTAGTAAAACTCGACATGCTGATTTCAGAGGCCGGGCCCGCCAAGAACCTGGCCACCAGCGACGTCAGCGCCTCCAGCTTCAGGGCCTCCTGGACCGCGGCGCCCGGAAGGGTCCAGGCCTACAAGGTCCACTGGAAGTCCCTGTTCTCTGCGGAGCAGGGGGACAAAACTGTCCCAGGGGACGAGACGTCCACCGTCCTGGACGGTCTGAGTCCAGAGACCCGCTACCAAGTATCTGTGATCGCCGCCTACGACCACAAAGACAGCGAGCCGCTGACCGGGCTGGAGACCACCGACGGTAAGAGGCTCCGCATGTAGCTACATGTTTAGCTGGCTCAGGATATAGCTAGATGTGTAGCATGCTAAGTACTTAGCAAACATTAAGCTAGCTGCACCGAGCCGGAACCAGAGACACAACGATAGAGTTTATTTTCTAATTATTATGACTATCATTATTTAATGTTGTAATTGTCATGAGTTGTAGTTAAGATGCTTCTTTATAGGTGTCATTTGTAAAGTTTAACTTTAAAATTTAACAGCAATAATTTACATTATTTAGCCTATCATAAAAGAGCAGACTGGGAATTAATAAAGTCATATTGTTTTAGTGATATTCATTGTTTTATAAATGACACAGCGTCACTTCTATGGAAGTAAATATGTGCCATCGGAGTTGAATAAAAAATGCCTCTGAAATTTCAACGTAAAAAAATTCAGTGTCATTATTTGTAGGTGAAAAAAAATTCAGTGATAAAAAATTGCTGTAAAAAATTCAGTAAAAATACGCTGTAAAAAAATTCAACGCCTAAAAATTCGCTGTAAAAAATTCAGCGTCTAAAAATTCGCTGTCTCAAATTCAACGCCTAAAAAATTCGCTGTTAAAAAATGGCAAGGTTACTTCAGGTCACAGACATGCGCAATGGACGTCAGATTTCAACACCCAGCCAATCACAAGACGCCACGTCATGTAGAGGAAACACCAGCATCGCCGAGGCTGGCGACTATGGAGGCGAACGCTAACCCAACGGTGAGTTTATGCCTTCATATTTCTGTAGTATATTTCATTTTGCGCCTGAAGTTTGATACATTATCTTAAAGCTCGATTTAAAACACGGGTTTGGTTTGGTCCGTTGTTAATCTTACAGCATGTAGCGCTGGCGTATAACTTCTCGCTACCTGCTAGCATCCAGCCCCTCTCCGCTGCCCTACACCCAGTTTCCCCCGTTTTATTTAAAAAAGAAATAAACTTGGATCTTTAAAGAGAACTGATGGGTGGCGACTTTCTGGGTTGTTTGTATGTTGTCTTGGGTGAGACTGAGACAGGTAGTCTTAGTAACGTACAGAATTTTCAGGAGATGCTGCCGCTCTCCACCATGTCCTAGCAAAGATACAGGCTTCAGACGGAAGACGCACATCCCAGGCTGAACCGTGTCAATGAGAATGAATGAAAGCAACATTAGTTGTTTCATATTAACTAATGTAATAAGTTAATATGGCTGCCTTGTGTGCTCCAGGGAGGGGCTGTGAACACTTCTGACATTAACTATAACCACAACCCCATTTTGTTCAGCTACTGTATTGTTAATGTGACTTCATTTATGAATGAATTAATAAATTTATTGTCTTTACGACATAATAAAAAATACCAGCTACCTACCAAACTGTATTTACTTGTGTTTGATATAGTTTCTACAATTTTAATGGGAGAAGAGCACAGTAAGATTGTCATCCTTTTCGTAAAGTACAGAAGAATTCATTTATGAACGAAGTAATAAATTTATAGTCATTATAACATCATCCAAAATACTGTTTCAAAGAATGTTTGAGCTATGCTAAAATTTGTCATTAATATTGTAATAATAATCAAGTCTTTGTATTTTTCAGGATGTACAGATTCCAGAAATTGAATGGGAGGACAGCGGGTTTCCTGTTCACGAGTCAAACTTCACAGAACCAAACTCTAATTTGCAACTGACTGATGAACAAATGGCAGCCTTAAGAAATGCAGTAAACCCAAAAGCCACATCACCGTCTTCTGGATGGGACATTTATATTGCTGCAGTTCGGTTTTGCCAGCAGTTTTTTTACTATGTGAAAGTTGTCTTAAAAATAAGACTTCCTCTCTTCAAAATGAATCATGCTTTGAATTTAATTATTTTTCACGTTACCTTTTTGTAATTATGTACAATCAAGTTAAATTCTGTGTATAATTGTGTAAATTGTGCTTAACATCTGACTGTATATAGGTAACTAATCATAATCATGATTTTGTCTGTAATTAAATTCAAAGCATGACTTATTTTGAAGAGCGGAAGTCTTCAGCATTTATGAAATGTAAAGCAAAATGCTGATTATGTTACCATAAATGTGAATTTTAGTGCTTTTATAGTAGTAAAAGAACTAAAGTGTTTAAAATGTATAATTTGATTGTTTTTTTCTTTACTCAAAATGAAGCTAATAGGTACATTTGTCCATTGTTGTAGGACTTTAAATTTCTGGCATCATAAGAATCAGAAAGTTAGTTTGTCTTAGGTAATTTATTTTGTAATAATTCAAGCATAGATGAACTCATGTAAGTGCATTCAATAAAAATTTTGCATAAAAAACAATTTCAGTTTCATATTTAAAACTGCCTCTACAAACAGTATGAACTCTGACATTTTGCGTATCTACTCTTTTCATTGTTACTCTAATTCCTCCAGTTTTATCAAAAATCAGATATATGATTTTGACAAAACTAGAGGACTTAGAGTACAAATAATATATATGATTATATGAGTATGCAGAGCCATGTCTTTTTCTGCAGGGCTGTCTCAAGTCCATCTTCAACAGCAAAGGGTTCTCCGTTGCAGGTTTTTGGAGGAGATGGTCTGCACAGCGAGGAATGGCCTTTGAAGCATCGCATATGAATTCCAGTCTAAGAGAAAAAAAAACAATAAGTTAATGTAGTTACAGGAAAAAAGTTTAAATTTCATGTAGTAATTGAAGATTGAGTGCATCAAAAAACAAATACCAAAGTAAGGTCAGGGTAAAAAATGTATATATAGTTAATTTTTTAAAAAACGTATTTAATACAAAGTAAGCGTTAAAACATGCCAAATTCCTTTGGAAGACAATTTCTGTGTAGTCAATGCTTGTGACCATCATTGTGTCCTAAATGGACATACATAAGCCTGGGGTCAAAGTCCAGTCCTGGAAGCCACGGCCCTGCAGCTTTTAGATGAGCCTCTGCTGCACCACACCTGAATAGAATAATTAGGTCATTAGCAGAGCTCTGGAGATCTGATCTACACAAGGAGGAGGTAATTAAACCATTTCATTCCAGCGTTTTGTAGTGTGACACATCGAAAAACTACATGACAGCGGCCCTCGAGGACTGAACTTTGACACCTGTGACATAAGCACCAGCTTTCAACCACACTCACCATCACAGCCTGAAGAATAGAATGTAAATGGCCCAGGTATTGTTTCAGTCACTTCTTAGTTTTCACCCAAGACAACATAGAAACAACCCAGAAAGTCGCCACCCATCAGTTCTCTTTAAAGATCCAAGTTTATTTCTTTTTTAGATAAAACGGAGGAAACTGGGTGTGGGGCAGCGGAGAGGGGGCTGGATGCTAGCAGGTAGCGAGAAGTTATATGCCAGCGCTACATGCTGTAAGATTAACAACGGACCAAACCAAACCCGTGCTTTAAATCGAGCTTTAAGATAATGTATCAAACTTCAGGCGCAAAATGAAATATACTACAGAAATATGAAAGCATTAAACTCACCGTTGGGTTAGCGTTCGCCTCCATAGTCGCCAGCCTCGGTTATGCTGGTGTTTCCTCTACATGACGTGGCGTCTTGTGATTGGCTGGGTGTTGAAATCTGACGTCCATTGCGCATGTCTGTGACCTGAAGTAACCTTGCCATTTTTTTAACAGCGAATTTTTTAGACGTTGAATTTGAGACAGCGAATTTTTAGACGTTGAATTTTTTACAGCGTATTTTTAGACGTTGAATTTTTAACAGCGAATTTTTTAGACGTTGAATTTTTTAACAGCGAATTTTTTAGACGTTGAATTTTTTTACAGCGAATTTTTTTATCACTGAATTTTTTTTCACCTACAAATAATGACACTGAATTTTTTTACGTTGAAATTTCAGAGGCATTTTTTATTCAACTCCGATGGCACATATTTACTTCCATACACTTCAAAGATTAGTTTCAAATAAATGTTTAGTTCGAAGCTGAATGTTTATGTCGGAGTTCATTATTTAGTTTTTAAAGTAATTATGTAGTTTGAAGTTACATAAAATTTCCAGGTAGAAACCTAAATTTTCACTTTGAAGATGGCTGTTTATCAAGCTAAATATTTAACCCTGGGCAATTAGCTTTGAGCTAAGTATTAAGTATTTAGCATAGCAGAAAGTACCGTTAAATAATAAATAATTGCTGCGTATTTTCTCTCAGAGAGCGGCTAACTCTCCGTCTTTAACAGCCCTGCTGCTAAGCTAACCAGCTGTCAGAAAACCTGGAGCTGCTGCTGCGTTTCCACAGCTCTGCCTGGTGAAAATGTGCCACTAGCAGGCTTGGTGCTAACGACATGCATTCATATGAATCTGTAATTTAACAGATATTATACCAAATCAATAAAATTCTCACACTGTGTTAGCTTCTCAGGATGGGACACACTATGTAGATTTTTGGAAAAAAGGTTGCTCTGATCTATTTTATAAGAAATTTATGACATTAAATTTGTAAAAGTGTATGAATACTTTCTGCTGATGAACTATTTGAAAACAGACGTTATATCAGCTTTAAGAGTTAAAAAACTGCTGCTGAGAGAAGTTTAGAGTCTGACTGTGTCTCCCAATAAAATCCTTCCAGGATGAAATGAGGCATTTAAAGACCGTGGGAGCAATAACAGTCCATACCGCAGCGTTCCCCCGCAGAGCTTCTTAATCACTTCCAGATGCATCACAATGCCTCAGTTGTTCCAGGTCCATTGCTCAATACCTGGGGACATTAACCTGTCCCGGTTAATGTCCCGCTGCAGCCTGAGGGAGAGGACGATTTCACCAGGGCCTGTACCTCCTGAAGTGAACTGAGGATCTGTGGTGTTTGTGTCCCCAGCGTCTCCAGCAGCCAAGTCTCTGACGGTGTCCCACGAGACGGAGCGGACCATGAAGGTCACATGGAAACCGGCTCCGGGGAACGTCCTCAACTACCGTCTGAAGTACGTCCCCACGGACGGAGGCAAAGGGTGGTCCACTCCTGCGCGCGTCCACCTTCCTGAAGCGCCTGCAGCCCGACACGTCCTACAGCGTCTCCGTCCTGCCCGTCTACAAGCGCGGGGACGGAAAAGCAAGGCAAGGAGTAGGAACGACACGTACGTTGGTCCGAGATTCAGCCTACTCACCAAGAGACACGTCCACAGACACACGCGTCCACAGAGACACAGAGACACGTTCTTTAATCCGTTCAGTGATTTATAAATTACTGGGTGATGAAGTAGAGCTAGTTAATGTAGAACCGGGTGGCGTCTCTGTCCTGTTTGTCATCAGTCCTGCTGTAGGAATCAAAGTTTCTCTGATCAGACTTTCGTCTCCGGTTCTGGAAACGTTCTGCGTTTTGGCTCAGTGCTGCTTTTTCCAGTCCTTTCTCTCTACAACAAGTTGGCAGATTCTTGATACACTGGCCTCCTCTGAGCTCCTCCCACCCAGCAGGAGGTCCTGATTCCTCCTCCTCTGTCCCTTGCAGTGCCGGCCTTCAAGGCCCCCAGGAACCTGCTGACCTCTGAACCCACTAAGACCAGCTTCAGGGTTTCGTGGGACCCCGCTCCGGGGGACGTGCGCGGCTACAGGGTGACCTTTCACCCCTCTGGGGACGTCGTGGACCTGGGGGAGCTCATGGTGGGTCCGTACGACAACACCGTGGTTCTGGAGGAGCTCAGGTACGCTCACCTGCAGGTGTTTGGTTCATTCTGGTTAGAAAGGCTCATAAGTGTTCATACAGGCTCTGATGTGTCTCACTATGTGACTTTTATGAAAAATATGATTTTACATCTTTGCCTGTTATGATAATAAATTCAGCTACATGATCAACAAGTTATTGCGATGAACAATAATATTGTTGTTTTGAGAGCATTTTCCAGCAATCAATAGCAATTATTAATGACATAATAATTTTATTCTCAAAGATCAATAAACTTTAAACTCTAATAAACATTTAACTGGAATTGGAAAACATTTTAAATATCCAGAATAAGTAAGTAAATATGAAATAAATTATTAAGTCTATGTTAACAAAATTAGGTCTTGCTGTCTGCTAGTTTACAGCTGGCAGGAATGCTAAGGCTAATTAGCATAGCCACAGTTCTTCTGTAACAGTAAGTGGTTTCTCCTCCGTTAGCATATTTAGCAGCACCAGCATAAGGTTGGTTGACAGCACTCAGCCCCACCTCTTGGCTCTGATTGGTTGTTTTTGGTCCAGGTCTTAGGAGAGCATAACAAACTGTCATGATGTGGTGAAATAAATATGTGAAAAACCTTTTTTAGTTTTTAATAAACCTTTCAAATGAAGAGACCTGCTTCCTTTTCATCCACCAGAGGTCAGAGCTATGGGATCATGTCTCTGTGTTCATTGTTCCACTTCATGCTGATGCTGCCACCGCCGTGCCTTACAGCTGCTCCTCTTTAGTTTGACTCTAAACATGTTTCCTGAAAGTTTTTTTTTCATCCGGAGAAACGGTCGGCGGTCCGATGAACCGAACGTTGAGCTGCTGGTCATCCTCATGGTGCGGCTTGGTGGTGGCAGCATCATGCTGAAGGAGTGGGTCCAGCTGGGTTCTGAACCCAAACAGTGGTTCTGATTGGGATGAAAGTTTTCCTGAAGCTCCACTCCTCTCTGTCAGGGAACAGGAAGTGATGTCGTTTGTCACCCTGCAGGGCAGGAACCAAGTACTCTGTGGCTGTTTTTGGGATGTTTGACGGCGGCGTGAGCTCGCCGCTGGCCGGGGAGGAGAAAACCACTCTGATGGACGAACCGGAACCTCCGCCTCTGGATCCCTCCGGTAAAACCAGATCATCCTCCTCACGCCACTTCCTGTCAGAACCAGGTGCTGCCGCTTCACTTCCTGTCTCTGGCCATCTGCCGGGCGGCCCACGCTTTCCTCTGGTCAGGCCAGTTGGTTTGGGGATTACTGATTGAAACTTGGTGCAGATTTCAGGTTCTGCTTTCGGTTGAACTACAAAATGTGTAAAATATGAATTTGGCATAATGTTTAGACATTCGGATGATCGGCTCATCCTGATCTTTCATGAAACAAACCGCTTCATTTGTTCAGTACATTCTCCTCCACTCATAAAAAACAAGCAGCTTTTGTTAACCTCCAGTTAATCTGAACCAGGTGAGCTGCTGCAGACGGAGGATTTTGTTTCTCAGTGCTCCTCATGTATGGAAACCCGATGAGGCCAAAAAACATGCAGCATTTCATTTGTATGTCACACGTAAAGTTTTTCAACATTCATAAGTTCAAGCTGATCACAGATGATTAGCTTTCAAATGATCTATTTGTCAGATGGAAAAGCAAGTCAAAATAAAGCCACACGTGGCCGAAATTATCAAACAAAACCTTACGGTTTAAGAAAAACAGAAGTGTAATATAAAAATGCATTATTAAGCCTACAAATATGTTCACTCTTTACTCAAGATAAAATATATTTATTAGTGAAAAATGCTTAAAATCATTCATTTTCTTTATTTGACGTCTCAGTTTATGTTCAGAGAGAATGTAGAAAAACTAAAGGAGTGTACAAAGTTTGTTTTTATTATTTAAACATTTTTTTGTTTAAATCAGAATAGTTTCCGTCCTGACTGGACGTGTGTTTATGTGATGATCCTCAGACCGCTGGATCTGCACCAAGTTCTTGTCAGATGCTTCAGACCTGCTGCTGCTTTCAAGCTTTACAGGAAACTGTGGGGTTGCTGGTTCTGTTCCAGCGGCGCCAGAGTGACTGCAGAGCGCCTGGTTCTGCAGGGCAGAGAGGCAGCGCTGTGTGTAACGCCAGGCGTCCGGCGGCGTGCCGTCCTGCAGAGGGACGAGCCGATGTTTTTCCTCTTGCAGGTCTCTGAAGGAGCGCCGAGCGTTCGCCGCTGCTGCAGGACAACGCAGCAGCGGACACACTGGACCTGCTGGACACACTGGACCTGCTGGACACACTGGACCTGCTGGACACACTGGACCTGCTGCAGCAACATGAACTGTCACTGCTTTATAGGATGTCACTGAATCATCTGTAAAGTGATTGGTTGTGATCTGCAGCTTCTCTTCTCCTTCTTCTCCTTCTTCTTCTTCTTCTTCTTCTTCTCTGGGATTACAAAAATCCCACAGCATTATTCACACACTGCCATGCAGTGAAGACAGTTTAGAGAGGAAACGTCTCATTAAAAACGAGTGAAAATCTTTAGAATGATCCAACATGGCGGCTGAGATCCTCTGAGCTCCAGTGGACCGGCCGGTTCTGGTCGGCGGACCGGCCGGTTCTGGTCGGCCCATGTGACGCCGGCTCGCCTCGTGTCTCTGCAGACAGCCAGTGCCGGACGTCGGCCAAGGCCGACATCGTCCTGCTGGTGGACGGCTCCTGGAGCATCGGACGCATCAACTTCAAAACCATCCGCAACTTCATCGCCCGCATGGTCGGCGTGTTCGACATCGGCCCCGACAACGTCCAGATCGGTAACCGCCCCTCGCCTTCATGCCGCCGTTTGAAGCTTAGCACCATTTTGCAGCATCAGAATAATCCCAGTATAATCCCAGAGTTCCCGGTTCGGTCAGCAGATTACCCATCATCAGGACGGCCAATCATTCAGTTAAAGATACTTTATTGATCCCAAAGGACATGAAATCTAGCTGCTGCTGAAGCTTTACGTTTCCACTTTGATGCTTCAACATTTCAGAGCCGAAAGTCGTCTGTATAGAAAAGGTCAGAGGTCAGGGGTCGGGGTGTCGTTGTTAACTGATGGTTCTGTTTGTCCTGCAGCTTTGGCCCAGTACAGCGGCGACCCGAGAACCGAGTGGCACCTGAACACACACCCAACCCGAGAGTCACTGCTGAAGGCCGTCAACGAGCTGCCGTACAAAGGAGGGAACACCATGACAGGTGAGGGAACTGCCGGACAGGTGAGGGAACACCATGACAGGTGAGGGAACACCATGACAGGGGAGGGAACACCATGACAGGGGAGGGAACAGCTGGGGGAGGGAACACCATGACAGGGGAGGGAACAGCTGGGGGAGGGAACACCATGACAGGGGAGGGAACAGCTGGGGGAGGGAACAGCTGGAGGAGGGAACAGCTGGGGGAGGGAACAGCTGGGGAAGGGAACAGCTGGGGAATGCTTCAAGTGATAGAAACAGGATTTCTTCAAGAGGTTTACTGAAGAAAGGCTTAGAAAATCCCGAATCGTCAGAATTTTTATGTTACAATTTTGACCTTAATCTTAAAGTGCAGATAAAAAATTTAATCTTAAAATGATGATTTCAAGGTTAGGATTTTGACATTATTCAGAATTTTGCCACTAATGTTAAAAATTGCACTTTATTTTTTATAAGTTGTGTTTTCTATTTCAGAATTCTGAGATTAAAATCAGAATTGCTGTGAATGCTGAGTTTTAATGTTGCGTTGAACCGTAGATGAAGCGTTTTTGACAAGCGCCCCGTTAAACCCAGATTTTATTGGCCCTGCAGCACCTCTTCTCTGACCCGGTTCTTTCTCTGGTTCTGGTTCTGACTCAGTGAAAGTGAAGCAGAGGAAGTTCTGGCTCCAAGCAGAACCGGGTGTTAAATGTTGCCACATGTTGGTTTTATGGCAGCGCAGGACGTTTCATGGCGGTGATTTATTTTCTCTGAGTGAGTTAATTATGACCCGGATGTTGTCGGTGTTCTGGATGTTTCTGGTTTGTCTGGTTAACCTGTTCCCTTTTTGGACCGGTTCTGCTCAACAACACTTAAAACAATCTTTCCATTCTGCTGCAGTTTGACAGCCGGATTAAGATGGTGACTCTCCTGAGACAGCGTCCTTCAAACCTTCAAAATAAAAGTGCTCAACATATAATACCATAAAAATATAATATTTTTGCTTAGATCCCGACGACATGGACCCAAAATCATCACAATATTCTAATTTAATAATTTTGATAATTAGTTCAAATACAAAATAAAGTTTCAGTTAGTAGAGCTAATTTTATGGCAAGCGGTTTAGCATTAGCTCCTGTTACGTATCATGTTAGTGTAGCGTGTTAGCGTTAGCTCCTGTTACATATCATGTTGGTGTAGCGTTTTAGCGTTAGCTCCTGTTACGTATCATGTTAGTGTAGCGCGTTAGCGTTAGCTCCTGTTACGTATCATGTTGGTGTAGCGTTTTAGCGTTAGCTCCTGTTACGTATCATGTTGGTGTAGCGTTTTAGCGTTAGCTCCTGTTACGTATCATCTTAGTGTAGCGCTTTAGTGTTAGCTCCTGTTACGTATCATGTTAATGTAGCGTTTTAGCGTTAGCTCCTGTTAAGTTCAGTTTTCTGAAGATGTGATGCTTTATGAACTTCCTTGTTTGATAAGTGCTGCATTCTTATTGGTTGAACTATAATGACCTATAGTTCAGCGTAGACAGAGTTTTCCTGTGAGTCCCGGTTCATTCGTTGGGCCACTGCTCCTCGCACAGGAATGGCTCTCCGCTACATCCTCCAGACCAACTTCCAGCCGTCGGTTGGAATGCGTCCCGACGCCCGGAAGATCGGCGTTCTGATCACCGACGGGAAGTCGCAGGATGAGATCATCGTGAACTCCCAGAGCCTGAGGGACAGCGGCATCGAGCTGTACGCCGTCGGTGAGCGCCGCCATCCCCTCTCCGGCCACTTCCTGCGGTCAGGCGGAGCAGATTTCTCATCGTCTTCTCTGCAGGCGTGAAGAACGCTGACGAGAACGAGCTGCGCTCCATCGCCTCCGACCCGGACGAGATCCACATGTACAACGTGGCCGACTTCCGCTTCCTGCTGGACATCGTGGACGACCTGTCCAGCAACCTGTGCAACAGCGTCAAGGGCCCAGGTAAGACGGCGCCGTGGAACGAAGGTTCCCCCCGACCGATGGCGTGCAGCTGACTCTGCCTCACTCTGCCTTCAGATTCTGGTCCCGAGCTGGGCCCGCCCACTGACCTGGTGACCTCTGAGGTCACGCACTACTCCTTCAGAGCCTCCTGGATGCCACCAGAGGTCCCCGTCGAGCAGTTCAGGGTCACTTACAGGATGGCCGCCGGAGGCCCCACCATGGAGGTGAGCTGCAGTCCGACCCGGTTCTGGCTCCGGTTCTGAACTGTGGAGTAAACCGGGTCTTAAACCACAGAAACAGTGAATCTGCTGGCAGGCGGGCGGCGAAAACGTCTGACTGAGTGCGATTTAACGGCCTCAGAGCTCAGGGATAATTAAACCTCTTCACTTTTAGGGAAAATGTTTTCCAAGCTGTTCCTGATTTTCCAGCAGGAATTCTGAGTAAATCTTGTCGTTAAGCGGTAAATGACGTAACGGCTGTAAAAGCAGGATTCCTGACACATCACAGATGAGTAACAGCTGATTCTTGGCCTTTAGTCTCTAATCAGCTTCATTACAAACACATCTGGCTGTTTGTCAGCAGCAGGAGTGAAGTCACTTCCTCCACCAAGCTGGACGGATTCTCCCAGCGACGTGTTCCAGTCCCGCATGTTTCAGTCATCAGTGAAACATCTGGAGCGTCACCAGGATAGGATAGGAGAAACTCACAATGTTACAGCAACGTTGTTATGATGCCACAGAAAACTGTAATAATCCTGGATAAAGTCGCAGAATTCATTCTTAATATGAAAATAGTCATGAATACACGAGAAGGATTTTATCCTCAAAGCATCTGTGACGCCATGCTGGGGGTCGAAGTGACGCGTCGCTCCGTTCCAGGTTCTGGTGGACGGCGAGGTGACCACCACGGTTCTGGAGAACCTGACGCCGCTGACCCAGTACGTGGTGAACGTGTTCGCCGTGCTGGAGGGCGTCAGCAGCGAGCCTCTGAAGGGAACCGAGACCACCTGTGAGTGTTCACCCCGTTTCCTTCTCTCCTCCAATCAGCAGCCGCTCACACAGGAAGTTAGCGACATTGCTAATAGCTAGCCTCTTCCTGATGCTCTTATGGGCTGAGTCGGTTCAGACGACCAGGTGAACTCTGACCCAGATGGACTCTGGTCAGTAATCACTGCTTCAGCTTATATAGACAATGCTAATCACAAGGGCACTCCACACTTCTCAGATTTCTTCACTGGAGTTTGTTTAACCCTAACTTTAAAGGGTGGGAAAGCTTCACTTTTCTAACTGGTCCTGACTGGTTCTAACTAGTTCTAACTGGTTCTAACTGGTTCTAACTGGTTCTGACAGGTTCTAACTGGTTCTGACTGGTTTTAACTAGTTCTAACTGGTTCTGACAGGTTTTAACTGGTTCTGACTGGTTCTAACTGGTTCTGACTGGTTTTAACTAGTTCTGACGGTTAATGGTTTTAACTAGTTCTGACTGGTTTTAACTAGTTCTGACTGGTTTTAACTAGTTCTGACTGGTTTTAACTAGTTCTGACTGGTTGTCTCCCCCAGTGCCGCTGCCTTCTGCGAGCAACCTGAAGGTTTACGACGAGACGTCCAGCAGCATGAGGGTGAGCTGGGAGGCGGCGGCCGGAGCGAGCGGCTACCTGCTGCTGTATCGCTCCATCAACGCCTCGGAGCCTCAGCAGGAGCAGGAGGTGAGACGCTTCAATCCCATTGAATCCGCTTTGACCCAACTCCGGTCCGGTTGGTGAGGTGTGAGTGCTAACTGACCTCTGGTCCTCCAAACCTCAGTCTGGGTTTGGTTTGAATGTGAACACCAAGCGGACCGGAGACCGCAACAAACGCTAGAAGTGGACGACAGCGCAGGGCATTCTGGGTAAATAAAGTTGCGCTCAGTGTCTTCAGGTGTTGTTAGTGCAGCGCCCCCACTGGCAGCACGTTGCTAATGTTGACCCAGTTGAACCAACTCTACAGGAAATATCACGTAAACTCATTTGGGCACATGTGAAACTCTCCAGCTGTTACTTGGTTGTGCTATGGAAATACATGATACCGGCCCTTTAAGAGGAATCATCGCTCAGAAATCTCTGAATTGGATTCAAGTCCTTTCCAGGTTTGGATCCTGATGGAAACAGAGACAAGAGAACAGAAAAAATATTTACGTTGTTCTGCCTCCAGAGTGTGTGTGTGTGTGTGTGTGTGTGTGTGTGTGTGTGTGTGTGTGTGTGTGTGTGTGTGAGATCTGGCTGACGTCTCTTATGACCTGCAGAACCTGTTTAGAACCTGGTTCTGTAGTTTTCTTCTTGGGTCCGTCAGGGACACGAGGCGGTTCTGGCGCCGAGCCGGACCCAAACACTCCGAACTACGCACGTGTCCCCGGTTCACATCTGGACTGGGTCGGCCCGCACCGCTGGGTGTGTCGGGTTACAGCGTCCAGATGGAAGCGCAGCTGCAGCACCAGAACCGGCCGCCTAAAGAGACGGAGGGATGAGCTCATGTTCTGACGGGCCGGGTCAGAACCTCTGAGTTACCCTGCAGCCATGTCCTGATTCTTCCCGTCGCTCCTTTGCTGCTGCCGTCCCTGAGCAGCTCAAGCTGACCTTGACCTTCTGGATGACCTTGATGACTAAAGCTGGCTGAGGTTTCTCTGACGCTGATCAGACATCAGCATTTCATTCATTAGGTTTCAACCACAAAGCAACATGGATGCAGTGAATCTCTTCAGCATTGGTTGGTTGGCTAAAAACCGGAGATGTGGGAACCGGAGATGTGGGAACCTGCCTGAACTTCCTGAGCCTGTAGGGTTTTCAGGTCTGATCTCCTGCATTGTGTCTGAGCTCTTCCTTCATGGTTCTGTTGGATTCGCTCTGATTCTTTCTGGATCTGGACAATGTTTACGTTTCATTTCACAGTTTGTTTAATTGAGGCAGATCTTCTGTGTGGCCGCAGCACAGATTACAGACATAGTAACACAAATGAAAGAATGTTTAAAAACAATTAAAATATTGAACAATGAGTTGAGTTCTGGTTCATCTTCATCCCGTGCTTCAGCCACATTAAACTGAGAATTAAAAGGTGAGTCCTGGCTCTGCGTCAGACGGTGATGCGCGGCGCTCTGAGCCTCCTGGTTTCAATTCGGTCCATTTGTCTCTGCAGGTTCGAGTTGCTGGAGGCGTGACGAACACCCAGCTGCTGGAGCTCATCCCCAACACGCAGTACGCCATCACACTCATGGCTCTGCACGGCGAGGCCACCAGCGAGGCCCTGGAGGGCCGTGGGGTCACCTGTACGTAACCCGGCTCCAGTATCATCGGGTCGCTAGCAACATGGCCGCCTCCGGGGGAAATGGGTTCAGACCCAAAACCTCCAGCAGCTCCAAACAGATCAGCCACTTAACTAACAGCAACAGCCTGGATCTGACAGACAGAACTGAACATTTAACTAGATCGGCCCATTACGATCGGCCACCGATCATAATGGGCCGATTTCCGTGAAAAAGTGTCTAATCGGTGATCGATCAGCGCCTCTTGTTGCCGATCACCTGAATCTCAGCTGGTTTCCTCCCTCCTGCTCGCTGCGCAGCATCAAGTCCTGTAGTGAGGAACTTTAAGGCTCTGAGTGAACGGGGACGTTTGCGTGTTGCGGTGGGAAATGACGTCGGGGGTGAAGCGCGTCACAACGCATCAACACGACGAATCTAATACCACATTTAAAAAAACAAGCACTTGGTTGATTTGGCTAGCTAGCCAACATTAACCAGCTAGCCAATCAGAGCCAATGTTAATCAGAGCCAACGTTAACCAGCTAGCCAATCCCAAAGAGCCCAAGTTAACAGCTAGCCAACGTTAACCAGCTAGCCAACGTTAACCAGCTAGCCAATCAGAGCCAATGTTAACCAGCTGCTGAGAGCTGCAGCAGGAACTGAGACACATTTCAGATATCTATTAAAATATGTCTGTCTAAATTAGGTGAATTTATGACAGATCAGTTTTTCCATTTTGCCAGATAACAGAGTAATTTATGGCTAAAGTGAAAAATTAAGAGCCAATCCAGGAGATCAGCAGAGATCGGTGATCTGCCCCATAGACGATCGGTATCGGAACCGGCAGCAAAGAATCTGATGGGAGCATCACTAGTTTGAACTAAATATTTACATAAGTTATGTATTTATCTCAAAATAAAAATATTTAGCTGGTTAGCTTGAAAATAATTTTTTTGCTTCAAACTAAATATTTAGACCTTAGATATTTAGTTTGATTAAATATCCAGTTTGAAGCTGCAACATTTTAAATGAGTGAATCCCAAGGTGAAAACAAATTTGAATGATAAACTTCACTCTTTTGGTAATTTTTTGTCTAAATTACCCCCCCAAAAAATGGAGTTTGACCTTTAACCTTTGCTGGATAAGAGGAAGCTCCCAGTTTTCTGGATTTTCTGCCTGAGCAGCTCAGCTGTCTGACTGGATCCAGTGAGCCGGACTGACCTGGTGGTCGGTTCTGGTTCTGGTTCTGGTGCTAACAGGTCTCTGTCTTCCCTCAGTACCTCTGTCCCCTGCTGGAGAGCTGAGGATCAGCAGCGTCACCCACAGCAGCATGATGCTGAACTGGGATGCGGCTCCTGGAGCCGTCCGCAGATACATGATCGCCTACAAACCTGAGGAGGGAGAGCTGAAGGAGGTAAACAAGAAGTTACAGGAAGTACTTCCTGTTAGTTCAAGGCTAACAGGAAGTACCCTTTAGCTAACAGGAAGTCGTCATCGATTGTAGGAGGAAAACATTACATTTCAGGAAGTAGCCTGTCAGAGTCAGAGCGCTTCAAGTCGCTCTGACTCGTATGAAACATCGTGACAGGAAGAGTACCAGGCCCGGTTCCAGGAGGTTCTGCTTTCGCTATTGGCCACAGTCTTGGCCAAAGCGGTCCAGGTTCTGGTTCTGGCTGGATTTTCACAGATCCTCCCTGTCCTCCTCACTTTCCTCCTGCACCAGAAGGTTCTGATGAATGACCCGGATCGGCCCGGATCAGTCTGGCGGTTCTTCTCGGCTTCCTGCTGCTCTTGAACATTTTCCCTCAAATAAAAACAGTTTCACCTCCAGACTCTCCTGGGTCTGATTAAAGCTCTTCAGGTTTTGCAGATCCAGATCTAGAAATAGCGCTGCAGCTTTCTGGACCCGGTTCTGACCGGTAACTGTCGCCCGCAGGTGGAGGTGAACGGTGACATTGTCACGTTGCAGCTGACCAGCCTGATCTCCCAGACGGAGTACGACGTCGCCGTCACCCCCATGTACGACGAGGGACCCGCCGCCCCCATGCTCGGAACCGCCATCACAGGTCCGGACCCGGCTTATTCAGGCTCAGATCACTCCCAGCTGCAGTTAGTAACTCAGTTTGTCAGTTTTATGGCTCTGGTTCTGAGGTGTCCCGACCTTTTCTGGCTCGGTTCTACATTTCATTGTTAAGCTGCAGGTTTTTAGGGTGACTATCAGCTCAGACTCATGGTGTAATCATGGTTCTATTGGGCCACAGGACTGGACCTGGTCCTGTCGGCTCACCAGGACAAACCTCAGAATTAAAGTGTTGACAGTTTTATTACCTCTACTGGTTCTGGTCCAGTTTGCAGATAGGAAGTTCTGAGCAGCTGGTGTCATTTCTGGATGCTTTTCGGATTTTTCAGCTGAACTTTGGGCTTGAGAGGTTTAATTTTCTGAACCAGAACCGCTGAGGTTCTGGTTGAGTCCCAGCAGCCTCATCCATCTTTCTGCACAACCAGACGTTTGTAGATTCATGGCTTAAAGGCTGCCCTGGTTCTTTCTCTGGAGCCTGCAGGAATGTTGGACTAAAATCTGATTCCTGCTCCAGTTTTCAGGCTTTTTCCCGACCCAAATCAGACTCCAGGTTGTGCTGGTACCAGCTGGGATTCGTGCTGCCTCCAGCCTGTGAACCTCAGGCTGTTTCACTCCAACCTGTGGTCAGATCTGCTTCCTGTCTCCTTACACAGATGTTGTCCCGGCTCCCAAGAACCTGCGGTTCTCTGAGGTGACCCAGAACTCCTTCAGAGCCACCTGGGAACACGGCGCTCCAGATGTGGCGCTCTACCGGATCTCATGGGCCAGGAAGGGCGAGAACGACTTCAAGAACGTAAGCTGTCATCCAAAGCACTGAAACATATCTGCTCAGTGTTTTATCCCTGAGAAACTATCTACTGTCTACTTAGATAATGGTGCATGGTGGTGGCAGCATCATGCTGTGTGGCTATTTCACTGGGAAGTAAAGACCTCACACTAGCAGGTTAGAAGGTTGAAATCTGGACCCGGTGCAGCTGACTAGTGGTTGGCATCACCAACCATAAAGAAGCATTACTTCTGCGAATGCTAAAGCGCTACACCAAGACGGTATTTCGCAGAAGCTAGTGCTAGGTCGCGATGCCGATATAGTAATTAACAGAACACATCGAATGTTAAATGCTAAATCAACAAAATAATTTAGCACTTCAGAATTTTTCTGGAAAAATGAATGTAGGGAAGCTAAGTGCACTGCACAGTTTCAGAGTTAGCAGAGATGCTAAATTTTGGAATGTTTCTTGGTTCCGTCCTCAACAGGAAATCCTGAACAGGGATGAGAACTCGTATGTTGTGGAGAACCTGGATCCGGACACAGAGTACACGGTCACCATCACGGCCATCTATCCCGACGAGTCGGAGAGCGAGGACCTGATCGGAACCGAGCGGACCTGTAAGTGATCCCGCCCCCACCCCGGCAGAACCTTCTGCTCTGGGTTGACCTGGAATAACGCTCTTCTTCTTGGCGTCTCTTTCTAGTGCTGAAGGCTGCAGATGGTAGGTCACTGAGAGGTCATGACCTTCTCAGAATTTGTTCACACTTTGAGGCGACGGGTGGCAGCGTTCATGTCTCAGCATGTTTGTGTTTCAGAGCTTCGCTGTGCGTTCACACCACCAGCAGCATCTCCTGTAGCTATGGGTTAGCTTAGCTGGCCTTCAGGGTTAGCTTAGCTGGCCTTCAGGGTTAGCTTAGCTGGCCTTCAGGGTTAGCTTAGCTGGCCTTCAGGGTTAGCTTAGCTGCAGTAAAGAAGGTGTAAAGCAGCCTCTGGCTGTGGTGTGAACGCAGAGTCATGATCATCATCATCAGCTGTGTGTCTCCATAACCTCTCCATCGTGTGGATCCATGTTGTCGCATGTTGTTCAGCCTTCCTGCTGCAGGGATGGAGCTCAGTCTAACTTCATCACCATGGCAACCTCTGCTGCTGCTATAGGCTTAACCTGATCCTGGATTTTCATCTGTATGCTGCACTATTAGGGTCAAAGTTCATAATTTAACGTACCTATGCTATCCACCGCTGCATAGCGGTGGATAGCATAGACGCTATATTTATCCCAAAGCTAGCTGCTGACCTGATCAACAATAAACTGCCACTGCTAACTGAACATCGGATGCTGGCCAATCAGAAGGAGACAACTCACTAGCGTTAGCCTTGGATGGTCTTCTTCCTCTACTGTCCATTAGCAAAGCAGTCTGAAATTTGCCTATGATAGCTTAGCGTAATCATTAGTAAGCCTATTGTTTTCCTTCATAAGCCTATTGTTATCCTGGATAGGTTAGCATTATTGTTGCTTAGCCTAGCGTTACACTTTGAAAGGTTAGTCTTAGCCTTCGTTCGCCTACCGTTAGCCCTGGTTAGCCTAGCATTAAACTCTGATCGATTAGCATTACCCTTGGATAGCCCTGGTTAGCTGAGTGTTAGACATTGATAGGTTAGCGTTAGCCTATGTTACGCTAGGCTAACGTGGAGCTGTCCTCTGGTCCTCAGTCTTCATGCTTGTGAAGCTGGGTCAGATAATTGGTTCTGCACCAACCAGAACCGTTGGGTTTGGGTTGAACAGTCGGGGTTCTGAAGGCCAGTTCTGCTCCAGCTTCACTCATCATCATCATCATCATCATCATCATCCTCCTCATCATCCTGCTGCTTTCACCCTAATCCTGACCTTTGCAGCTCCATGACCTGCTGCAGAGGAACCATCATCATCATCACCTTCATCAACCCCCCTCACTGCGGCCTCTCTCTGCCTCCAGTGCGACCCGAGCCGCCGCGGAACCTGAGGGTGTTCAACGCCACCGTCTCCTCGCTGACCGTGAAGTGGGACGCCGCTCCTGGTCCCGTCAAGAACTACAAGGTCACGTACCTGCCGGTGGCTGGCGGCGAGCCTCAGACGGTAAGGCCCGGCCCGGATCCTGGAGGGGGATTCATCATGATGATCAGAGAGCAAAGGGATAACGCTTCAAAAAGTTTGATAACACAATAAAGTCATGACTTTACAAAAAACAGTGGGAATTATGTGAGAACGTTCAATGAACTGAACTTATTTAACAATTTCCAATCAGTTTTGACCAATCAAAGTGTTTTGATTGGACCTCAGAACCAGGAGAGGCCCAGATTTGCTTCAGGCTTCACAGATCCAACAAACAGTCACTCGGACATTAGAAACCATAATCTGAGATTGTAGAGCTGTGTGTAATCTCACTGCGTGTTTCCTGTGAGCAGCTGCAGGTCGGCGGGAAGAAGACCAACATCGTCCTGCAGCAGCTGCAGCCTGACACGCCGTACTCCGTTACCGTGGCAGCCGTCTACCCATCAGGCGCCAGCAGGGACATCAGCGGAGAGGGGAAAACCAGTAAGTGTCCGCAGCAACTGGGAGCCACTGGGATGAGCCACTGGGATGAACTGTTAGTCCAGTAAATCACAGAGAAAGCTGACAGATTCAAGCTGTTTTCAATTGAATACTCCCAGATTAAAGCTGTGTTTGGCGTTGCAGAGCCGCTCGGCGGTGTGAGGAACCTGCAGGTGCTCAACCCCACCATGACGACGCTGAACGTGCGCTGGGAGCCGGCGGAGGGCCGGGTCAACGAGTACAAAGTGATTTACGCTCCGGCAGCCGGAGGAGCGGAGAGCATGGTAGGACTGGTAGGAACCTGCTTCGCTCAGCGCTTTACTGTGTAACTGGCCTAGTTAAAGTTCTGCTGCTGGGTCAGGCTGAGCTGAGCTTTTATTCTGGTCTGGAAACCTTGCAGGGTTTTGGTCTTCAATGTGCTGTGGGGTGAAGCAGGAAAATGCTGAGTCAGCGGTTGCTATGGAAACGCCCTAGTTTCCTGTGGCGTAGAGGAATGTTAGCTACACTGACTCTTGAGGTGCTCTGTTATCCGTGCTAATATGCTAAAAGCAGAGCTAACTTTTTATTTAGCAATAGCCGCCACAGCTAAATGAGAATATAATCTGATCCAGAGCAGCAGCTGTTCATAACGTGAAATAGCAGATTGTATTCTGAGAAAGCTGCAGGTCACGTCGGTCTGATGCTGAGGCTGTGTCTCCGAGCGGCTGATTAGTGTGGCTTGTTGCTGCAAACAGGAAACGGTGTCGGCGGGAACAACGGCCACCATCCTGCGCGGCCTGCAGCCCGACACGCTGTACTCCGTCACGCTGGTTCCGGTTTACGCTCAGGGAGACGGAAAGAGGATGTCTGAAAACGGGAAAACCAGTAAGTCCCAAACTCGGCATGACTCAGAGAAAACCCCGTCGGCTGAGCGGCGGTCTGTCTGCTTCAGGAGCGTTAGGCGGCGTGAAGAACCTGATGGTGAGCGACCCCACCATGACCTCCCTGAACGTCCGCTGGGACCCCGCCGACGGCGCCGTGCGCCTCTACAAGGTTTTCTACGTTCCCACCGCCGGCGGCCGAGAGGAAATGGTGAGAACTGCCAAGCGAGCCGCCGAGCAAGCGACTGACCGGGCGCCGTTCTGACCGGGCGCCGTTCTGACCGGGCGCCGTTCTGACCCTGTCCGTCTGTTACAGGAACAAGTTCCCACTGGAACCACGGCCATCGTCCTGAGGAACCTGCAGCCCGACACGCAGTACACCGTGTCCGTGGTGCCGGTGTACCCGGCGCGCGAAGGCCGGCGCCAGTCTGAGGACGGGAAGACGTGTACGCTGCCGCAGAATGTTTGGACTCGCCTTCCCTCACACTCGAACTCTGACCCGACATGTCGGCGTGTTTCTGCCCACAGTGCCTCTGAGCGGCGTCAGCGGCATGAGGGTCAGCAATCCCACCATCACCACGCTCACCGTCAACTGGGACGCCGCCGACGGCAACGTCCAGGGCTACAAGGTCATCTACGTCCCGGTGAACGGCGGCCTGGAAATCGTGGTGAGGTCATCAAACTACCGACCCGAAAACTACCAGATCAAAACCTGCAGGGAAAAATCCAGCAGAACAGAAACATTAAAACAGCAGAAAGTAAAAATAGCTCATCTTCACAAACTGTAACTGAGTAAAAGTAACTAGTTACAATCCTGCCTCAGTCACTGGACACAGAAACGGTAAAATGAACTGCAGCTCATCATATCTCTGCAGCGTGAAGCTTTGGGAGGTCAAAGGTCATTTCCTGATGCCTCTTTGAAGATTATATGATAAACAGTTTTTCTTTCTCTCGTTGAGTTCAGAAACTTCCGTACAAAATATTCATTTCATTAAGAGTTTTATTTTTCTGAAAGTTCAGGATTCTGGCGTAACATTGAATTAAAACTCAACGTTTCCCAGAAAATATTAAAAGTAATTTAATAAAGAAATAGCAGAGCAGAAGTTCTCAGTCACTGCTCACAGCTCTGAAAGGATTACATTTTCCTTCCACTCAACTTTTCTTCAACATGCTTGGATACAGGCAGCTGGAAGTTTAGAGCTTTTTTGGGCTTTGATTAGTGAAATGTTTTCTTTAGGTCACATTTCTGCCTGAGGAATCGTCTGCGAGTGTGTTTTAGGCGATGGCTCTGCTCCCATCGCAGTAACTTGGGGAGTTTCTGAGGATGAAAAATAATCCTGCTGATCGTTTTTCAACCTGACATGTTGAGCCTCCTGCTGCAGGGCGGCTAGCGGCTGTCGGGGTTTCGTACCGTCGTCTCCGGAGAGCCGATCAAAGCCTCAGTAGGGATTTATGGAGCGCTGCCTCTGACGGGATAATTCCTGCTCTCCAGCGCCAGACAGCAGCGCCGGCTGCTGCCAGGAAACTACGACCTCGGCTGGTCGGACGGATTCTTCAGTTTGTGGATTTACTGCTTTTGAATCCCGGCGATCCGACAGAGAAACGTCTGACTCCTCAGACGCTGCGGAGATCCAAATCCTTTTGCCATTTCAATACGTTCAAGCCAAACGTCTCCGTCAGCTTCCTCTGCAGGACCCGCTGCTGGTTCTATAGAACTCTGACTGTTCTGGCCTCACTTCCTGTACTGACCTCACTTCCTGTGTCTCCGGCAGGAACAAGTGTCTGAGAGCACCACCTCCACCGTCCTGCAGAAGCTGCTGCCCGACACCAGCTACACTGTCACCGTGGTGCCGGTGTACGCCGAGGGAGACGGGCCCAGCCTGACCAACACCGGCAAGACCAGTGAGTACCAGCCAGCTTGGAGGGGCGGAGCCTGCAGCATGGGGGCGGGGCCTGCAGCCTGGGGGCGGGGCCTGCAGCCTGGGGGCGGAGCCTGCAGCCTGGGGGCGGGGCCTGCAGCCTGGGGGTGGGGCCTGCAGCCTGGGGGTGGAGCCTGCAGCCTGGGGGCGGAGCCTGCAGCCTGGGGGTGGAGCCTGCAGCCTGGGGGTGGAGCCTGCAGCCTTGGCAGGCCGTGTTCTGGGATGTGATTGGTCGGTTGGCTCCAACAGTCCAATGAGTCAATAAATTAGTTGGAAGTTAGCGTGTGAAAAACAGATTTAAACGAACAATAAAAGGCCGGTAGCATCTAAAATCAATTCTTTTGACTTCTATCATGTTTTTGCCTGCAGTGTTTGAGAAATCTTTTAATCTCCATGGTAACTGTTCACATCTGGGTGGACTTTGCCCCGCCTTGAAGGCTGAGCTCCTCCCTCTTTCAGCTCCTTCAGACTAGCCAGCTGCAATTAGCAAACAGCTCCTGAGCTCATTGTAGGAGCTGCTGCTCAGAGCAACTCTGATGAAAACGTTAAACTGTTAATAGAATAGCCATGTTGGGATGACTTCCTGGAAGCGGAGCTTCAGGAAGAGCAGAAGCTTCTTAAAGAGACACAGACCCAATTAACATAGTTTCTGCACTTGTTGTATAAAATGTCTGTTTGTGCCTGGAAAACATGTAACACTGGCCCTTTAACTGAAGTTGCTTATGGAGAGTGAAGAGTCCCAAATTATAATAAATGCATAACTTATCATTAATTCACTAAAACTGGAGATAAATGCAAAAATAATTGATTGAATGTAGCTACACCGTTATAATTGTTGCATATGGATACATTTCATGCTCCTTTCTGTGATGGAGCCGTTAACAGACGGTGGCCCAACGGAAGAGCCACGATTCCTGCCAAAGAATATCAGTCAGTGGGCGGGGTCAGAGGAAACCCTGATGTCTGATTGGCTGCTTCAACAGCAATACGACTCCTTCTTGTTTGCTTCACTCTGGTGTCACAATAGCTGCTATAATAAATTACATATAAATACATATTTCCAGTTTTTAAAATGAAATCATTACATTTAACTGAAGAATACAATTAATTCTATAATTTCATAAATTATTTCTAGATTTATTTCCAGTTTTAATGGAGTGTTTCATCTTGAGCTGTTCTAATGCTGTTAAAGTAGAAACCTGACAAATGCTGACGATAGAGGCTGAGATCTAATCCGGAGGATTTGAAGGGATGAAGTGGATCCGAGGGGACGGTGTGTGATGTTTGTGGCTGTGCGCTCAGGGCCGCTGGGATCCGTCAGGAACCTGCAGGTGACCGACCCCACCACCAGCACCCTGAACGTCCGCTGGGAGCCGCCCGAGGGAAACGTCCGCGAATACATCGTCACCTGGAAGCCGACGGCCGGGGAAGAGCAGGAAGTGGTGAGATCCGCTCCGAAGACTGACTTGTTGGACTAAATAACTTGAAACTGTTTTTAAGATTCAAATGAAAACATAGTGGCTTTCCTTTTCCTCTGCTGCTCAGTTTTGACCTGAAGTCAGTTTCCAAACCTCAGCAGTTTGATTGTTGAGGTTTTCCTTCTTCCTGAATGAATGTCTGTAGTCCTGAGCAGCTTCCCCTGCTTGGGATCCCTGACACAAATTCCTTCACATTTCTAAAGTTCAGACTCAAAATCACATTTCCATTCAAATTTTGAACAAGCTGAAATTATAAATACAAAATTTCAGTCTGAATTTTCTGCAGAGATTTCTGTCAAAGTCTGGTTTGAAATGCACAGAAAGGAGGAGAGGAATACGGGAACCTGATCTTTCCAGACTCATATTTTCCGTATTTATCCTGGAGAAAGCTGAGATTCCAAACAGGTTCATCCAGTGGTTCTAGCAGAGTCGGGCCTCAGGTGACCCCTCTTCCTGTCAAACCAGGACCAGGTCCCTGGAACCGTGTCCAGCACCGTCCTGAAGCAGCTGCAGCCGGACACGGAGTACACGGTCACCGTCGTCCCCGTCTACCCGGAGATGAAGGGGAACTCCATGTCTGAGACGGGGAAGACAAGTGAGACGCTTTCCTCTCCAGGATGAACGCCGGCTGGATTTACAGTTAAACCCAAATGAGCGCTGATAAAAACCTGCGTTTTCCTCCAGATCCGCTGGGCGGAGTGAAGAACCTGAAGGTGGTGGATCCCACCACCAGCACGCTGACTGTCCGCTGGGACCCGGCCGTGGGAAACGTCCGAACGTACAAGGTCTTCTATGCCGCCCAGCCAGGAGGAGAACAGGAAGTGGTGAGAGCCGTTTCCTCTTCCAGCTGACCTGAGGAGAAGCAAACATTCATCCTCAGGTCCAGCAGAAACTGATCAGAGCTTATCGATCGATGTCCAACAGGAGGAGGTTTCTGGGGGCACCACCACCACCGTTCTGAGGAACCTGGAGGCCGACACGCTCTACAGCGTGGCCGTGGTTCCCGTCTACCCCGACGTGGAGGGGATCCGGCAGGAGGACCAGGGCAGGACGAGTAGGTCCACCAGAAACGCTTTGTGCCTGACCGATCTGCAGACCGGTCCAAATGGGTCCGACCCGATTACAGCTGTTTCTCTGGGTGGTGAACCAGCCAGGAGAAATCGCAGCCTGAAGGGGTCAGGGTTTGTTGTAAGGTCAGAGTTTGTTTTAAGCTGTCCAGGAAGTGCTGCAGGAGCTTCACGTCCTGTTCAGTATGCTCAAAAGTATGATCCTTAGTTTACACTGCCAGTACTTGTATACTTCTGCTCCATATTTTAATTTATTGAAGTATACTTTAGGTTCACGTTTATGAATTACTAAAACTGAAATATACTGTTTTTTTTACTATTTTAATAGTTTAGTTGTACTACACATATACTTTATATATTACCCGTAGCATACTACATACATACAGAAATATTTTGACCCTTTTCCCGTGACGATGACATCTATATACTTTATAAGTAAGCATGATTAGAAAGATATCAAATATGGCATGATGGAAAGGTACGCGTCTAGCCATTGGTAACCATGGACACAACAAATTAGCTGGACTCGAACAAGGAGAAGCCATGAAGAAACAACTGTGGAAAACGACTCCAGTTGCTCTGTTCAGTTCTCCCCCCATCATGGCACCTCGAATCATTAAGTGATGCAGTATTTCTCTGTTTAGCTAGTGAGCTATCAAGTTCAGTTCTGTCTAGTTCAGATAAACTAGCTAAAGGCCTGTTTCTGGATCAGCAGTTCCTCTCTTAGGTTTCGGACGTTGCCGTGTTGCTAGTTGCTGTCTGTTGGCCCAAACGTCTGTTTTCAGTTGCTGCTGCAGAAACGACCATCTGAACCGTTTGAAAGGTTAAAATATGCAGCAAAACACATCCTGTTTGGATGTGTTTTGGTGTGAGACCTGAGGACAGGAGCTGAAGCAGCGTGTTAGGAGCAGGATGCCGATTAAACTCCTTTGCAGTTGGTGACGGGGCGACCCCGCCCGCCGCAGCCCGCGGGGTAAATCACACAGCGTGTCGCTCCTTTCAGAGCCGCTGGGCGGAGTGAGGAACCTGCAGGTGACCGACCCGACCACCAGCTCCCTGAGGGTCCGCTGGGAGCCGGCCGAGGGTGACGTCCGTCAGTACCGGGTCCTGTACGCGGCGGCGGCCGGCGGCGCAGAGAGCGCGGTGGGTGGGAGTGTAACTCCGGTTCCACCTGGACCAGTTCTGAATGAGGACGGGTCGGGAGCGAGGCGCTGATTCTGTGTTTGTGCTGCAGACGCAGGTTTCCGGGCTCACCACCAGCATGGTTCTGACGGAGCTCAGCCCGGACACTGAGTACAGAGTGACCGTCATCCCCGTCTACGAGGACGTTGAGGGAAAGCGCATGTCTGAGAACGGGAAAACCAGTGAGTTCCTCCCAAACTGGATCGGGCCGGGCCGTGGTTCTGCAGACCGCCAGGGGTTCTGACCGATCTTTGTGGTCTGTTCGCAGAGGTTCTGGGCGGAGTGAAGAACCTGCAAGTCACCGACCCGACTACCAGCTCCCTGAAGGTCCGCTGGGAGGCGGCCGAGGGCAACGTCCGCCAGTACCGCATCTTTTACGTCCCAGCAGCCGGCGGTGCCGAGGACATGGTGGGTGGGCCGGGCCGGACCGGTTCTGGATCAAACTCAATATTTCTCTGGATTCTGAGGAAATCTTTCAATCTTTAAAGGGCCGGTATCGTGTAAAAACAAAGTTTTTCGTCTTTTTCTACTGTTTTCCCAGGAGAACTTTGCTCCTTCAGACTAGCCAGGAGCAATTAGCAAACATCTGCTGAGCTCATTACAGGAACTGCTGTTCAGAGCAGCACTGGTAGAAACGTTAAGGGATTAATACAGGAGCCATGACTTTCTGGAGGAGGAGCTTCTTAAAGAGACAGAGACACAATTTCAAGGTGTTAAATAGTATCGTCAAGATATGAAGACACCATATATCAAAATATCTTGACGATACCATAGTACCTGACTGGAAAGCACGTAGCACCGGCTCTTTAAGAGGAAAGCTTCCTGGCTTAGTTCTGGGTCAGGCAGAACCCCTCAGAACCGATCCACCTCTCTGTCTCTGTGGGAAACAGGAGCAGGTTTCGGGCGGAACCACGGACACGGTGCTGAAGAACCTGCTGTCAGACACGCCCTACACCGTTACCGTGGTTCCCGTTTACCCCGAGGGTGAAGGCCTGCGCCAGGCTGACAGAGGAAAGACCCGTAAGTACCGACCCGGTTCGCCAGAACCCACCGTTCACCTCTCTGGTCTGTCAGCTGTTTTTCCCTGCTTCTGTTTCCTGGGTTTGGACCCGGTTCTGACCGGACCCTCCTTGTGCAACACTAATGGATTCAGAACCACCAGAACTAGTTTGTATGTGGACAGAATAATTGTTATTGAACCTGCAATAAGATCCATCAGAAATATTTCTAGTTTTTAATCTTCAGATTGGAGAAAGACTCCAGTGTTCCCAGTTGGTGGTGCTGAGCCTGGGAAAAGAACCTTCTGCTTTCATTTTGTCGTTTTGTAAATTTGGTTGTTTAACTGTTGCTGTAAAACTGGCATCTTCCTCCATTTGGGTCGATGGGTTCAAAGACCAAACGACCTCTGACCCCTGGAAGAACCCGGACCGGGCCGCTCTCGGTGTGTTTCTGCCTGACCCTGTGTTGACCTCTGACCCATGCAGTTCCACGAACGCCGCCCAGGAACATCCAGGTGTACAACCCGACGCCCAACAGCCTGAACACCCGCTGGGAGGCGGCGTCGGGCCGGGTGCAGCAGTACCGCGTGGCCTACGTCCCGCTGAGCGGCGCCCGGGCCGCCGAGTCGGTGAGTCACACACTGCCGCAGAAACCGGGTCAGAACCGGGTCGCGAACGGTGGCAGACGTGATAATGAATCCGGTCTGGTCCAATCAGCTTCGTTTTGTGTCATTTAGTAAATGGTTTTGTGTGAATCTGAAGAAGTGTCAAACTGACGGAAGCAGTCGGGTCAGGAAACGAGTCAGAACCTTTTAACTTCCTGGAAGTTCAGGATTTATTTTGGTCCATCTGCAGGAGCGTCTCTGTCTGTGACCCGGTCCTGATCCGGTCCTGCTGGGATTCAGCCCAGTAAACCAGTCAGAACCCGACCCGATCTGGCCCAGCAGTCCTTCAGGCACTTCTTTGGTTCTTTGTTGTGTTTTTTCGGCGTTAGAACGATGTTGTATTTATTTCATTGTAATTTTATCATTATTGTAATGAATTTTACTGAGCGCTCTGGTTCCCATTCTCATCGCTTTTACATTTAAAATTTGAATACATTTTATTTGTATTTTGTGTTCATTTTTTGCAATGTATTTATTTAATATTAATATTTCCTGTTTTTGCTTTCTCTCTGGTCGGGAAGGTTCTGGTTCCTGGAAGCATCACCAACGCCTACCTGGACAACCTGGTCCCGGACACGCCCTACGCCATCACCGTCTCTGCGCTGTACGCCGACGGCGAGGGGGCGCCGGTCAAGGCCGACGGCAAAACGCGTAAGAACCCGACCCAGGCCGGTTCTGGTTCTCTGCAACCAAATCACTGAGCTCTAATGAAAGAACCGGGTCAGGAGAACCGCACTGTAAACGAAACAGGATTCCTGTAAAAAGTTAGATTATCATTTCTAGGTAAATAATTAATTAGTAGCAGAGTAAGAATGAAGAAATGCATTTTATTTTATGCAGATTTTTAATCTTTGCCAGGACAAACATTATCACATCATTTATTTTATTTAATTTTTAAAGACTTGATTAAAATGTTAAATCATTATTTTATTTATGTACTTTGGTAGAAATCTCTTTTTATTTTATAAAATTGGTTAATGGTAATTTTCAAACTTAAAAAGTTCCTGATAGTTTTTCGTTTTGTTTTTACGTTGACGTCCAGTCAGTAAGACAGAATAAAAACCAGAGAATCACCTGCAGACAGAAACTAAAGGGAGCCGGACAGCGTCCCTGTGGAGCTCCGGACAGATTTCCTCTCCCTGCAGGTTTCAAAGCCAATCCCATGTGGAGTCAGTGTGTTTTCCAACTGTGTGTGTGTTCCAGTGCCTCGAGCCGGCCCCAGGAACCTGCGCGTGTACGACGCCACCACCAGCAGCCTGACGATCGGCTGGGACCACGCCGAGGGCCCGGTCCGCCAGTACAGGATCGCCTACGCTCCCATGACCGGAGACCCCATCACAGAGTTTGTGAGTCCAGCTTTCCGTCTTGGACTGGAAACAAGAATCGATGAAAAACCGAAAGGTAGACCAGCGGTTCTGGTTCTGTTAGCAGAACCTGGGCCGGGATCCAGACAGAGGACTCTCAGCTGAAGTCACTCTAGTTCTCGGAACAAACTGCTTGGTTAAAAGCCCTCTGCTGAAAACAAATGGTCTGTTTTTACGCTCTGGCTTTTGTTTTGGGTGAACTCTGCTGACGATGCGGCTAAGCTATGCGATGAGGTCACTTCCCAGGACTCCCTGGCCTCCTCCAGCCTATGAATCACCGTTAGCGCAGCTAATTACAGCCTCTGTTGGACCAACACTGTCACGGGGAGCATAATGACGTTATTATTAGCTCTGGGAACTGCCAGTGAGTCGCTGCAGACCGAGCAGAACCTCTGCGGTCCCGAACCATTAGCTTCACCAGAACCGCCAGCCGTTCTGCAGCGACTCAGCTTTTGGTCCCATAAGAATTTAAGCTGTAAAATCCCAGTTTTCCTCATTAAAACAGTCTTTAATTTAATTACGTTGCCACTGTTGGACAAGATGCTGCTAACAACACTTGGGTGACATTAGCCTTTTAGCCAATTTTAGCTTAGTGTTTGCGTACTGAACGGAGAACGCTGACGTTAGTCAACATGTTACTAATAACCTACATGCTGATAATAGCAGTTTACTTTCCATTAGCATTGCAGCTAAGTTGGATTTAGTAGCTAAACTTAACAAATTGAATGGAATACTTCAATGCGAGTCAACATGCTATCAATACCTTACATTATATTGAAATATTTGATTTACATGCTAAACTTAGCACTTACATTCAGGGTCTTCCTAATAAAACTGAATAAAAAGCAGATGAAGTCCAAAAACGTCAGTACTTCAGTGGAAATGATGATCCAAATCTCCAGAACCGGAGAACCAAACAGATTAAGTAGAGCGTCTTAAAGCCTCCTCTGTGAAACTGCGACACCTTTCTGTCTCCTGATGTCCCAGACAATGACGCCAGGGAACCGGAACAACGCCATGCTGCCCAATCTGCTCCCAGACACGCCCTACAACATCACCGTGGAGGCCATCTATGCCGAGGGGCCCGGAGGGTCCCTGAACGGGAACGGACGGACAAGTAAGCTAGCCCAGCCTGGCTCAAAACAGTTCGCTTAACAAGAACCATTAGCTTAGCAAGCAGCTCAAGCCGAATCAAAAACAATAGCTTAGCAAGTAGCTATTAGCGCATCAAAGCCGTTAGCTTAGCTCCTCCAGATCCACTGGAACTGACGGCTCCTCTCCCGGTTCTCCAGTCGGCATGCTGAGTCCCAGAAACCTGCGGGTCTCAGATGAGTGGTACACCAGGTTTCGGGTGTCCTGGGAGCCCGTCTCTGCTCCGGTTCAGGGGTACCGGCTTATCTACTCGCCTCAAGGTGAGCGCTGCTCAATTTGTTTCACCTGGTTCCTCTGGTTCTTCTGGTTCCTCTCTGGTTCCTCTCTGGTTCTTCTGGTTCCTCTCTGGTTCCTTCTGGTTCCTCTCTGGTTCCTGTGGTTCCTCTCTGGTTCCTCTGGTTCTTCTGGTTCCTCTCTGGTTCCTCTCTGGTTCCTCTCTGGTTCCTTCTGGTTCCTCTCTGGTTCCTCTGGTTCTTCTGGTTCCTCTGGTTCTTCTGGTTCCTCTCTGGTTCCTCTCTGGTTCCTGTGGTTCTTCTCTGGTTCCTTTTGGATCTTGCAGCCTTTGTTGTGGTTCCAGGTAAGAACCAGCCTGTGGATTTCTTTGTGGGCGACGTCACCTCGTTCACTCTGACCAACCTGGAGCCTGGAACCACCTACGATGTGAAGGTTCTGGCTCAGTACAACACCGGCATCAGCGCTCCGCTTATAGGAGAGGGAACCACACGTAGGTCCCACCCAGATGCATGATGGGAGTTCAGGTTAGTATGGAGGCTGCTGTCATGACGGCTTGTTGTTCTGATGCCTGCAGTTTACCTGAACGTCACCAACATCGAGACCTACGACGTCGGCCATGACAGCTTCTGCATCAAGTGGAGTCCCCACCGCGCGGCAACGTCCTACCGCATCAAACTGAACCCTGTGGACCGTAAGTCGCCTCACGCTTTAGTCCGCACACTCCCTGGAAACATCCTGGAAACATCCTGGAAACATCCTGGAAACATCCTGGAAACATCCTATAAAACAATTTTATCTTCTATTATTATTATTTATACAATCATTATCATCTTTAGTTTTACTGTATTAGGTCATAGTAATAACAGAAAACTTTAATTGTAACAATAGTTTAATTTTATCTTCATAACTTACACATAAGTTTGTATTTAACCTTTATTATTACGATTCCTCCAGGTAGGAACAGTCGCTGTTTATCATTTAGATTTGATCATGATTTATTATTTATAATACAATATTAATTACATTATTTACACGTGTACTTGTTATTATTGTTGGTTATAGCAGTAATCGATTATTTCATAGCAATAGTGAAATAATTTTGCTTGTGATTTCCATTTTATCTTTACTGCTTCTAATATATAATGATCCAGATAAAGTGATTTTACTGTTGGATGACAGTAATGGTGTCACCAGCTGCCATAAATATTAGAACAGTGATGATAGGAATAAATAATATTGATGAATCATGTTGGCCCCCCGGGACGAGCCGGTGTGGCCGGTTCTGTGACCTTTGACCTGGACCGGGTCGTGCTGACGCGGCTGTGGTTCCGAGCCCCGGCAGCTGGAACCGGGTTTGGGTTTGACAGGAATCCGTGGTGCCGGTTCCCTCCAGCTCTCTGAGGTCCAGCTGGTTCCTGTTGCTGCTCAGACTCGGGTTTGGAGATGAAGCATCGCAGGATGTTGGTCATTAGCCGTCCGTTCTGTGAGGGTGGAGAAGCGCAGACAGACTGGGATTGCTGGGAGCCCGCCAGTAAAACCAGTGGCTTCTCCAGAGAAACAAAGCCTCAGTATGAGGAAGAAGCTGGCAGCTTCCTGATGTGAGCTGGAAGGTGGGATTCATCGGCGTTCCGCTGAGGAGCAGCGTAGGTCCATCCTGGTCCCAGATCCGTCCTGGTCCCGGATCCGTCCTGGTCCCGGATCCGTCCTGGTCCCAGATCCGTCCTGGTCCCGGATCCGTCCTGGTCCCAGATCCGTCCTGGTCCCGGATCCGTCCGGGTCTGGTCCCGGATCCATCCTGGTCCCGGATCCGTCCTTCCCAGATGGTTTCGGCTCATCCGGACCTGAAGACCGCTAAGTTCTGCATGTGGCACGTTTAGGTCTCCATAAATTCATTGTTCTGGATAAATTCTAAAGAGTTAATTTAATCGGCTGTTTCATAAACTCTCAGTTTAATAAAGTTCGACTTTGTTCCTCAAGTAGTTTGATATTTATATTCATGCTCTTATTTTGAAGTCAGTTTACGTAGCAGTTCAGTTTCCCCTCCTCAACTTTACTGGACAAAAGCTCCAGTAAAGTTGCAGCTTTTGTCCAATCAGTGAGCGAGTTACTCAGCATCTAAATCACTGAGTCATGCTGGGCCCCAATGCTGTGGGATATAGCAGCGTAGCATTAGCTTCTGCTAAATATCATGTTGGCTTAGCACCAATAGCTGGTTCCACTGGGTTTCCATTTGACTCCAGTTGGTTCTGGTCTGTTCCTGTCGGTTCCGGTTGGTTCTGGTCGGTTCCTGTCGGTTCTGGTTGGCTCCAGTTGGTTCTGGTCGGTTCCTGTCGGTTCTGGTCGGTTCCAGTCGGTTCTGGTTGGCTCCAGTCGGTTCTGGTTGGCTCCAGTTGGTTCTGGTCGGTTCCTGTCGGTTCTGGTTGGCTCCAGTCGGTTCTGGTTGGCTCCAGTCGGTTCTGGTTGGCTCCAGTCGGTTCCTGTCTCTGACCCGTTCCCGTGTTCGTCCTCCTCAGCCTCCAGTTTGGGTCAGCAGGAGGTCACCATCCCGGCCGGCCTGCCTCAGTACTGCTTCGACGAACTCTCTCCGGACTCTCTGTACACGGCCACCGTCTTCGTTCAGACTCCCAACCTGGAAGGTCCAGGAGTCGGCGCCAAGGAGCGGACATGTGAGTCCAGAAGGTTCCTGAACCGCTGCTGGTTCTGCTCTGTCCTGAAACATCTTGTTCATGTTGCAGAGCCGAGTCTTCAGTTCTAGTTTGCTGGAGTAAAGGGATATTTTCCTGGATTTTTTGCTTCAGTGAGATTAAAATAAGAACCAAAGTCAATCTGGGTTCCTGAACAGTGACTGGTTTGTAACTGGTTCTGGTTTATTCATCCCATGTTGGTTATTCTGTTTGCTCACAGTGGTGAAACCGACTCCGGTTCCGACTCTGCCCCCGACCCCAACGCCGCCCCCCACCATCCCACCTGGATGGGCAGGTGAGTCTGGAGCAGGGACAGAGTTTACTGGGCGAGAAGCGGTTCTGGTCCACAGAGAGGAAACATCCTCGCGGTTTGACCGGAGTAAACAGCGTGTTACCGTCATCTGGACGGGAGGAAGCAGCGGCGAGAACATCCGCCTCTACTTCCTGTTCAGACTCGGAAACATTCCTGAAGTCTGTCCAAGTTAAGAGGCTCTGATGGGTCAGAACCAGAAGAACCGGGTCAGAGTTCTGGGTGTGTATGCTGAGCTTTGTTGTGTGTGTGTGTGTGTGTGTGTGTGTGTGTGTGTGTGTGTGTGTGTGTGTGTGTGTGTGTGTGTGTGTGCGCAGTGTGTAAAGGAGCCAAAGCAGACGTTGTGTTCGTCATCGACGGCTCCTGGAGCATCGGGGAGGAGAGCTTCACCAAGGTCGTCCACTTCGTCTCCAGCATCATCGCCGCATTCGACGTCGTCGGACCGTCAGGGATGCAGGTCAAAGTTCAACATCGTCATTTATCTGAAAGTCATTGATAAAACATTTCATTATCTGGCCCGGAGTGGCCCGGATCCTGTTCCATAGCGACGGATCCTGTTCCATAGCGACGGATCCTGTTCCATAGCGACGGATCCTGTTCCATAGCGACGGATCCTGTTCCTTAGCGACGGATCCTGTTCCTTAGCGACAGCATGTAACACGGTGAAATATGTTATATTTATATTTAAATATTATCGGTAGGTCACATTTCCAGAATAAATATTTTAATCTTTGTTCCTGAAAAATAAACAAACTTTATATAGTAAAGCTTCACACTGCATAGATTTTCCTTCCACTCAACCTTCCATGTTAATACAGCGCTCCCTATATCAAATGTTCACTGCTAAACATTTCTATTGAATTCATTTTAATTGTCGCTGTGATGTCACGAGAAGCAGAAGGTTTGCTTTTTATTCACTGTAAAACAGAACCGGCCGTGTTTAGTTCGTACAGGATCTCCGTCTCCAAGGATCCGGATTAATTTCTGGATTATTCTGGATCAATCCAGATGTTCTGACGAAGCCGCTCCTCTTCCAGGTTTCCTTCGTTCAGTACAGCGACGGCTCAAAGACCGAGTTCAAGCTCAACTCATACGCAGACAAAGGCGTCGCCATGGCAGCCGTGCATCACATCCGCTACCGAGGAGGAAACACCAAGACAGGTGAGGTTGGATGGTCTGGTCCAGGTCCGGTCCAGGTCAGGTCCTGGTCCAGGTCCAGGTCAGGTCCTGGTCCAGGTCCGGTCCAGGTCTGGGTCCAGGTCCAGGTCGGGTCCAGGTCCAGGTCCTGGTCCGGTCCTGGTCCAGGTCCAGGTCCAGGTCTGGTCCAGGTCCAGGTCCAGGTCCGGTCCAGGTGGGGTCCTGGTCCGGCTCGTGTGTCTCCCACCTGCCTCTCTAACCTGTGGGTGTGAACAGGCGAGGCGCTGAAGCACACGTATGAGAAGGCCTTCTCGGTGGAGAACGGGATGCGGAGGAACGTCCCCAAGGTGGTGGTGGCCATCACGGACGGTCAGTCTCAGGACGAGGTGAAGAAGAACGCTGCCAAGCTGCAGCATGCAGGTAACCGCCGCCGATGGGCTCTCCCCGCTCATTCTATGTCAGCTTGTTGGATTTGACTGTTTGCTGATGATGCAGCGATTTTCTGCATTTCCTTCTAAAGGTTTATTATCCATTCTACCAGCAGAGGGCACTAATGGGCTAGTAGAGGAACTGTTGTTATGTTTAGCACTTTTTCTAACTTGTAAACATCTTGTGCACTTAGCTTCCCCTAAGTTAACTTTTCAGGATGAATTCTCAGCTGTTTGGTGAACATTCAGCTAAATAAAGCTTTATGTAGTTTTGGTTATCAACTGTTATCAGATATTTATATTAATGCTCTTATTTTGAAGTTGGGCATCACTGTTTTATGCACTTCCTGAAGCTCAAACTGTACTGGTCAGTGTGTAATTACACATGTAACCCTGCAGAGGGCGGCATACTGTGCAAGTCCTGTCTTCCAGAGCTTACAACTTATAGATGTATCTTTACTGCCACAGACCGGGTCGGACTCAGAACCGGCCTGCAGCACCTGACTCAGGAGTGCTGCAGCAGGAAGCAGCACTTCTGGACCTGAGCTCTGCTAGTCTAGTGCAACATATTGTGTCACTGACAACATTGTTGAAGTTAGCGCTTTAGCGTTAGCGGAACTAGCTCTGTAGCTAGCGGGACCTGTTTCTCTCTGAGACGCCATTTTGTGTTATTATTGTCTCCATGTTGACCCAAATATCTCGACGTCCTCAGTTTCACTAAATGGGCCAAAATGTCCAAACTCTGAACTTTTTCTAACTGACATCAGGATTCCTTTGATCTGAGCTTATTCCAGATGTTGGAGACAGAAATCATTGAGATTCTGACCCGTGGTTCTGGTTGTGACCCGTGGTTCTGGTTCTGCTCCCAGGTTACAGCGTTTTCGCCATCGGCGTGGCGGACGTGGACTTCGTGGAGCTGCAGGAGATCGGCAGCAAGCCGAGCGACAGGCACGTGTTCGTGGTGGACGACTTCGACGCCTTCGACTCCATCAAGGAGAATCTGATCACCTTCATCTGCGAAACGTCGACTTCCTGTCAGTCCGGCTCCGCTTCTGCCTCACACTCTGAAACCGTCCCCCGCTGAACGCTCTGTTCTCTCCACAGCCTGTCCTCTCATCTACCTGAACGGCTTCACCTCGCCTGGTGAGTCCTGGCTTCAGGTGGAACCGGGTCAGAATCCTGCCCCTCCTCTTCATCCTCCTCCTCTTCCTCAGGGTTCAGGATGCTGGAGGCCTTCAACCTGACGGAGAAGACCTACAGCTCCGTCTCCGGCGTCTCCATGGAGCCCGGATCCTTCAACAGCTACACGGCGTACCGGCTGCACCGCAACGCCTTCCTGACCCAGCCCAGCACGTGAGTCCCAGCCGGGTCCGCCGGGGCCGCCGGGTCCGCCGGGGCCGCTCACTGGTTCTGGTCCAGATTTATGTTGCGTTAAAGCTAAATGCTGCTTCTCCATGCTAACCAGAGGACCTGGCAGCAGCAGATCTAAGCTGTGTTTTCTGGATGTTCTCCAGGTGGTAGAAGGCCGGCTTTCTAACTGTCTGTATGTGTCTGTGGACGTTCAGGTCAGAGGTCATCCTGATCTGGTTCCTCTTCAGGTCCAAAGTTGGTAACTTCAGATTCTGTGCAACTGGAGAAAATTCTGGCACCCCTCCATTGATTTGTTTAGTGTGTTCAGTGATTGGCTGGTTGAGAGGCACCTGGTGACATCATAATATGGTAGTCATGGTAACTGATGGTAACAGTGGGAGCTTATAGAAATGAGAGGAGTCCCTGGACTGAGCCCTGGGGAACCCCAGTGATTCAGTCCAATGGAGTCGATGCATTCTAACTGAGCGACTCTATGGCAGCTTCTAGTTCCAGCTTCTAGTTTCAGCTTCTAGTTTCAGCTTCTAGTTTCAGCTTCTGGTTTCAGCTTCTAGTTTCAGCTTCTGGTTTCAGCTTCTAGTTCCATCTTCTAGTTTCAGCTTCTGGTTTCAGCTTCTGGTTTCATCTTCTAGTTTCAGCTTCTAGTTCCAGCTTCTGGTTTCAGCTTCTAGTTCCAGCTTCTAGTTTCATCTTCTAGTTCCAGCTTCTAGTTTCAGCTTCTAGTTCCAGCTTCTAGTTTCAGCTTCTAGTTTCATCTTCTGGTTTCATCTTCTAGTTTCAGCTTCTGGTTTCAGCTTCTAGTTTCAGCTTCTAGTTTCAGCTTCTAGTTTCAGCTTCTAGTTTCAGCTTCTAGTTTCAGCTTCTGGTTTCCGCTCTGTGCTTCCTGAGCAGGGAGATCCACCCAGACGGCCTTCCGGACACCTACACCATCATCCTGATGTTCCGCCTGCTGCCCGACTCGCCCACCGAGCCCTTTGACCTCTGGCAGGTCTCCTCCAAGGACCACAAGCCTGAGACTGGCGTCACCGTGGACGGTGAGTTTCCCCAGCAACGCAGAGCAACGCAGGGCAACAACTGGTGCTGATAAAGCTCCAGTTGATTCTTCTTGCTTCCAGTTAAAACGTGTCAGATTCCTTACTATCTTGATTTTGACATCTGACTTAACAAATTCCTTATTCTGAACAAATGTTTTTTTATCTTTAATGATTCCTCTGACTCTGAAGTTCTCTGATGAACAGTTCTCTGATGAACAGTTCTCTGATGAACAGTTCTCTGATGAACAGTTCTCTGATGAACAGTTCTCTGATGAACAGTTCTCTGATGAACAGTTCTCTGATGAACAGTTCTTTGTCCTCCAGGTTCTGCTCAGACCGTTTCGTTCTACAATAAGGACGAAACCGGAGAAATCCAGAGAGTCACGTTTGACCATAGCCTGGTGAAGAAGATCTTCCATGGCAGCTTCCACAAGGTAAGCCTTGAAGGACCCTCCCCCACCTGCTGCTGCTCACATCAGGACATCTGAATCGTGAAACATTTTCCTGCTCTAAGGAGAAAAATTTGTGGGGAGCGTCTCTTTGTTCCTCCCAGTCCAGATGAAGACATGGAGCGCTGAGGCGCCCTGCAGATGGCGCCCCCTGCAGGTTAAAGGCAGCGAAAGGCAAATCGGGCAACTCTTGTCTCGATTCCTGAACCATTTCCAGGCCATCCATAAATATATCAGGAATATTCCAAAAGCGCCGTTTTTTTATCCAAATATATCCCAGGAAACATTTGATGTTTTGATACGTAAATTATTCCTAGAAATCTAGAAACCGTTTGGTTTAGTTTGTATTCATTGGATGTGAGAGTTGCTGCTAAATGCTTCATAACTTCCTGTCATCATACGCCACTTTCTGCTGCCACTTCCTGTAACCAGCAGTGGCGCCTGTGAAACGGGTCCAGTAAACCCAGTGGCGGTTCTGGAGATGAGGCGAGCCGGTCCGGTTGTCCTCAAGTTCTGTGCAGCACCAGAAGGTTTTTCTGATCTAAGTTCTGGACTCGGTTCCTTCTTTGTTCTGGTTCCAGGTCCAGTCGGGATTTTCCAGGGAAAATCATGTTTCCTGGAAATCAGTCCGAGTGAGATGCTGTCAGTGTGATCCTATCTGTGTTTTCCAGTTGGAAGGAAAAAGGGAAATCCGACTGCAGCAAACCGTCCAAATATATCCCAGGAACCGGGCCTGGTTCAGAACCGGGCCTGGTTCAGAACCGGGCCTGGTTCAGAACCGGACCTGGACCGGGAGCTCAGGCCCAGTTCTGATCTCTAGGGAATCAAACCATTAGATGTTCTCACAGAGATGGAGATGTTTTACTCTGACGTGTGAACCAGAACCAGAACCGGGCCCAGAAGGCCCACTGACCCGTGTTCTCCTCCCTCAGCTCCACATCCTGGTTTCCTCCAGCAGCGTGAAGCTGAAGGTCGACTGCCAGGAAGTGGAGGAGAAGAAGACGAAGGCGGCCGGCAACGTGTCCAGAGACGGGTACCAGGTTCTGGGCAAGATGGCCAAGTCCATCGGGTCCAAGGGCCAGTCAGCTACGGTGAGTCAGCGGCCCCCGAACCACCACCAGGAACCCTGGATGGATCCATCCAGGACCAAATATCAGAGCAGGAACAGATTATCATTCTGTTAGGATTGAATCCTAACAGAATGAATCACAGTAAGATTTAAGGTATCTCAAGTAAACCACATGAGGAAGCGCTCTGGGTCTCAGGCTGCAGTAACTGGATCCAGACCTGCTGCTGGGTTTCCTGTTTACGGATCAGAACCAGAACCGTGTCCAACATCATGTTGTGCTGTTTCCTCCTCAGTTCCAGCTCCAGATGTTTGACATCGTCTGCAACCTGGCCTGGACCAGCCGGGACCGCTGCTGCGACCTGCCCTCCATGGTGAGAGTCCCGCTCAAAGCCCGCAGGGTTCTGTTCCCGACCCGGTTTCCCTCTGAGGTTCCGTTGGATTTGTTCCAGAACTTACAGGTCACGTTCAGAATAAGGATCGTATTTTGGAGCTTTTCTGGTTCGTTCTGGAACCCGAACGTTCCTAGTCTGCATCTCCAGACCCGAACTGAGCTTACAGGAACATGCAAGTCAGTCCGGTCCGGTCCGGTCCGGTCTGTTCCCCTGAATCAGCTGATTTAGGCTGATGGCAGCAACGCGACCGACTGCAGCAACGCGACCGACTGCAGCAACGCGACCGACTGCAGCAACCTTTAGCATCTTCCTCTCAGAAGGAAACGGGAACGGATGCTGCAGACAGATAGAACTTTGACTTATGGAATCAGAACTCTGATTAGTTCTGCTTCCAGTTCAGAACCAGAACTAGAGATGTTTTGGTACCGGTTTCCTCCTTTTGGGCTGTGTTGACCTTTGACCTGTGTATGTCCTGCAGAGAGACGAGCTGAAGTGCCCGGCTCTACCCAACGCCTGCACCTGCACGTCGGAGGCCAGTGGCCAGCCGGGCCCCCAGGGGCCGGTGGTGAGTCAGTGCTAAGGCCCGGTTCACAGACCCAGTAGAACCACCCATCTGGAACCGGCAGTTCTGGAGACTCCGGAATCGGACCAGAACCGCTGATGTAACCCTCAGTGAACGCAGCAGCAGCGTGTTGCAGCAGCAGCAGCAGCGTGTTGCAGCAGCAGCAGCAGCAGCGTGTTGCAGCAGCAGCATGTTGCAGCAGCAGCGTGTTGCAGCAGCAGCATGTTGCAGCAGCGTGTTGCAGCAGCAGCATGTTGCAGCAGCGTGTTGCAGCAGCAGCCTGGCCTCCTGCAGCTCACTCTGTGTCCCCGCAGGGCGCTCCCGGCAGTAAGGGGCCCCGAGGAGAGCGAGGCGAGGCCGGAGCTCCGGTGAGTTTCTCTGATGAAAGATCCTCTCCGCTGCAGGACGCTCCACTCGTTACATGCTTCATGCTGCTCTCTGTGTTTCAGGGGCCAGCGGGGCCGCCAGGGAACATCGGACCCCCAGGGCCCATGGGCCTGCCCGGCCCCCAGGGGCCCAGCGGCATGTCCATCCCTGGAGAGGCCGTAAGTCTGACTAACACACCTGCACTTCCTGTCAGATTTTAACATACATCAGTTTCCTATGAAACCAAAGAGGAAAAAGATTCTTTAACGTGGTTCTGACCCGTTCAGTTGGTCGGTTCTGGCCCGGTCCAGTAGGGAATCGTGATTTGTCCTGTTGGCAGTTTTTCCTTCCACTAACTGCAGGCAACAGATTCTCCTCCATGTTGGTCCGAATCCTTTAAGCCCGACCGGATCGGAGCTTCACGATGAACCTGGATCAGAACCGGATAAGTTCTACTGTCAGTGAACCCGGGCGGTTTTGATCCAACTCCCTCTGCTCTCCTCCTCAGGGTCGGCCGGGACCGAAGGGAGACCCCGGAGACTCCGGCCTGCCGGGACAGAAGGTAAGCCCGGTTCTGCTCCGGTTCTGGACCAGAAGCAGATAAAACTCATGTTCTGACAACTGGACTGGCTCTGGATTGGACCACACCCAGAGTGTGAGGGATTCCCTGGCCGGGTCCAGGACGTTCTGAGTGGCAGCAGAACCGGAACCGGGATTTTTAAAGTTTTGTTATGAACAAAATTATTGTTGTTCTTATTGGGTCAAAGTTTGTTGTTAGTGTTGGAACTCTTCCTGTTTGGAATCTTCGCCTCTGCTGGTTACCTAGGGAACCGATTTGGGATTATTTTAGATTATTTAGAGACGTAAAACCCAATCATTTAGTTCCAGAACCGGATCGGAGCTTCAGCAAACTCCAGGTTGGTTCTGACCCTGTTTTTGTTCAGCTAGAACCAGAACATTACAGCTCCAGATTCTGAGTTTTAAAGAAACAATCCAACACCAGAACCTTTCTGAATCCGATCAGAACCAGCTGGACCTCATGGTTCTGATCTGCAGGTGAACAGAACTTAGTCGTTAGTCACTCCCAGCTGACCCGACCCGACCCATAGATCACTAATAAATCAGAAACATCAGATGAGCCGCAGAGTTATGACAAACGACCCGGTTCCGGGTCCAAATGCACTGTACAACACTTATGGGTACGGACAGCAGAACTTCAACTTGTCTGGTTCCGCAGGGTTCTCCTGGTGCCGTCGGTCCCGTTGGACCCGTCGGACCTTCTGGAGTGAGGGTGAGTGCCGAACGGCTCGCTTCTGTCAGAACTCAGGAAGTTCTGGTTCTGAAGCCCGGTTCTCCTGTTTCCAGGGACCTTCAGGAAAGGAGGGACCAGCCGGACCCAGAGGACCACCAGGACCCATGGTGAGACCACCAGAGGTTCTGGACCCATTGGACCTATTGGACCTATTGGACCTATTGGACCCATTGGACCCATTGGACCTACTGGACCTATTGGACCTATTGGACCTATTGGACCTACTGGACCTATTGGACCTGCTGGACCCATTGGACCTATTGGACCTACTGGACTACTGGACCTATTGGACCTATTGGACCTGCTGGACCTACTGGACCTACTGGACCTACTGGACCTATTGGACCTATTGGACCTATTGGACCTACTGGACCTCTGTGTGTTTCCTTGCAGGGTCCTCCAGGAACTCCAGGAATTCAGGGCCCTTCAGGACAGCCTGGGAACCCTGGGGACTTTGGCCCCCCGGTGAGTGTCTGTAATCTCAGAACATTTCTTGAGTTCTGCTCCTAAAGGTCCAAATGTTCTGGTTCTGCTTTGCTTCCAGGGATCTGTGGGTCCAAAAGGAGACAAAGGAGAGCGGGTGAGTTCGGTCGTCTCCAGCTGAACTTGTTAGAATCAAAAACCCCATTTCTATATTTACTGTCCACCTGTGCAATGCATGCTGGGACATTAACTCTGTTCGGTTATAATGGACTGGAGGCACAAAAACCTCCAGGAAAACTGCTGTTAAAGATGACATTAGCTAACACCGTTAGCAGGAACTGTAGAGCTAATGCCGTTAGCGGGATCCATTATAAGATATTTTTTGAGAAAGGTTTATTTTGAGATTGTTTAGCGCCGTCAGTCGGTGCTATGTAGCTAGAACTGTTAGCCATTTTCTCAATGAGGAAGCTGCAATCAAAATATTCCTTCATCTTCTTGGGAGTTTTTTCCGTGTCTGTCCTCTTCCTCAGTTTGTTCCTCTTCATCTCCTTATTGTTTCTGTTTTCTTCTATTTCAACGCGCTCTGGTCCAAAAGGCTGAAGGTTTCTCATTCTGCTGTAGTAACTAGCATTCGTCAAGTAGCAGAAAGCGCGCCAACGTCAACATGTCGTCATGGTGATTTTATCAGACTCTAAGCTGGCTGCTCTTTGTTGCTGCAGGGCGACTTCGCCCCCCAGAACATGATGCGCTCCATCGCCCGCCAGGTCTGCTCCCAGCTGGTCAGCGGTACGTAGCCGCCGCTAAGCTAAGCGCCGCCCCCTGCTGGTTCTGCTCAGGAACGCTCTCCGTTCTGTTTCAGACCAGATGAGCCAGGTCAACACCATGCTGAACCAGATCCCCAACAGGAACTACCGCAGCAGCAGCAGCCCGGGCCCGCCGGGGCCGCCGGGGCCGCCGGGCAGGCAAGGGCCCCGCGGGGAGCCTGGCGCCGGAGGCAGGAACGGGTTCCCCGGCAGCCCCGGCCAACCCGGCCAGCAGGGCGAGAGAGGTAGGTCCAGAACCGGAACCGGAACCTGAACCCGTTGAGGACAGCTCAACATGTGACCCGTGGTGTGTTCAGGTCCCGCAGGAGAAAAAGGCGACCGAGGAGTCCCAGGAGTCGGACAGAAAGGACCCAGAGGGCCGCCAGGTACCAGAACCCATCGGGCCGAGTCATCCAGGCCGCTTCAGAACAGAACCAGATTACTAAGAGTTCATTTGTTCACACTCTGTCTTAAACCAGATTATTAATCTGGATTATTAAACCAGATTAAAGACAGATGAAATTAAGCCAGTGATCTTGGTCCTGAACTTCCTCTTCCTGTTTGGTCCGAATCATTTCTACTCTTCTTGTTTATCTGAAGGATAATTTATTCTCTATAGAATATTGATCATACTTTGGCCAAAAAAATCCTAATGAAATAATTAGATAAAAGCTCAGTGGCTTTTATTTTGAAAACCCAACAGGCTTTTATTGTCTAATGAAACAGGAAATGCTCCTGCTCCTAACCTTACAGAACCAGGAAGTGTTTGACCTGAACTCTGACCCCCAGGTCCTCCAGGAGAGAGTCGGACCGGGACCCCGGGCCCCTCAGGCTCCCCCGGGCCCCGCGGCCCTCCAGGACGTCCGGGTTACGCCGGGGCCCGTGGCCCCCCGGGGCCCCCGGGCTACTGCGACTCCTCGCAGTGCGTGGGGATTCCCTACAATGGCCAGGGATACATAGGTACGTAGGAGGAGGAATGGTGATGTGGGAACAATCCTCTGGTGACGAGTCTGGGTCCAGGAGTGGATCAGAACCGCACCACTGAACCGGATCACAGACCCAGTTCAGTTCCAGTTCTATTCTGGCCCTCACTGGATGGTTCTGACCGGTTCTGGAGCAGCAGAACCTCTGAATGATGGTCCGGTCCGAAGCCTTGCCCATGCAGCCGGCGGGTCGGAACCTGGACCCAGACTCTGAGCAGTTGTGCATGTGATGAGCTGATGGTTCTGACCCGGTCCATCCTGTCTGGCCCGTTTCAGGTTCACCGTATAATTAGCCTTGTAATGCCGCCTGTGCTGCTTTCACTGACTGCCAGAACAAACACTGTTAGAACCGCTTAGAGGAAACCGCCACCGGAAACACTTAACCAGCAGCGAGGGGAGCCGTACTAACCGCAGCGGCGCCACCGACCCGCCGGGCTCAGTGGAGGAGCATGAGCAGAACCGCGGCCCATACTAACAGAGGTGGATTAACAGAGACGGGTCGTCCTGAACCCGGCTTTAACCCATAACCCGGCACCGCTCCTCTGTGACCCCGGAGGGTCAGGCTCCTCTCCATCCACAGAACCTTTCCTCTGTGTTCTCCTAAACTGGGTTTCTGTCAGTAACCAACTCTGCTTCAATCTGTGTGATCAGGTCACCTGACTAACACCTGCAGGGGGCGTGGCCTCTGCATCTGACAGCTCATCAGGACCTAAATGAAAATCTGCTGGAAAGACAAAAATTCTGAATATTTACTCAAACTTTCTGGATTATTCTTAGAAGAATTGCATCACGGTTAATCATTCCTCCTGCTAACGCTAAGGTACTTTATTAATGTGGTATTTAATGAAAGCTACTTCTAATCCTGAAGCACGAATCATAAACATTAGTTATGCTAACGCTGAACTGCTATCTTGACATTGTATTTATCCAACTGCTAAGCTAACCCTAAAGCAGTAATGCAAAAATATTATTTCAACTAATGCTAAAGCGCTAAACCAATATGGTATTAAACTAAAGCTAATGCTAACCCTAATCAGAAACATTAGTTCAGTTACTACTATATAGCCCTTTAGCAACCGAGTAGTTAGATTAGCCGCGCAACTCTAAAGATTACTTCTGCTGATGTTAATTTGCTATACTGACAAAAAGCTTGTGCTAAAACGCTAACTTCAAATGCGCCAAGAGGAAATGAGACTGTTGAGTAAACAGCATTCAGCCCCTTCAAAATAAGCGCATGAATGTAATCGTCTGCCTAGTTGAAGAATTCTTACCAATCGATAATGAAAACTATTAAATTGAGAAATGAAGGGAAGCTACATGCGCTCAACGTTTTCAGTTAGCAAACAAAAAGTTGGCTCTGCTATTAGCACATTAGCAGATGTTAGCCCACCGCTAGTTTTTAGAATGAATCAGTATCAGGTCTCATCATGCGGACTGAACAGAACTGTTCTGGTTCTGTGTTGGTTGCTAGGCAACACTGGTCTGTTTTCAAACAACTGGAGGTTCTGATTCCAGGTTCTGGACCGGAACTTGAAGGACTTGAAGGGCTCACATGGTGGGTTCTGGTTAAGGCCCGCTGGACCCGTTCTGGTTCTGACGCCATTGGGTGTTTTGGTTCCTGCCAGACGTTGGGTCCAGGCTAGAATGAGTCCGGTTTTTGTCCAGTCTGGATCAGAACCAGAACAGAACCTCTTGCTGCCGTTAGCTGTCAGACGCATTGGCCACGCCCCCCTCTCCATGTGGCCACGCCCCCTGCTGTGACTAACCTGTGCCGTCTCACTAACTTGCGCATGCTCAGAGCGTGCGGTCGTCTGTCCTCGTTAATCTCAACGCAGCGTCTCCGAGCAGGAACCCGGGCCGGCGCCGCCCCCCAGGAGAACCAGCTGCTCCAGAACCAGCGCCGGAAGAGGTCGCTGCCCAGAACGCCGTCTGACAGGCTGACGTCATCAGAGCGGCGGCCGAACGCCTGAAGGTGTTTGTGAATACTGTTTGGCGCGGCGGTGTCGGCACTGGAGGAGGCGAGTGTTTGACCCAGTTCTTAGAACCGGAGGAGGTTCTGCTTGGGACCAGTAAACCCAGTAAACCCTGTGAGCTTCCCGTTTTCCTGCCTGTAACATATTTGCATAGAGTGAGTGTTAAAGCCGCAGCTTCAGGTCCAGTATAACTCGGCTTCATGTGTATCTTAGTATTTATCAGTTGCCTTCATTCTGTCACGCGCCGCTTCCTGTTGTTCTACCGGGTCGAGTCAGAACTTTTCAGACGCAGCATCACTTTTTATTGTTTTAGCTGCAGATTGTGAAATCCACAGCCGTATTTTCTTATTTATTTCTGAAAACGGAAGAGGCATTTTTCAATAAAACTACTGAAAATCTCTGGGTGGCTGCAGTTTGTGGTTCCTGACGAGACAAAGAGCTGCGGACGGCCATCAGCCTGTGGTTCTGGTTCTGGTTGTTACCCGGTCCATAAAACCAGTCATGGAGAAATGGAAAATATCCTGGACGGACGAACAAACTGTTGGATGAGAGGTTGGATGAACGCCTCTGTCTGGTGTTCATTCTTCTTCTCTGGTTCTGGTTGGACGTTCTGGATCTTCCTGGAGCTCTGGGTCGTCATGGTGACCTGAGCTGGTTCTGCTGACGTCTCCCAGTGCTCCCACAGCAGAACTGCATCTGCTGCGCTGTTGAAGCTGGAGGAGATGCAGGCGGCTCTCCCCACAGCGCCCCTGGTGGTCGCCTCATGTCATTGCATCGGTTCAACCAATCGATCAATAAGTGATCAGACTGTTTATGATCTTCACTCTGAAATAAAGACACCTAAAGAATAAGAACAGAGTCACATTAGTGCAACAAAATGTTTTATTTCAGGTACAATTATCTGCCAGTGCAGCAAGAAATTACATTAAAATAAAAAAAATTTTTAAAAAAGTGCTTAATTTAAAATTGTACATATATCAATTTCACCATTAATGCTTAAAATACAGATTTTAAACCTAATTTATTAATTTTAAGGGGAATGAAAAACAAGCAGTGACATGATTATGATTATACAGTATTTCACTGGAAACCATAAAAATGTCTTAAAACCTGTAGGAACATTTTAAACATCCAGTTGGAATAAAAATATTCAATTTAATTTAATCTGATCAGATGGATTCAGAAAAGCTCTAGTGAGCTTTAAGGGAACTTTCTGAATAAATAAAATAATTTGATCTTTATGGTTTTAGACCATGTTTTCCATCCCATAATAACCGGTTACTGGGAGCGAAGCTGGAAACCAGTTCAGAGAATATTTACACACAGGAAGCGAAAAACTTGATTTTAAATCAGTTAAATAATAAACTTGATTTGCTGAATATCTGTAACTGTTAATAAACTGAATTAAACATTTAATATTTTAAATTAAAATGAATTATGTGATGCTGCTACAGTGATGCTGCTGCAGTGATGCTATGAATTATGTGATGCTGCTACAGTGATGCTGCTGCAGTGATGCTGCTGCAGTGGTGATGCTGCAGTGATGCTGCTGCAGTGATGCTGCTGCAGTGATGCTGCTACAGTGATGCTGCTGCAGTGGTGATGCTGCAGTGATGCTGCTGCAGTGATGCTGCGGTGCAGCACGACCCACGTGGGCCCTTGTAGCGCCGGTTTGATTCCCGCCCTGGTGACCTTTCCCCTGTCTTCTCTTTCCTGTTAATTCACCATCAAATAAAGGAAATTATAAAACCTTTAAAATGTCTAGTGTTCATAAAACTCTATGTTGACACTTGTTTGTAAAATGAACAGCAACATTTTGGTTCAGAGGTTTCATGTTTATTAATGTCTCAGTTTCAACTAAACATTTAGCTTCATAATTCTGTATTTAGTCTCCATGAGTTTTCAGGATGTTAGTCAGACTGAATGAGCCTGAAGTTCAGAGAGCTTTTAAATCTCTGGTGGGGTTCTGGTCTGATGGGTTTCATTATTTGCCTTCTCAAAAGTTTTCAGACTCATTTTGTTTTTCTCTCTGAAGCAGAATCATTTCAGCATCATGGAAACATGAACAGTCAGAGTGTCTCCAGGTCCAAAGGCCCCAGTGTGAGGCCCCAGTGTGAGGGCCCCAGTGTCAGGCCCCAGTGTCAGGCCCCAGTGTGAGGGCCCCAGTGTGAGGGCCCCCAGTGTGAGGCCCCAGTGTGAGGCCCCGGTTTGAGGGCCCCCAGTGTGAGGGCCCCCAGTGTGAGGGCCCCAGTGTGAGGCCCCAGTTTGAGGGCCCCAGTGTGAGGCCCCAGTGTGAGGGCCCCGGTGTCAGGCCCCAGTGTGAGGCCCCGGTGTGAGGGCCTCAGTGTGAGGGCCCCAGTGTGAGGCCCCAGTGTCAGGCCCCAGTTTGAGGCCCCGGTGTCAGGGCCGTGTTCTCAGGTTGGATTCAGTTCTGAAACTGCATCAAAGTTTAAAGACAGAAACTTTTACAACCAGCTGGTTTCCTGGTTTCCTGCTCTCATCGCCGCTGGACTAAAGGTCGTGCCTGTGACCTTTACAGAGTGTTTCCTGGAGCTTCGCCTTTTTCCTTTGAATCAGAGCAAATGTTGCTGAAGCCACATGCAGCAGAGTGTTGGTGTGAGGCGCTGACTCATCGGTCATTGGGTCCAGATGTGGAGAAGTGAACACATCTGTGGCGGACCGGCCCGGTTTCACAACCAGACGCTGCAGAACAAGATTTACTCCACAAACTTGAAGCCAGCGCTGCTCCGCGTCTGTCCGCCTTCGTCTGCTGGCTCTCTGCGCTTCTCTTCATTTGTTCTGAATTAGCAGAACAAAAGCAACTTAATGTGAGCAGAGGGAGCAGAACCGCAGGTCAGGCAGCGCCGCAGGCCGCGATGATTGAAGGCTTTAATGTTTCTCATTTATGAAGTAAACAGCTTTAGTTTGCTAACTGGACCCACCAGCCTGGGCCGGTTCTGATGTGAGACCGCAAGGTGTTGGCTCAAGCAAAACATTATGACTACCTGCCGTCACCACACTCACTGTACGGCGGCCATTTTGACAGTTACAGTCAAAAACTAAAGGCAATAATTGTCAAAAGTGGAAAAGCAACATCCAGTCATATTTCCACCATCTTCTTTCTTCACTTGTAAATATAGTTTTTAGTTTAAATGTTTAGTTTGAAGCTTTTGCTTGCTAACTAAATATTTAGCTTCACATTGAATATTTAGTTTGAAACTGTGACATTCATAACTGAATGCATAACAAGGTGGAGAGTTAATTGTGCTAGTTATTCAGCTAAGTAGCAAAATATTTAGGTTGATGAATATTTAGCAAAAGAAAGTTTGAAACTAAATGACCCACAAGTTACTTTAAATACACCTAATAATAGCAAATGGCAGGAAATGCAATTTACTTCTCTGACTAACACTAATACTATGAAAGTATATTTGAAAACGTTGGGCCGGATCAAGACTCTAAAGTCTCGGGAGCCGCAGTGTGAATAACAACAAAGTGCCAATGAGAAAGAGTCAAATTTAATATAAACAATTGTGGATCCACATGTACAATTGTAACAAAACTGCACGCATTTTTATTAAAACAGAAAATAAAATAAACAACAGTCTCTTCCAACGTGTCAGGCAGTTCTCAGTATTTTAAGGCCAGTGACCAGTCAGGTCACCATCTACCATCTCACTGGGTTCACTGGGTTCACTGGGTTCACTGGGTTCACTGGGTTCACTGGGTTCACTGGGTTCACTGGGCCAAAAGTGCACCAAACATGGGAAAGAAAAAAAAAACCTGCCCTGGAACAAGGCCAAAGTAAAACATCTTAGAATATAAGATGCCAATATCAATCAAACCAATGTATCAATAATTTGTTAGAATTCAGAGATCTTCCATCATTGCTCAAGTTTTTCTTTTCAAGTTAACACGCAACAGTTTCTCTCTTGACCGCTAATTAAGCGGTCACTCAGTCCAGGCAAAGCAGCAGCGTTAAGTGGGTGGCCAACAGTGATGATTCCTAAGATACATGTTAAAAAAACAGTTTAAAACAACAGGATAAAAATAGGATTCATCACCGAGTCCACATACCGATCAGGTCCAGCTCCTTTCACTTCCATCCCAAACAGGAACATCCAAACTTCGGCCCTTAACGGGGACCACTCCACCCATCATCAAACGGGGAGATAACTACCCCTGTACATCTCTGCTGATAAAAAGCTCTATCACTACAATGAGCAAACAGTTGTAAATGCGTGGGCAGCCAACCTTACCTGCACTCAGAACACAGAAAGCTCAACACGGAAGCGCGACGTGTAAACAGGAAACAACGAGTGTCAGTCCGCAGCTTACCTCAGCTTTTATACTGAGCACACTCTGTCGCTATTGGCCCATTCACAGTCACCCTGCCAGCAGGTGCAGGCTCCACCTACTTCCTGCCACACAATGTTACTTACACATCAGTAAAACTAAAGAAACTAGCTTAATATATGATAAAGAAAAATAATATAATAAAATTATATATATATGTATGTGTGTATAAATCTAAAAGTGCCAGTATATCTACAACACTATAAATTTCTTGTAATGCCAACGGAAAACTGAAATAGAACCGTTGAACTATTAGAACATGAACTCAAAGAAAAATAAACACAACTACACAAAAAAATATAATATACACAACAATAATAATAAAACTCTTACTGTGCTACTTTATTTTTATTAAATTTGGTCAGATATTACGTGTTTTTGCCAATTTTCAACCAATCCACTGAGCCAACTGCCGAGCGCGTGCGCTCACTCCGCGACGCTCTGATGACGTCTGACGCTAACAGGGATTTTTCTCAAAGGAAACTTTCAGATAAAAAAAAAAAAAAAAACGAATTTACTATTTTCAATTATATATTTTGCGACATTATACCAATATTGTTTTTCTTACCGTTTGTCCAGATTTTCTAAGCTCTTTCAGGCTCTACAGGAACCAACGGTTAGCTGTGAGCTCTCAACCGAGTCTGACGTTCTGAGCAGAATCACAGCGCAGTAGTGAAAGGGGCGGGACAACCAACCCCATTGGCTGATGTAATATCAGACCACGCCAGCCATTGGTTGTCCAATCCATCAGTAAAACAATCACTAAAGGCCTATTTCAGTTTTTAAAGATTTTTAGCACTTATATGTACATATATTTCTGAGTAAAACAAAATACAAAATATATTTATACTTTCCAATCTTGTGAAAAAAAAGACAACAAATTAACATTATTAACTTTTCACTTTTGTTTTTAACACTGGGTTACATAAATATTTAACTAGAAAGCTACCTGGCTGCGTGTTTAGCTTGCTAGCTGAGAATGCCTAGCTAAATTTTCAAACAAATTAGTAGCTAAGTATTTTTGAACTCCTTAGCTAAATGTTTATCTGTGAATTTAGTTGTTTCTGCTCCGACTGGTTAGCTGACCTGCTAAAAGGTCAAGCTAACCCGATTAGCTTGTTTGATCCTGTAGCTCCAGACTTTCTGTTCACAACGGGAAGAATCGCTGAATGAATGAAAACGTATAACATTTTTTAAATGAACAATTCAGTCGCCATGACAACCGGAACCCTTTCTGTGAAGCCTAAATTCCAGAACCAGAGTTGAGCTGCTGGTTCTGGACCCGGTTCTGATCCAGAGACAGCTGCTGCATTCCTTCTGTCATGCAGGGATGATGGAAACCAGTCCAGGTCTGAGGATGAAACAGAGCCGACTGGGAGGCTCTCACACACACACACACACACACACACACACACACACACACACACACACACACACACACACACACACACACACACACACACACACACACACACACACACACACACACACACACACACACACACACAGTGCTGCCTCTTTCTGCTGGTTTCTCTTTTCGCCTCCAGCTGAAATGTGCTGATGGAAAAAGTCTTCATCATTTTGCTCCTCTTCCTCCGGATGGGATGCAGTCAGAAAGAGATGAAAAGTAAAAACCAGGAAGAATCCTGCAGAAAGCTCTGCTGCCCCCTGATGGCCGCACGCTAAACAGCTGCTACTGGTCTTATTGGTTCTGCTGGGTCCAGACTGCAGCTTCCACCTGGTCAAACATGAAATATGAATTATGTGGAAACTTTTCCACTTCAAAATAATAAACTTTGTTTTGGTCCAGATTTATTCTTTCGTTGATTTTATAATTTATACAATAAAAATCGTTTGGCTTTGAGTTTCAGTTGGTTTTTATTGGAACTACAGTGAAGCTCGGTGGTGGCTGTATCATGCACCGTCAGCTGATGAGAGGAAGGATGAAAGGAGAATCTGCTGTTTCTCCTTCAGCGTCGGCTCAGGGAATCATCAACGTTTCGAGATTCGACTTGTTTTCCTGGATCTGAACCTGCTGAGGAGCGAGAAGGAGAACCGGCCGAAGTGGAGGCCGGTGATCCGTCATTCGTTACTCTGGACATCCATCAACACTTGTTTTTATAGAAATATTGTTCCAAGACTGGCTGCGACCTTTGGCCCTGCAGACGTGTTGAGGTGTTAACATTTCCTATATCTGGTTTTAATAACTGATAAAAGTAATTCATGCATCAGTAACAGTAAAAGTTAAAAGTTTCCATCTTCATAGGATGAGATTCATGTTGTCATAAATCTGCAAAGGGTCCAAGGTACTTTTATTTTGAAAAGACATTAAAATTTATAATTTATTGTAACAAAACATAAAACTTATTTGTTCACCAATCAGCAACAGGAAGATGTTGCTGATTGGTTCACCCAAGCTGATCGGTGTTATGCTGGACCTCCAGATTTCATCTCTTCCCTTCTGTTGCTTTTTACTGTCATATTTCATAACTTCTAACATGGAAATGCATAAAACTAAGAAGCACCAGCCTGCAGTCACTTCCTGAGCTTTAATCTGTTTCTCTGTTCTGAAGATAAAAGTCGACCTTCAGGTTCATCCGTTCAGTTTTTGGAGTCTTGGTGTTTATTGAGGTAAAGATGATTTTATCATCTGATCAGATCCAGTTTTATTTTATTCCAGATTTTTTTCAGAAAGCTGAGGAAACATTGTTTGTTCAGACTCTGAGGGTTTGGTGCCATAAACTCTGTGGCAGCTCATGAAAATGAGAAACAGTTGCGAATATTTGGGAAATGCTAATTAAAGCGTAATCTCCTGCTAACCACTAACAGACCCAACATTTCCCAACTCCAGGAATTCAGCTCATAAAGAGCAGCGGTGTTCCGCCTCTCCAGCATCACCCAGACGTCTTCTCTTCACAAACCACCGGCAGAAAGAAAACATCCGTCCTACTGGGAATCCGGTCGGCTCTGAGGCAAAACGCTGCTGACTCAGTTAGAAGCTTTAACATGCAGCCGCAGTTAGAAAGCCCAGCAGACGCCGGAGATGGAGGACGTTGGAGTCAAATGTATAGCTCAGTAATATTTAGTTGTTTGCAAGATATTTAACTATTTAGCTCTAAACTATGTAGTTAGTGCTGAGTTAGCTAAGTATTTAACTTGTAAACAAAAGTTTGCCTGAAATATGTAATTTTAAGCACCAAACTAAATATTTATGCAGCTAATTGAACATTTAATTTGTAGCAAAATATTTAGCCTGCAGTTTTGATTTAGCTAAATGTTTTACTTAATAAAATTTTTCTTCAAACTAAATGAATGGTGATGATGATGATAATGATGGTGATGATGAGAAAATAGTATATCCATACATCCATCCATTCTCCGTCCCCCTTCTCCCTCACGGGGTCGGGAGGAGCTGCTGCCTCTCCAGCTGCGTTCCGGGCGAGAGGCGGGGTCACCTGGACAGGTCACCCGGACAGGTCGCCTGGACAGGTCACCTGGACAGGTCGCCTGGACAGGTCACCTGGACAGGTCGCCTGGACAGGTCACCTGGACAGGTCGCCCGGACAGGTCACCTGGACAGGTCACCTGTCTGTCGCAGGGCAACACAGAGAGACAAACAGGACAAACAACCACACACACACACACACACACACCTAAGGAGAATCTGGAAAGCCCAATCAGCCTGACAGTCATGTCTTTGGACTGTGGGAGGAAGCCGGAGAACCCGGAGAGAACCCAGCATGCACAGGGAGAACATGCCGGGCCGGGAATCGAACCCAGGACCTTCTTGCTGCAAGGCAACAGTGCCACTGTGTAGCCTATTACTGAAACTCATTCATATTCTGGAGTTTGCAATTTGAAAATCTGGGATACCTGAGAGAAAGTTAGTACACCCCATGAAAATCTTTAGATGTGTGAATATTTTTAAGATTTTAACAATATAAATAATAAATATTTTAAAATCTTTTACATTTTTCAGTATAATGTCAATGAAATTAACATTTCTGATGATGTATAAATTATTACACCCCAGAGGAAAATTATACAGAAATAATTATTAGTTATTTTTCCAGTACTGAGAGCAAAATGCAGATTTTCACGTCATTCAGTATTTATAAATATCACAGTTTGAAACAAAATATTTACTTTACCAGCTAAATACTGAGCTAGCTAAAATGTGTTAGCTAGCTCAGAGCTAGCTAAATATTTAGCACTCAGCTAGCCAAGTATCCAGCTAATACTTTTCTAGTTGACTAACTATTTAGTTAGCTCTGAGCTAAACATTAATAAGCTAATGTTCAAATATGGACTATCAAAATAAGAGCTGTGTGTTGATAGCTTCTGTATAAACTGCTGTGGAGACGACGATGATCTCTGGATTAAAAACAGCGAGCTCAGAAGACCCAGCTTTTATTTTGGTAGTCCACTTTTGAGTCAAAGCCCGGCTCTCCAGCAGAACCATCAGAACCTTACGTGGCTCGTAGTAGTCGTAAACGGTGGCCGAGGCTTCCTGGACCCGGCCCACCTGGAACTCCACCAGCAGCGGGATGAGCAGACACGACTCCTGGGTCGACACCTGCAGAACCAGAACCAGACAGAACCGCGGTTGGTTCTGTAGCCCAAACAGAACCAAACAGAACCAGACAGAACCAGACAGAACCGGCCAGCCAGATCAGGTTTCAGCTCACAGAGTTCAGGTACAGAACCGCCCTCCCCGGCCCGGCCTCCACTCGCTTCACGGCACCGGCCAGCGGTACCAGGTCCGGTTGGGCGCTGAAGCCGCTCAGCAGACCCACCTCCATCAGAACCATCCCGGTCTCATTCAGGCCCAGGTGGCAGGCCAGGCTGAGGGCAGCAGAACCAGAACCAGTTAGAACCCGAACAGACCGGGCCACAAAGCAGCAGAAACATTCTGAGGATTCTGTCAAAAATTATTTTATATTTCTGGAAGTTTAAATGTTTTCAACTTTATTTTCTTCATTTTTTTAGTTTACAAAAGTTTAAAATCTCCTGATGTTGTTCATGATTGGACTCTTTGCAGTCATGTGACGTCGTCACCTGGTGCAGATGAACAGGTGAGCGTCGTTCTGCTCCTCCCACAGCGCCACCTGCAGCTCAAACGCTTCCTGTTCCTCGCCGCCGACGTTGTAAAACGCGTTGAGCTGAAAAACAGATGAAGGTGAGGATGAAGAGCGCAGCAGGGGGCGCCGTTACCATGGAGACATGCAGGTACCTGGAACAGAGCGAGTCCGCGACCCGATGCCGTCACCTGGAGGTCCAGAACCGGTTCTGGATCAATCTGAAAAAAACAGATTCAACATTGAAAGACCTGAAGCTACAGAGTCAGAGAGACAGGGATTATACTGGGACAAGACTGGGATTATACTGGGACTAAACTGGGACTAGACTGGGATTAGACTGGGACAAGACTGGGATTATACTGGGATTAGACTGGGATTAGACTGTGACTAAACTGGGATTAGACTGGGATTAGACTGTGACTAGACTGGGATTAGACTGGGATTAGACTGTGACTAGACTGGGATTAGACTGGGATTAGACTGTGACTAGACTGGGATTAGACTGGGATTAGACTGTGACTAGACTGGGATTAGACTGGGATTAGACTGTGACTAGACTGGGATTAGTACCTCCAATCTGACAGAAGTTTTGCCCAAATTTGTGTTCATCAGTCGGATCAACCTGGACCGCCAATATCCGACTAGAACCGAACTTCACTGCGGTCCTGTGGTTGGTCGTCTCCATGGTTACCTGGCGACTCTGGAGCACCAGGAAGTTGCTCTGGTCGATGCGGAAGGAGGCGATGACGCCCGAGTCCCTGTTGGTTACCGTGACGACCAGGTCAGAGCGCTCTGACCCCTGCAGGGCGGCGAAGGCAGACAGAGCCTGCAGAGCCACCACCGTGTCCTGGACAGAGAACTGGACTGAAACCGGATGAAGCCCAGTAAACCCAGTTTAAACCGGTTCCGCCGGTTCCGGACCTGCGTGCTGCCGAATCCTCCCAGGTGGTTCCTCTGCTGGCTCAGCCACTTCATCAGACTCAGACCTTCATCGACCCGGTTCAGTTCGTGGAGTGAAAGCAGAACGTAGGACGCCATCTCGATGTCTGCCGAGCGAGGTTGCCATGACGACGACAGGCCAGCATCAGGCGACGGCCAGGTCGGGACGCCGTCTGCTGGCAGAGGGACGGAGCAGGAAGTGACACGTAACGTCGGGACAAACAGCCAATGAACGTACCCATCAGGTCAGCTCGGCCAATCAGACGGTCGAGTGCGGTGTGGGAGGCGGGGCTTCCTGCCAGGGCCAGCGCGTAGCTGAGGAGGCTCAGGCTGTAGTTGCTGGACACGCCCTGGTCCAGCCGGGCCTCCAGGTAGGCGAGGGCAGAGGTCACCCGGGAGGCGAACTGCGCCTGGCGGACCGGCACCGGCTGGTCAGCACCGCTCGCCCGACAGAACCGGAACCGGGTCGGACCCGCTCACCCTGATAGCCGTCCTCCAGCAGGGCGACCAGGACGTAGGCGGTGAGAGACGCGGGTCCGTCCAGACCGCCTTGCAGCTCCGAGTGGATCACGGTTCCGGGCTCCGCCGCCCGCCGCGCTCTCCAGAACCCGGCCGTCCACGCCGACCCACGGTCGCGCCTGCAGCAGGCAGCGCAGCACGAAGGCCGTCAGCCTGCGCAGAGAGACGGTCAGAGGAGGTTCTGGTTCGGTCCGGTCCGGTCCCGGTACCGAATCCTACCAGGTGCTGCCTGATGAGTCCTGCTGGCTGACGGCGCCGCTGGTAGGACGGCTGCCGCTCATAACCTGCAGAAACTGGACCGTCACGACCGGGTCAGGTCTGGGGAAGGTTCTGCTGCTTCTGGGTCTGATACCTTTCAGCATGTAGTCAATGGCCCGGTTCTGCAGCGCCGGGTCCAGCGGGCCTCTGGCGCTGAGGTACCGCAGGACGTGGACGTTTGGAGCGAAGTGGATCATGTTCTGTTCGCCGCAGCCGAACGGCATCTGGACCAGCGAGTCCAAACCGCTGATGGACGGGCCCAGCAGGTCGCCTTCAGCACACACAGGTTAGACAGGCTGAACGGACCGGAACCAGGACCCTACTGGTTCTGGAGAACCAGCATGGACACCGTCTGCAGAGCCGGTACCGATCCAAACTAGACAAACAGAAACCGCAGCGACAGAAGAACCGGAAGAGACGTTCTGGTTCCCTTCGGTTCCCTGGGCCTTTATTTCTCTGGTAATGAAAACCTAAATGACCTTTAAAGGGTTAAAACCCAGAAATCCAGAATATTTGAGCCTCTGCTGAGAACTGGACCCAACGATCGGATCAACGATCGGATCAACGATCGGATCAACGATCGGATCAACGATCGGATCAACGATCGGATCAACGATCGGATCAACGATCGGATCAACGATCGGATCAGTGAAAGAAATCTGAAACATGGAAGTTCATCAGTTTGACCCAGATGGAGAAAATCATTCAGCACCACCCGGCACCGTCCGGTTGGACCCGGGTCTCAACAGAACCGTCGGGTCCCAACAGAACCGTCGGGTCTCAACAGAACCGTCGGGTCCCAACAGAACCGTCGGGTCTCAACAGAACCGTCGGGTCTCAACAGAACCGTCGGGTCTCAACAGAACCGTCGGGTCCCAACAGAACCGTCGGGTCAACATACCTCTAGCCGTCACCGAGACCCGCTGGCTGCCGTCCACCACGCCTGGAGGGAACCGGACCGGTCGGAACCGGACCGGTCGGAACCGGACCGGTCGGAACCGCCAGCAGGAAGATCCAGGAGGAGGGAGGAGCAGAAGCTCTGAGGTTTGACCTTCAGCCTGACGATGAAATGAAACCTGAAGGTTCTGTTCTGGATCGGTTCTGCTAAATGAAGTCGGTTCATTTTTCTGACTTCTGAATAGAATTTCAAATTATTCCCGAATTCAAACGTTCAGGGTTTGATCAGGATTTCTGGGACTAACACACCGAGGATCAGTGGAGCCCCCTTTTTGTTGACGACCCTAAATAAAAAGGCCTCCAGCAGTGATCAGGTCCACCTGCAGCGGTTCTGGTTCTGGTTCTGCAGAGGACAACCAGCATCATGGGGACCATTTCCTTAAACTTTAAAACGATATCCTGAGAACTTAAGTTGATCAAGTCCTGTGACAGATTCTCAGTCTGGACTTTAACTAGGCCATTCTGACCAGTGAGTCAGCTCCTCTTACCTTAACCAGGACGGTTGTGCGAACGACGTCGGCCGCCGCGGAGGACACAGCCTTCACGGCGATGGGGACGGATCCCAGGGGCCTGATGGGAACCAGGACGGTGGCGCCGCCCTCCGGATCCACCAGGAGGCGCCGCACGCTGGCCGGGAACACGAACTCGAAGGCGTCGCTCTCTGAGATGATCACGGTGACCCGGACAGACAGACGGACACGCCCAGATCGGATTCAGCCCAGACAAAACCGGCAGGGCGTGTTTCTGGGTCGGGGACCCAGAACCCAGAACCGGACCCAGAACCGGTTCTGGTCAGGGACCCAGAACCGCTGAAATCAGACGCCATCAGTCCTGATGAAGCACCGAAATATTAGAAAGTAGAAGAAGACAATAAAGAGGCGTTTCTGTCCCGCCCTGCAGATGAAACTAAATGTTGATGCTGTTCTCCTTCACTAATGATCAATAAATTGATAATAATTCATCAGTTTGTTTCTGCTTTATGCTAGTTAGCACTAATGCTAGTTAGCACTAATGCTAGTTAGAATGAACAGAAAATGACAGAGAACCAGTGATGGGCAACGCTAGCTAATAGCGAGCTGCACTAACACTAAACATAAGCTCTGCTAACGTTAAAGCGCTGTAACAGCTAAATATTTAGCTGAAGCTAATGCTAAATAGATATATTAACACCATGTTTAGCACAAGCCAATGATAAAATGATATAAAGACAGTAATTAGTGGAAGCTATGCTAAGCGCTAGGATGCTGTGACTTTACTGGGAAAACCTCTGCAGACTGACCTCCAGCTCCTCTTGGAGGTAGTTGAACAGAACCACCTCCAGAACCAGCTCCTCTCCTCTGATGATGTAGGCAGGGAGGTTCAGGGACAGGAAGAAGTCCTGGAACACTGTGAGCTACAGGAGGAGTCACAGAGACGATGAGAACAGGACGAGATGCATCCGAGCAGCTGCAGGAGGTTGTGGGAATACCTCCGCCGGTTTCTCTGAGTCCCAGACCCAGATTGTCCGACACGACGAAGGCAGAAGCCGTCCAGGTGGTGATGCTGTCAGGAACCGGCAGAGGAATCTGCATCCTGTCGGAATCCCTGCAGAAACATTTCAGGTCACATTCAGACAGGAAAACCAAGGGGCCTGCAGCGGTGGCGCAGCGGTGGCGCAGCGCGCCAGACGCTTGGAGGCCTCAGTCCTCGGCACGGAGGTTGCGGGTTCGACTCCCAGCCCGGCGACCTTTGCTACTGTCAAAAAAATGCAAGCCACTAGCGCCACTAAAAACTCTTTGGAGAAAAAAAAGACAGGAAAACCAAGGACGAATGTTTGGATCCCACAACGGGCACAGAACCTCCACATCCCCAACTTTCCCTGCTTCAACACACTAACTGGGTTCTGCAGAACCTCAAGACAAACTGAGGAGGCCAGTCAAGATGTTCTGCAGCCAAAAACCTTTAAGAGAAAATCTGGAAGCTGCTCCTCTCCCCGCAGCGGACCGGCTCAGCCTGGGAGGTTCTGGTACCACAAGGTCTACGGGTCAGATACTGGCTCTGAAGGCTGAAGCTTCACCCAGAGACCTGGGTCCATCCAGACCCAGGTCTCTGGAAAGTTCTGGCGCTGGTGAGGTTCTGGTTGTTTCCTGAAATATTTTTCGTCCATCTGGAGGAAGAAGCCCGGTTCACCTTCTGCTGATCAGAACACAAATATCAGTTTCAGTAGTGAGAAGAAGATCCGACTAATTATCAACTATCATCTGCAGCTCCACGCTGGATCAGCAGGAGACCAGCTTCCTGTAGAGTTTCTTTTTCTTTCTTAATTTCCTTCTGTTTTCAGAAGAATCTGCTGGTTTTTGAGGATCCTAGGAGTTTGAACTTTGACTAGGCCAGTGCTTCTCAATACCAGAGCCTCAGCCTGCAGCCATCAGGTGTTTATCACCTACAGATTCAGTCCAGGTGGCAGAAGGGAAACACCTGAAACATGCAGGGCAGAAATGATTGGACTAGGCCATTCTTTTGTTTTTCAGCCATACTGTCGTAGATCAGCTGCTGTGTTTGGGTTCATGTTTCTGTTGCTGACCCAGTTTGGGCAGATGGACTCACATCTGACTCTGAGTCCTTCTACAGAGGAGGTCCTGCTCTATTGACCATCCTGCCAGGACCTTTGACCTTTAACTTGCTAACTGAGAGTCCCATTGCTCTTCTGGGAACTCTGAAAGGTTCTGACTGGTTCCTCCGCAAGTCTCTAACCCGGTGCGTCTCTAACCCGGTGCGTCTCTAACCCGGTGCGTCTCTAACCCGGTGCGTCTCTAACCCGGTGCGTCTCACAGTAAGTAAGATGCGCTGTGTCGTCCGGTCCTTCTTTAGACATTTGACAACTTTTAGCTGCAGAGCAAACTTTCTGCGTTGGCAATGAATGCAAATGATTCGGTCCAATAGTTGTAGAATCTCTTGGCTATTTGCCCCTCCCCCTTTACCCTCCACCGCCCACCAAACAACCCTCGAGTTGTTTACAACCTGCCTCGCGCCCCACCCAGCTGGTAGAAACTGTGACGCAAATCTCTAACGGAAAAGTTGAAATTTTATAATTATTCTACACATTTTAATAGCCTTGGAAACCGTTAAGAATGATTGTGTCATGTTTGTCCTCTTACAGAAACCAGACACCCATCTTTCTCAATTGTCAAACATATTTTTAAAAAGTTCCAGGGAGCCTCCTGGGCAGCTGCGGGTCGCCGGTCCCGGTCCCGGTCCTGGTCTCGGTCAACCTGTGATTTCTCTACTTGTGTAGAGTAGTTCCGCTCACGCCCAGCAGGGGGCAGACTTGGCCATGGAGAGGCTGCAGTGCTCGCTGGTTCCAGCAGGGGGAGCTACCGGTGGTGGCGGCTCGTGTTCGAGCTCCTCCTCTTCCTCAGTGGACAGCAGCGGCAGCAGGAGGAAGATGACTACGTTACGGCCGTTTACCTGCGACGACCTGTTTAAATTCAACAACATGTGAGTCAGATGCGGCCCGGACCCGGTCAGAACCCGGTCAGAACCCGGTCAGAACCCTGCCCGGACCCGGTCAGAACCCGGTCAGAACCCGGTCAGATGCCTAGACTATCTCAGATTATCTGATCAATTCAAACATTGTCTTCCTTCAAACTGATGCCGAACTATCTTTCAGGCCCATCGGAACCATCTGGGTTAATGCTTGAGTCCAGCCTCATGTTTCAACTCGTTCATTTAACATAATATCTTATTTTTAGCACAAATATGTTCAGAGTTTGTTAATGTTGACGTACTGGCCGTTTGCTCCCGTATTTGTGATCAATAATTATTTTCCAGAAGCAGCAAAGTGATCAATAAAAGGAAATTTAACCATTAAATGTTTTTAATCTTTCAACAGAAACCTGGATCCTCTCACAGAAACTGTATCCTCCTCTGATCAGATGTTTATTTCTCTCGTTTGGTTCATGTTTAGATAGCTGATATTTTAGAATTTAAGATTTATTATATTAAGTAGAAATAATTGTTTTCTGTATATTGTCCTTTTACACCTGCAGTGTCTGCTTAAGTATTCACACCCAGAAACCTCTCCATGTTTTTCCCTTTCAACTGAAAAGTGTGTTATGTGACCAATGTGTATAGTTTAGTGGAAGAAAAAAACATTTATGATTTTATTAGTTTTTACAGCTAAAATCTGAAGCGTTAAGTTTTATTCTGTAGTGGTAAAATTAGACAAACTGCCATCATCTCTAAATGATGCCCGGTGGCAGCAGCATCATGCTGTGGGACAGGAAAGCCTGCAGGCGGAGGCTCTGCAGGGTGTGTGTGAGCCCTGAGTTGACTGAAAGCTGGACTTAATCCTGCAGGAACCGGAGTGTGGATGAGTTTCACCTTCAGATGTTCAGAGCTGCTGGAGGCCAAACCCAGAGGGACTGAACACAAAAGCATGCCACACTTTTCAGATTGTTTCAACCATAAAAACCTTGAATTATTCCCCTCCACTCCCCGTCCGTGCAGCCCTTTGCGTTGCTGTGCCCGTTTCCTCAGCCGGCCTGCAGTATGGGATCCCGTTCTACCTGCAGTACCTGGCCCACTGGCCCGAGTATTTCATCGTGGCTGAAGCTCCGGGCGGAGAGCTGATGGGCTACAGTAAGTGCAGCCTGGATCTCTGCTGCAGGACGCTGCGGCATTGCTGCTGCAGCATCATGTCTCTCTCTGTGTGGTCAGTCATGGGGAAGGCGGAGGGATCGGTGGCGCGGGAGGAGTGGCACGGCCACGTCACGGCGCTGTCGGTGGCCCCGGAGTTTAGACGCCTCGGCCTGGCCGCCAAGCTCATGGAGATGCTGGAGGAGATCTCAGAGAGGTGAGTGACCTCTGACCCCCAGAGGGAGGCTCTGCAGGGTGTGTGTCCCCTGAAGGTGTGACCTTTGACCTGCAGAAAGGGCGGGTTCTTCGTGGATCTGTTTGTGAGAGTCTCCAACCAAGTGGCCGTCAACATGTACAAGCGTCTGGGCTACAGCGTCTACCGCACCGTCATCGAGTATTACTCTGCCAGCAACGGGGAGCCGGACGAGGACGCATACGGTACGCCACCCGACAGCGCCTTACTTTGACTAGGCCACAGCTCAACTCCATCCTGATGGTCAGAACTGGAATAGTTCTGGATCTGCTGAGCCGACTGAACCTCAGTTTTAATTCAGCAGCTTTTTCTGACAGCATTTAAATCAGAATAATGACCTGGTATGGTAGAAAGTTCCAGCAGCAATGGAAAACAAAGTTGTGACCACATGAGGGCGCTCTATGTGCCCTCATGTGGAACCTAAAGCCCCACCTGACACATTCAGAACCACTCCAACATGGGCAGGGCTGACCCAGGGGGCGTGGCCAATGGGGAAAGGGGCGTGGTCAGCACGAGAGAAAGCTGTTGCCAAGCAACAATGCTAAAAAAACCCAAAGTAGCACGTTTTTATAAGAAAGCTCCTGAAAACGTCCAAGTGATGTAGATGTACGCCACGCAGACTGTTGGAACCAATAAGATTGAGCTGCAGTAGCACTGCTCAACCCACAGAGGGCAGCACTGAGAACTCAACTCACCGACATGCTGAAAGGCAGAGAGCCGAGTTTCAGACCGTCTCTGCGCTTCTGAAGAGTTCATTAAAATTTAATGTGAATAAAATCTAAATGTATATTAGAAAATATATAATTTTAGGTTACGTTGTGTTTCCATCTGCTGCCTGGTCGGTTCTGGAGCACAGAACTGAACCAGTTAGTTCTGGCTGGGTCATGGCCCGTTGCCTCTGTAAAGAAGAAGAATAAAATAATCTGATCACTTCTTGGGTTTCTGCCCCCTGCTGGCTGTGTGGGATAAACCTCTCCTGTCTTCCTGTTGGGTTAAAAAGCTTCCTGACCTTTAGGCTGCCGGCCGTTTCTTCTTCTACTGAAACACTTCAAAGGTGTGAGAAATGCTTTTAGGTAGAAAACGTTTTTTATTGTCGTTCTGACTGGAGCATGGTTTTCCTGCAGACATGAGGAAGGCTCTGTCCAGAGACACGGAGAAGAAGTCCATCATCCCGCTGCCGCACCCCGTCCGGCCAGAGGACATCGAATAACGTGGGGCTGCGGCTCCCTGACCCGCTGACCCCGCTGACCTCAGAGAGCCGCTGGATGTACAAAATGTTTCAACATTTAATTTGCTGTAAATTCTAATGAACGTTTGTTTCAGAAACTGAGTCTGAGTCGTGTCTCATACAGAAACGTTTACTCTTTGTCTTCCTCACTGCCCTGTTTCTTCCCTCCATCCTCATCCTCGCTCTCGCTGCTGGTGCTGCTGTCGTCTCCATCGTCGTACGTTTTCTCCACCTGGGCCTCGCCCTCCGGCGGTTTGTCAGGAGCTGCTGCCGGTTCCTCAGAGCGCTCTTCCTCCTGCTCTTCCTCCTGCTCTTCCTCCTGCTCTTCCTCCTGCTCTTCCTGCTCTTCCTCCTGCTCTTCCTCCTGCTCTTCCTGCTGCTCCTCCTGCTGCTCCTCCTCCTCATCTTCGTCATCCTTGGCCTGCTGCCTCTTCCACATCTTGGCCATGGCGAGCAGCTTGAGGTTGGGCTGGTTGGCGGCGTCCTCAGGGAAGATGTAGTCGTAGTATTCCTCCCAGCCGGCGTCCGACTGCACAAAGATCAACATTAATAACCACAGAAGAAGAAGCTGCTTATAAGAATGAAATAAAAGGAGAATAAAGTAATAATCTGAGTTCTTATCGCTGCGTTAAATCGAGGAATTTTGAGCATCTTGTGAATTTTTACTTTTATAAATAAGAAAATATCTTCAGATCTGGAAATCTACCAAAGTTTTCTTCTCATTGAAACAGCTTTTCTTGTCATTTTATGACTTTCTGGTAAAACGTTATTCTGCTAATATGATTTATTTTTTATAATATGACTTTGTTCCTGTAATTAATAATTCTTTAAACTGAGAAAAGTGATGAGGGACGGATAAAGTTCCTGCAGCTCTGGAGACCGACTCTCCTAACGCTCCAGAACCAAGCGGCCCGTTTCCCAGCATTCCCGGTCTGTGCCGTTCTTACCCCGTCCTCGGCCGTCAGCTTCCTCCTCTTTTTCACCTTCTCCGGCAGCAGCTTCCGGACTCGCTCCCTGGTGCCGTCGGAGCCGAACTCCCTCTCAAAGTCCCTCCAGGACTCCAGCAGCATCAGTCGCTCCTCCTTCTCCTCGCAGCTCCTCATGCTCTTGTTGGCGTCTTCGTAGGTCTGGCGGCTGCGCTGCAGCCGGTCGGGTCCGTCCACCGACAGCTCGAACTTGGCGTAACTGATCCAGACCTGCGCAGCGCGAAGCTGTGAGTCGCTGCTCTACCTGGGCGTGGCTTTGGTCAGAGCGACGCGGCGGCCCTCACCTTGACGTGCTGCGTGCGCTGCAGCAGCCTCTTGTAGAGGCTCCTCGTGTTCTCAAACTGCTCCTGCTCAATCTCAAAGTCGATGTAGGACTTCCAGAGGACCTGGGGGACAGCAGGACACGAGGAGACAAACCCGATGAATCGTCCCCAGCAGCAGAAACAGATACAAGAAAAATCCACTCAACCCACAGGAGTCTCTCTGTGTCTCTCTCTCTCTCTGTGTCTCTCTCTCTGTCTCTCTCTCTCTCTCTGTGTCTCTCTCTCTCTGTCTCTCTCTCTCAAATGCAGACCTTATTACCTCCCAAGGGAATTCACTTCGATTATTGTCACTGCTGTGTACACCCCCCCGGATGCTAATGCCAAGCTAGCCATGAAAGAACTCTATGCGGCCATTAGCAAACACCAAACTAAACACCCCGAGGCTGCTTTTATTGTTGCGGGTGACTTCAACCACTCCAACTTGAAGACAGTCCTCCCCAGATTCCACCAACACGTCTCCTGCCACACCAGAGGAGACAAGACCCTGGACCATGTCTACTCCAATCTGGCTGGAGCTTACAAGGCGACACCCCTCCCCCACATTGGACAATCAGACCATCTCTCCTTGTTCCTCACACCGCGGTACTCACCACTCATCCAACGTGTGAAACCCACTGTGAGGACAGTAAAGGTGTGGCCAGAGGGCTCAGACGCTGTGCTCCAGGACCAGTTCAGGAATACAGATTGGAATACTTTCCACCACACAGACTTGGATCAGTACGCCTCATCTGTACTGGACCACATCTCCACCACCATAGACTGTGTCACCATCCACAAACGCATCACCATGTACCCCAACCAGAAGCCCTGGATGAACCGAGACGTTCGTCTCCTGCTGAAGGCCC